>OY986992.1:1947466-2547466 GCA_963920545.1 Lepidium didymum | reverse complement strand
CAAATTAAATCTAACCTATAAAATAGAAATATTCGAATAGATTTAGTGAAATCGCAAAACCCGATACCTGAAAAAACCTAACCAGAATTTGTACGGATACGCGAATAGCCAGAGTGCTTGGGCCGGTGAAACCAAAAAAAGAGACGAAATTGTGGCTAAGATTCTCTCTAAGCTTAAGTTGATTGAGCCGTGAGAATCATGTGAAGGGACGCAATCCACGTGGCAGACATGCTTTTGCGTGGACAGTGGACTTTTGTCTTTCTAGGTCCCATAGAAGAGTCAAACAATCAAAAGTCAAAGTTTCGAATATTCGTTCACATTGTCACATCCAAAGAGACAAACTGTGTAAAAAGCCCAAACAAAAAATTTAAAAAGTTTATGTCGACTGTCGATTAGGATATTTAAAAAAATGAAAAAGGAGTCACTATGCCATGTTCTTTCTGGAAATTCTGTACAAAAATTTGTTAGTTTCTTCAACATTATTGAGATTTTGTGATACTTTTTCTTAAAATTATTATTCCCTCCAAATATTTTAAATTATTTTATATGCCACTCGAAGTTGTACATATCTAAAGACTTTTCTTCTTCGGTGTATCTTGGATAAGTCTTTTTATAAAATAAAAACATCAAATAGTTTTAAGTTACATAGTAATAGTACCTTGATTAAATCGTAAGAATGTATCATTAAATTCATAATTGCTCGTTATTATATATATAACTTTCTATTAAAAGCTTTTTGGTAACACCTTCGAACAAATTTATGGGCTTTTATATCAATCATTCGTAATCAACTTGTGAGTAGATTTAGCCCGTTTAGGAAAGACTGACCAAGGTCTCGATTGTAAACATATTAAACAGTTAAATTAAATACCAAGAATTTGTCCATGAGTTAACTAGGCACGAGAGGATAAGTTTGAATTTCACCTGCTCCATTTGAAGAACTTAAATTATAGATCGGTTCTTTTTGTTGATCTAATTATTACTTGTCGACAAAAAAATTAAATTAAAGAGTCAATTTGTTAAAAATACATGGAATTCATTCTCTCACCTCCAACATGGTTGAAATGACCAAAGTAGGGCTATTGATTATGAATGATAAATATTAAAAATAATAAATCTAAGATCTTAGATTTCAACGTGTGAAGTAGATGACAAAGCATTGATTGATGTCAGAAATAATCTCTACGTCATAGGAGAGAGACACATATCAGAGAAAATATTTTTAACTTACATGTAAACTGATATAAAGTATGATAACATCATACAACCGTTGTTACATAGGTACATAAATAGTTGTATTAACAACCAGCTCAAAGGGAAGTTTTCTTGTGACATGTGTAATAATAATGGTTAATAGATACAACCATGCATTGTTATTGGTAAAGTTATGTATGTACATAAATACATGAAGAAGTATAGACAGAAAGAGGTAGGGGAATGTGGTCTAAACTGTTAGTATAAACATAACTCTGCCAGAAATTAGTTACATGTGTAGAGGATGAATGACAATTACAGTCTTACAGATTACATGTGTAACTAACAAGTTATTGGTGTATTGAATTATGTACATATACAATCGACATATGTAACTAATGAGTTATCGGGTTATGGTTTGATGTACAAATACAAATGAAATTAATATGGCTACCACGATAATTAGGCATGTAGTAGTACACGTGTTGCGTTACCCCAGGCAGGCCCGAACGTAGAAAGCTCTTCGAGGACAAATGATGGCGTGGAATAGTCCCAACATCAAGTTGTAACCACGACACCCCCCCCCCAATATTTTGATGAGTGATGAGAAGGGTATGGGTGAGATGTGAATCAACTTACAATAGAAAATATGAAAGGTGCAATACGTTATGATGTATCGTTAACAACGTCGATCACCCTCGTGGCTAGTGCCAAAGGCAAACAGGAGCTAAGGGAGCTCCATGTTAGCCGTCTGTTATACACATATTAGCTACGTTAAATGGAAACGTCTCTTTCGCGTATGTATGTATACAAACATGTAACATGTTACGTTCATGTTTACATATCCATAATCTCATGAATGTATAACAAAAACTAGGTATATGAGCATGTGGATGTGTAAACATGAATGTAAGTGTGTATGTACATCCATAACAAGTAACTGATATCTATAAACATATACAATTCTAAAATTACTGAAACAATAAAAAAATTTGGTTAGATATGAACAAAAAATTCCAACTCAAAACTTTCTCTTTACCCAGGAAAACAAAATTACAAACCAGCACGAGGTCTCGCAACCTCAAAATTTCCAATAAGATGAACCATATAAGTGAAATCTAGAACCACCATGTCAATTAATTTCAACCATTTGCGGATTTACGAAATTAAGTGAGATAAAAACCCAGAAAAAATAAATAGGCAGACCAAGATGAAAACGAGTGAAAGAGGAGAATAAATGGATGAATGTTACGTGCTATCTATGCTTTGAAGCTGACAAAAAAAGTTGTTGAAAACCACATAATCAATTGTAGAAGATAATGGTTTCAGATCTGTAAACCCACTAACATATCAAAAAATTAATCGATGGTTAGAAAAGATAAGACTTATTTTTTATTTGCAAAATATATAAATATTTATGTATATCTAGTTATCTAACAAGATATAGATGGATTCTAAAAGATTAGATAGGTTTATAAGGATATAAGGGTGATAAGTTTGCTACAAAGACATAGGAGAGAGAAAAATGTGAAATACCTAATTAATAGAAAATTCATGTACATATCCTCAAAATTCCTTAAATTAAATGTAAAAGATAAAGCAAATATGGTTTTACATCGTTCTAAGGTTTCTAAGAACATTATGCATAAATCAAGATACAAAAAAATATTTTTCACCATATAAACTTTTATATTAAACAGAAAAATTGTAGAACATACTGAACAAACAAAGAACTTTTTTTCTCCCAGACCCAAATAATTTAAATATCACCAACTAAATTTAAGTGCAAACTTTTACCAACATGTTTTTGTTAATTTACTATACCAATGTAACTCATAATAATTTACTTAAAAATCATTCGTGGGTTTTTCCAACTCACCTCTTTATCAAAACATAAACTTTTGTTTTTCCTTTAGAAAAAGAAAAGTTGGTCAATAAAGATGAAGAACATAGCAATAAAGGGAAAAAAAACAGTTAATGGATTGTGGGCCTGGCAAATTTTCATTAAAAATATGTTTTTAACACTACTTAGTACTATTCAAATCCACAAAGCAGCATCTGAAACATTATTGGAGTCTCATTAGTCAATCTCTGAGCAAACTATATTAATTAGGGTTGGTTAAAGATAATAAAAGAACCCAAAAAACTTAAATAATCAAATGAGTCAATAACAATCTTTGTCAGTCTTCTCTTTACATCTAATTAAATTTTTTAATTATTATCAAATGGAGACCTAAAATATTATGAACGATATAATTATAGAATGCGGCCAGGATTATTCTTGGATTTTGTTTTTGTTTTTTTTTTCAAACTTTGATAAAACATCATACAATGTTGAGGTCTATATTCTTAACTATCAATGATACACACAAAAAAACACAAATTTCTTACCAACAAAAAATAAAAATAAATTGTGAATGAATGAACGTGCGTTGAGTTAGCTGGAAAGATGCTGTTAAGACTCACGGGCATTGTCTCATTCTATCAGACAATTTATACAAATTTATCCAGAAATATATTTTCAAATATTATTTATAAACAATATGCATATATGACAAAAATAAAAATCATTTTAAATTAAATAAATTACTCATTTTGACCATGACATGGTTGACTAACCAGAGTCACTCTATTTCTCGTTTAAAATTTTACTAGGCTTTTTCTTATTTAATCGAAAGCCTCTTTTCAAAAAAATATTATTTTACTAGGCGCTAATCGCCCAAGGTTTTGACTTAGCAAGTAGCAACTAATAAAATCAGAAATTAAACAGAGATTAATTGGAAATTATTTATTTTTATTTTTTCAACAAATTATAATTTTACGGATGGATAATATAGTGTTAATATCTCATAAAACACATCCAAAAAAAATAAGATGTCACTAAGTGACATATATATTCAAATTATAAATTAAATACATTGTTGTAATGATGGAATACTTTTTTTTTCGAACTACTAGGTTTTGGATCGAAACCTATAATTTTCCTAGGTCTGGTGACCTTTTGAATTACTCCAGATATTTTTCCAGTTGAGCTATCAACTTTTGGAATAGAATACTTTAACTTATCCTTAAATTAATTTTTTCTCATAATTACATGTAATTTTTAAGTCTTTAAATTATAATACTGATTATTTAATTCAGTGTATTATAGAATCATTTTATGGTTATAATCTGTAAACTCTTCCTCATGTGAGACCTTCTAATGATTTTGATCTTGGACAAATCAAATTTTTCTCAACGATTTAATATGTTAAGTTATTATTCGTTTTATTTTATAAAAAATTAGTTAATTGTTTGTTAAACTAAATTAATAAATATACTATTTTTATAAAAATAACCGGATTAAACTAACTATATATTAACCAATTTGGTTAGTTATCAATTAATGCTTAGCGAGGAGATTAGTCTCCTCAAGCAGCCGATTTTAACGAGGCTTACATACTCATCCGAATGTTTTAACTTAATGGTAAATAAGCTGTATTAACGGTAAATTTGTAAAGATTCTCGATTGGTAATTGTTTTCTTAATTGCCAATCGGACACGTATGAACAGTAAATTTTTAAAGACTAATATGGGTTTTCACTTAACGGTAAATAAGCTGTGTTACGGCAAATGAGCCGAGCGGGGCTCACTAGGGCTACATCGAGAACTACAATGCTGACGTCAGATCCAACGGCTGAGAGCGACTGAAGACTCTTTGGTAAAGGCTAATCCTTTTCTGACTTCATCATATCTTCTTTGTAGTACCAAAAAGGTGAAAAATGTTAAACAATGGAGAGATTGATAGGTTAAACTAAAACACAATAAAAAGGACCGAAATTTTGAGTTCCGAGAGAGAGAAACAAAAGCTCGAAAACTAATAAACGCTACTGCAAGAAAAAAAGAAAAAGGCGGGATTGATCCGCCATTAATGCCACCATCCAACTGCAAAGCTTCTCTCTTTCTTCTTGTTTGACACACTATCTCTCTCTTGGTTGAGAACAAAGAGAAAAGGTGAGGAATTTTGTTTTGCTTCCTCAATTGTTAGTTGTTAGGTTTCTTAAATCGCCAAAGTAGATTTGATGAACTTGGTCTATACTTTAAAGTGTGTATATGCACGTTGAGGAGGATTAAAGTTGTCAAATCTTTTCTTTTCACAGATTGATCTATTTCAGCCTCAACTTTCCAATTTTTTTTTTTTTATAATTAAAGTTTCTACCTTTTTCTTATCTTAAACTGTGATATATTTAGTAAGAGATTGCAGAAAGATTTCATATTTGTCTTTCTCTCTCAGTGTTACTCAATCATGGGGATTTGTTTGAGTGCTCAGGTCAAAGCTGAGAACCCAGGTAAAAACTTCAATTTTTATTTTCTTCTGCTTTGTCCTCTGTTAATCTGTGAAGGCGAAGTTCGTAGATTTGTGAGTTCATTACCGGAATAAGTTTTGCTTTTTTCCATCTGAAGTTAGGGTTTTGGTGGTGCATATTTGAAAATTTGGCTCAATCTAACGAAACTAATACATTTTTTGGGTGTGTGTGATGGGTTTAGGGGCGAGTCCGAAGTATGTGAGTTCTGAAGCCAAAAATTCTGGAAGTCTTGGGAGTAAGGGTTCGTCTGTGTCCGTAAGACCAAGCCCTCGAACCGAGGGTGAGATCTTGCAGTCTCCAAACCTCAAGAGTTTTAGCTTTGCTGAACTTAAATCTGCAACCAGGAATTTTAGACCAGACAGTGTGCTTGGTGAAGGTGGATTTGGTTGTGTGTTCAAAGGATGGATTGATGAGAAGTCTCTCACTGCTACTAAACCAGGCACTGGTTTGGTTATTGCCGTCAAAAAGCTTAACCAAGATGGTTGGCAAGGTCATCAGGAGTGGCTGGTATAATTGCTTAATAATAAGCTAAAATATGTCTGTTTGGTTGCTATGTCTTTGAATTCTTGATGATTGTTTTCTGATTCTGTGATTTTGCAGGCCGAAGTGAATTACCTTGGCCAGTTTTCTCATGGTCACCTTGTGAAGCTAATTGGTTATTGCCTAGAGGATGAGCATCGTCTTCTTGTCTACGAGTTCCTGCCTCGGGGTAGCTTAGAGAATCATCTTTTCAGGAGTACGTCATCCTTCTCTTAGTGCGATCTCAGTCTGGCGTCAAGTTTAGAAACTCTTTATGATGTTTATGAATTTTTGTGTTGCAGGGGGTTTATACTTTCAACCTTTATCTTGGAATCTCCGGTTGAAAGTTGCTCTTGGTGCTGCAAAGGGACTCGCTTTTCTTCACAGTTCCGAGACAAGAGTGATATACCGCGACTTCAAGACTTCTAATATCCTCCTCGATTCGGTATATTTAAACTTTAATCATCTTTGATATGATTTCCTTGATAAATTTGCGAAATTTTTAAGCTTAAACCTTCTCTACATGATTGCAGGAGTACAACGCTAAGCTTTCTGATTTTGGGTTGGCCAAGGATGGGCCAACAGGTGATAAAAGTCATGTCTCTACACGAATCATGGGTACACACGGATACGCAGCTCCTGAGTACCTTGCAACCGGTATGTGTCAAATTCTTTTTGGTCAAATACTTGTTTATCAGATTTAGCTTCCTCTTATGACTGTCTCTTTGCATTCTCCTCAGGTCATCTAACAACGAAGAGTGATGTTTATAGCTTCGGGGTTGTCCTTTTGGAGCTGCTGTCTGGTCGTCGAGCTGTGGACAAGAATCGTCCATCTGGAGAGCGGAACCTCGTGGAGTGGGCTAAACCATACCTTGTAAATAAAAGAAAGATATTCCGAGTCATTGATAATCGTCTTCAAGACCAGTACTCTATGGAAGAAGCATGTAAAGTGGCTACTCTGTCTCTGAGATGTCTCACCGCAGAGATTAAGCTGAGACCAAACATGAAGGAGGTAGTTTCGCACCTTGAACACATTCAGTCTATAAATGCTAATACAGAAGGAAATAGGGATAGAGTAGACAGGAGAATGCGTAGGAGAAGTGACAGTGTTATCAGCAAAAAAGCGAATGCTGGTTTTGCTAGGCAGACTGCCGTGGGCAGTACCGCTGCTGCTTATCCTCGCCCATCGCCGTTGTATGTCTGAGGGAGTATAAACACGTCTTGGGTATGTGTTCTTGATATAACATTTGGAGGACATGAAGTTCCTGTATCTTGTCTTGTCGATGGAATCTCGATGTACAGTTTTGTCTCTGTTAATGTAAGAGTTCAGTATGATACAATTCATCTTTCGTTACAGGTAGAAAATGACAATCAACAACCAATTGATATGCTTCAAACATTTGGTTGTACAATATGAATTATCAGAGTTCTTGAAATGAAACAATTGCAGCAAAGTGAAGACTAACGTGGCTTAGGGTTCACATCAGTACCAAAGCTCATGTTAATGTCGAGGGATCTCGTGGTGTCTTTGTCTCCTGTCCTCCTGTTTTCAGACAACAGACACTCCTTTAGTTCATGAACTACATGAGACATGTTGGGTCTTTCTAAGGAAGAAGGATTCACGCATGAAATTGCTAATTCAAGAGCTTTCCATGCAGAACCAGAATCGTACTCCCCTTGAAGTTTAGAATCCATTATATTGCTAATATCTCCACTAGTAAGCATAAACTTCACCCATTCTGCTATGTGAGTTTCGTCGCGGGTTCTATCAATGACTAGTTTCTTTGTAATCATTTCCAACAGTACAACACCAAAACCGTAGACATCACTCTTCTCAGACAACCTATTTGTTCGGTAATATCTGCAGGACGAAATAATTAGAATTCTTCTGCTTAAACCCGTAGAGAAGATAGTTTCTCACAGAAGCCAAAATACTCACTCTGGATCAAGATATCCAGGTGTGCCTACAACATATGTAGACACATGACTTTCATCTCCAACTAGGAAAGATCTTGAAAGCCCAAAATCTGCAAGCTTTGCTTGGTTTTGAGCATCCAATAGAATGTTAGAACTTTTGACATCTCTATGAATTATCAACGGTTTGCAGCCAATATGCAAATACTCCAACCCTGTCTCCAAAATTCATCTTTCTTAATCAATCAATAGAAAGTTGGGTCAAGTTAGTGTTAAAAGGAATTGAGAATGACAAACCTTGAGCGGCATCAGCAGCTATCTTTAGTCTATTTACCCAGCTAATGATGGAGCTACCTGCAGTCATTAACATTGTCATGAATGTTAAATTCATTAAGTTGATGTCAACACAATACATATGAAAAAACATGTTTACCTGACAAATGTTTTTTCAAATCACCATTGGCCATGTACTGGTAGATGAGAGCCAAGTGGTCTTTTTCATCACAGTATCCAATAAGGCTTACCAGATTTGTGTGGTAAACCCTTAGAAGAAGTTCTACCTCTGTTTTGAACTCTTTATAGCCTTGAGCTGATGATGCAGAGAGTAGCTTAACAGCTACTTCTTCAGTACCATTGATATAACCATGGTAGACCTTACCAAATCCTCCTTGACCAAGAACTCTTTCAAAATTATTTGTCATAGAACGAACTTCTCTGTATGTATATCTTCTTTTCTTTGTTTCTATTGATGGTTGCCTTAGTGACGAACCTAGGCACATAATTAGAAACCATTATCAAACTCTCTTAAGAAACCATAGATGTTTCATATTTGAAGACTTTGTTACAGATACCTTTTGCCCTTGATGAACCTCGCTTTGTACAGACAAAAACAAGAACAATCACTGCTGTTATAGCAGACAAAGAAGCTACTGATGCGACAACTGGGACTATGAAGCGATTTTTCTTTTTGTGGCATGAATGGAAAGAACAAAGATTTGGATTTCCTTGAATGCTAGTTTTGTAAACAAGCCAATCAAGTGTTAGTGAAGACATAATCCGAACTAAGGCATTAGATTTAGATGAACACCAAGACAAGAAAATCTTACTCCAACTTCAACCCTAGTTTCAATTTATCAAGAAGAGCTTGAGGGACTGAACCACTAAGATTGTTTCCACTTAAGTTTCTGCAGAGGTAAAAGCAGACAGAATATTGCAGTAACATTACATAAGTTGGAAAATGTGTTCTTATTGCAGACTCAACAACTTACATGACTAACAATGACTTCATATTGGCTAGAAACTCAGGCACTCCTCCTGTTAAGTTATTATTTGACAAGTCCCTATCATAAGCAAATTCTGAGTCAACTTTTTGTGCTTTAAGAAACAGAGTTTTTGTCTAAAGAAACTACATACTTACAATTTTTGAAGCTGTGTAAGATTTTGGAGCTCAGGAACTATAATTCCAGTTATTTCACTTGAGGACAAGTCTCTGGTGTTAAGATCAACACATATAAAGTGTAAGATATTAAGAAATACAGAGCTTAACAGAGACTTAAATCTTACAAAATAAGCTTTGCACATACAAGGAAAGGATTCTTGGTGGTGTAGACATATTGGTGTACTCGCAGGTAAGACCATCCCACAAGAATTGTTGAGGAACACATGGATCTCCTTGCCAATCAATTCTACTTAGGCCATAACTTGTTTCTATACTCTTGATAGCAATGACTGACACAATAACGAAAGAAAAACATGTTAGGCAAGGATAATACAAAGTATACACTCACATTTTGCTTATACATACCATCATTTGCATTAGTTTCTGACTGTGGAAACTCGACTGTTGCATAGGCCTCAATAGCATTAAGGAGAGGAGGCAGAGTTGAATTTGGAGTTCTTATAAGTTGCACATGACATGTCACTCCTTCACATTTAACAGGAGATGTGTTGTATAGAGAATATAGTAGCAGCTTCTCTGGACTAACTGGTCCATAGTTTGCATCTTGACCTCCACTAATGTTGAATTCTCTGGTATCATTATCTCTTAAGGATTGAATCTCAGCAACATGAAGGTATGCATAAACTAAGTCATTAGGTGTTTCCAAATTCCAAGAAATGGTCAATGGTGAACTCACATTTGCAGGCGTGGCTGCAGTTACCACTACATCTTCAGGTATGTCATATCCGCTATCAGAAGTGTTGACAAAGAGACTTGTTCTTAACAATTTCCATTCCGGCATGAAGAATGGAGTCCAGTTACGATCATGGACATCTTCAGGGTACCTGAAAGTACCTTACTTTATTGCAGAACTATCCTTATAAACATGTTAAGAAAGGTTTGCTTACCGGATATGGTCTTTGGAATCAGTCAGATAAACACGAAAGAGAGTCTTCAGGGAACCAGATTGAGCAATATAAGTACCATTTCTCAATGGACGAAGTTCCAAAGCTGATATAAGTGGTGTAGTTGTTCCTGTCTTAACAAGACAAACTTGCAAAGAATTTGACCTTGGAATGTGAATGATTTCCTTTCTTGTTCCATTTACATATCGTTGCAGATCAACTGTGGTCCATAGATTTGGACCAAGATAAATATCGAACTTCGGTTGTGTATTAAGATCATCATAGTTTCCATAAACAAACATGGCCTTAATCAGATAGTTAGTGCCTTGTATGACATTAAGAGTATAGCAGTTCCTTAGTCCATCAGGAAAGTATCTCAAAACTGTGTACGGCTTTATAAAATCCATCCCTGGAACATTTTGAATCCTGCTGGGTTTTCCGGTTTTGATGAAATCGGCGTCTGATTTGAATGTTAACTTTGTCATTGGTTCAGTATAAGGAGACTCATTGGTTTGTAATCCACAATCCAAACTGATGAATCCTTGTAAGGCAAGAAGAAACAAAGAACTTAGATATATGCTTGAAGTTTGCAAACTATATTAATGTCTATATGATTATAATCAAAAAGCCATTACCTCGTTGATCTTGTGTTCGACCTGAAATGCTAAAAGACATAACTAGCAAAGCCAACAAAAGTCCACGCAGATTTTTCATTACTCTGCTTCCTCTGTTCAATAAAAAAAAAACAGACCACGAATGAAGAAAGTTCTGAGTTCTGACATTACGTTACATATAATATAAATCATGCCAAATAAAACCTTTGGATAAATAATTGAATAATTTAATTTAATTTCCATTGCTGGTGTGCTTACGATAGTAACGGAAAAATGTCAAAGTGCACTAACCAATAGAAATACGCCACGCACTGTATTGGACTGGTCGTCTGACAAGTTCGAGATACTTTTATCATGTCGAAATGGTCTAAAAAAATTTCAAGTAGGACTATAAAATCTTAAATGTGTTGTCATCTATAAATTATATAAAAGTTATTTTGTCTATCATGAAACATTAGTAAATCAGAAAAATTGAGTTAATATTGTGTACATGTGTGTGAAGAGATGTATATATGTTTTATATGGATGAATATTATATCACGTATGTAACTACATAAGACTTTGCAACATTCTTATTATAAAATTATACGTCACGATGATAATTGAATTCCATTTTAGTTTTATAACATTGAACTTTCTCCATTTGTATTAGAAATACATATAATATGGCTTTATATTGTGGGATTTTGAAACTTTGTTAGTTGTTAACCCAGAATTTTATCAGAAATGGAGACTCACACCAAGCTTCTGTTTGCTGCGATCACTTTATCCATCATATGTCTTGTTCAATCTCAGAATCAACAAGGTTCTTTTCTTTCTTTCTTTCTCATAATTTTGAACATAAACCGTTTTATTTACAATATGGTGTTGAATATATATTGGAAACCGTTTTTGGTTTTTGTTTTTAAGAAAAACCGTTTTTGACCAATTAAGTTTTTGATAAAACAGTTTTCTAAAATTTTAAATGGTTTTATGTCAAATGCTACCATTTCAGTTTTTTTTGTATACTCTTGAAAAACCGGTTTTTGAAAATACAAGATTGATTTTCTGACCAACAATGTTAGATAACTGTCTACGAATCATTCTTTTGCTAACCATATAACACAACATTAGCGGTCTTTTGTATTTGAATATAAGATGAATTAAATTGGGGAAAAAAATCCACAAATTAAAAACAAAAACCAAAAACTAGTGCATTCATTCCATTCATAGCTTATATGTCTTTCTAGTCATAGCAGGATTCATCAGTTTGGATTGTGGATTACCTTCTAACGAGTTTCCTTACAACGAAGCAGATACCAATCTGACATACATATCCGACGCTAATTTCATCAAAGGAGGAAAAACTGGTAATATCCAAAAAGACTTTGCTACGAGAACAATGAAGCCATATAGGGTTTTGAGATACTTTCCAGATGGATTACGAAACTGTTACAGTCTGAAGGTCAAGCAAGATACAAATTATCTAATCAGGACTACATTCCAATATGGAAACTACGACGGTCTTAATAATTATCCAAAATTTGACCTCTATTTTGGTCCGAATCTTTGGGCAACCATAGATATGAGGTAGTCAGGTGATGGAGTTATTGAGGAAATCACTCACATCACAAGGTCTATCATTGTAAGACGAGTACACCAATGATATCAACCATAGAATTAAGACCCTTGGTATACCATACTTATATTGCTCAAGCCGGTTCATTGAGGACTTATAACCGATTCTATTTCAGCAATTCAGACAACTTTATACGGTACATCATTTTTACTTCAATGCCTTTTTCACTAACAGATAATATCAAATATCGGAAAGAGCAAGATTTCTCACGTAATATAAAAAGTATATGGACTATTTTATTTATTATTGTCTATTGCTTTTTATTGCTTTTGAGTTGGAAACTCATACTTCCTAATATGGTATTAGATTCTAAACCTAATTAATCCGATTATGGATCAGATGTCCAGTCAGACAACCTTCACGTTTTAGATGTCTAGTCTTGAGTGTGAGGGGATGTGTTAGAATATCTCATATCGGAGAAATGGAGATTTCTCAATAATATAAAAAATTTATGGACCACTCCATTCATTAGCAATTGATTTTGAGTTGGAATATCATGATCTAACATTAAGTTGGTATAAATTTTCTTATGTATGCTAGGAATTGAGTATTTGCATACTGGATGCAAGCCAAAAATAGTTCATCGAGATGTGAAATGTACCAATATATTGTTGAGTGAAAAATTTGAAGCTAAAATCGCTGATTTTGGACTCTCAAGATCCTTCTTGATAGGAACTGATGAATCTGAAGAATTAACGGCTGTTGCTGGTACTATTGGATATTTAGATCCCGAGTAAGTAGTAGTGATTTATATGCATGTCTTCTATCTTTCTTGCTTTCAGAACAAAATTTGTGGACCATATTCAAAATCTTTTCTTATAAGTACCACAAAACGGGCTTATTAAGCATGAAGAGTGATGTATATAGCTTTGGTGTTGTCTTACTCGAAATCATCACTGGCCAACCTGTGATTGATATATCTCGTGAAAATTCTCACATAGTGGAATGGAGCAAGTGTATATTTGAAAACTGTGATATTGAAAGTTTAATGGATCCAAACCTCCATCAAGATTATGACACAAGTTCTGCATGGAAAGTCTTAGAATTGGCAATGTCATGTGTTAACCCTTCTTCTGAAGGGAGACCAAACATGTCTCAGGCTGTTCATGAGCTAAAAGAATGTTTGAAAACATGTGAAAGGTTGACAAAACAAAAGAGTCAAGAAGTGGACTCAAAGAGTTCCCTGGAACTGAGCATAACTGTAGACTCTGAAATGGAGCCTAAGGCACGTTAGTCCCATGTATTACAAGCTTCTATTGCGACTATTGTTTAATTAAGCGTGTGACCTATTATTTTTCAGTGTAATTCTACTTTTGTTTTACACCATATGGTTATTTTCCAACTCAACTTCATTAATAAAAGCTTGGAAGCCACATTGTTTACAAATGATGAATAAACTTCTAGCACTATAAGCGATAAAATCTATTTTGTAATTCAGGGTTTTAAGAATCTAGTGAAGGAAAAAAATTCTAAATAGACTCTTCAATCTTCAAAGTTTCAATGTAACTAACAACACACCACTCGTCTGGGGTTATTATTATCTTCATAATATCTGTACAGTCTGTTGCTATCTCAACTTCTAAAATTTGAAAGAAAAACATGCACGACATCGCCAATAACAGAGCTTCGACTTCAGAATTTAGTGCTGAGAAACTTCTTCTTATTTTTCTTAGAAATCATTGGCCTTGACTCCTCTGCCCAAAGGAGTGCCGGATCAACACACACAGGACGTATACCATATTATTTCTTATGTTTTCTTTTCCTTTTTGTATAAAACTTCTGATGTTATGCATATTCTATCTTATTACGTATCGTCTTTAATATTGATGTATTAAACTAAGAATATACCAAATTAGTATACATTCGTACGTTTAACAAAATAACATGTTAAATTTAATTCAAATTTTAATACAAAATCACAATATTATTATTAAATTAACGGTATTTAATAGCTACCCAATCGCATTATTACTAACGTTAATCTCATCAATGACATCTACCTAATGAATGTATAAATAAATAAATAATAGATAAAAAAGTGAAAAAGACAAAAAGGAGAATGACATGGCTTGGACTAAAAAAACTTACATGGCATATGTGACTCAACGTTATTGTCGAAGTAAGTATGTGGTGAAAAGAACCGGACGATCCGACAGAGTAAACACGTGTCGGAATGTGGGAGGAAGTTGAAGAGACAGTGATGGGTAACCCAAGAAGGAGAAGAAGAACAGGTCTTCAGGGTGGGGTTTACTGGTTATAGCCGGTTATTCGCTCTTCTTCTTTCTTTACACAACACACGTCTCGTCTTTACTGCTTGATTATAAGACCTATAGGGTTTAAGCCCTTTTTCTCACCTTCGGGTTCTTTTTTTTTCCCACATTCAAAAAGGGTTTTTCCAATTTCCCAGAATTTCCACGAAAAACACACATAAAAATAGAAACTTTCGTTTTATCTGTTTCTTTTTTTACGTCTGTGTAAAAAGTTTGGGTTGACGAGAAAATGAAATCAATGGTAGTTTGTTGATTAATCTCGTTTCTCTGTTCGTCGTGTATTTCCATAGAGCGTCTTTGCTACCTTGTTTCTGGAATAAAGGTGAGAACTTTTTGATGTTTTTGTTGGATCTGCTATTTGAATTGCGTTCACAGATATGAGCAATTGCTCTGTTTTCCTTTTACGATCATCAATTGAAATGAATCTTTAGATCTTGTTCTTGGGTTCTAGTGAGGTTTTACAAAAAATGAAATCTTTGAATTGGAAGTATCCATGCTAATTAACGTATACAAAAATGTGGATATTTTATAGATCTGTTGAAAATTTGTTATACATTGTTGCTCTTATTAACCTAATTTGTTTTTATTGTAGGGATCCATGAGAATGTTTTTGCTTTGTTGAATGTCTGAAATGTTATTCGAATCATGGTGTTGCAAAAGAGGCTCGAATATGGATTTAATGGCTATGAGATGCCTCACACACCTCGAGCTGCTAGATCACCAAGAGTAAATTGATTCTAAACTTATGTGCTTCTAACATTTTTTTTTTATGTCCCAGTGTTATCCTCTGAGTGATGTGTCTGTTTTGTGTTTTGGTAGAAGAGTGCATTCAAGAAGAAAGGCGAAAATCTGCAAATTTCGTCCTTTGATTTGTTGGCTGCAGTTGCTGGTAAACTGTTGCTTGAAGGTGGGAATTCTTCTTCGTCAAGTAACAATAATGAAGATCAGTGCGCAGTTAAGAAAGAGCCTGTTAATGTAGGTGATCTAATGGTGGGAGAAGAGACTAATTGTGATCATGATAATGATATTGCTGAAAGGAGTTTCTTTGTCTCTGACATTCTTTCAAAATCTCATGAAATACAAAGATTCAACCGATCACCAAGTCCTCTTAAAGATTTCCATTTTGGATCTACTTCTGGTGTAACTTCTGATTCCTCAGAGAAGTTTGAAACTCAGGAATTGGCGTTTGAGGAAACCAAAATTGACAATGGTGATTGTTATAGGTCAGAGTCTAGTGATAAGAAATCAATGCTTGGGGGACTAAATTTTGAAGCAAAGTTAACAAGGAATATTGAATCCAAGGATCAGAATCATATAGGTAGTGGATTCAGGAAACCAATTCCCCAAAATCCTGGGGTATGTTCTGATGATATAGATTTACATGGAAGGGAATATGATGATGGTGAAAACTTCTCAGCACGTTACACAACAAAATCATTTAGATCAACTTTGCGTATTGGAGATAGAAGAATAAGGAAAGTTTTGGCCTCAAAGTATTGTAAAGTCCCACCAAAGCCTAAAGAAATAACGGTAACTAATTCAGGTGAAGAATGGACCATTTGTGGGAAGATCATATGTACACACTTGTTTAAGGATGTTTATGGTTTACTTATGTCTTATTTATGAAAATATTTAGACTTGGACATGAAGTCTGGTTACTACAGTAAGAAACATTGCCTCAAAAGCCTAAGATCAGAGAGAAACTATCCAATCAAGAAAAGAAAATACTTTGATGGTTATACAGCATCACAATCCGAAGAAACTATCAAAAATGAAGGCCTTTCTGGTTCACCTAGAAAGGGTATTAATGGAAGCTAGTCATTACAGCCTCAACATAAAAGACCATGTAATGATGATTAACTTTGAGCTCTGTTTTTTGCAGCTTCAGGTTTTCCATCATCTATAGCTTGTGAGAAGCAGCCAACATTCCAATCACGAGATTCTCACGGTATCTGTTTCTATTAAGGTTTCCTTGCATCTGTACACTAAGAGTTTTGTATTGATTCTGTTCATCTTTTTCTTCTTAGTGAAACTTGGAATCAAGTCATTTAGAGTTCCTGAACTTTTCATTGAAATTCCAGAGACTGCTACAGTTGGTTCGCTAAAGGTTTGAATCTTTGGCTTAGTATTTTTGGGAAAGGGTCATTCATGTTTTTGGATAATGATGAAAATTTACTTCCTCTTCGCTAGAGGATAGTCTCGGAAGCTGTGACCACCATACTTGGAAATGGATTACGCATAGGTGTTCTTGTTCATGGAAAAAAGGTTAGGGACGACAACAAAATGCTTCTTCAGACTGGAATCTCTCTGGACAACACTCTTTCAGAAACTTTAGGGTTTTGTCTTGAGCCCAATCCTCCACAATCTACAAAACCGCTTTCTCCTGAAGATTCTGGCTTTGTGCGTCCTGGTAACTTACCCCACACTCTAACAAGGTGAGTCTCACTCCAGAGATCAGTATTTGATTCCTCTTACTTTGGTATAAAGAAGAATTCTGTTGCTGATACTTTCTGGAACTTGTTTGTCATTAGGTGTCTACCATTATCTGGAAAACATGCTAAACCGAGTAATTCTGTAGAAAGTGACCTTGACTCCAAACCCTCTGCACCAAATAGGGCTAAAACCATATACTCAAGAGCCTTGATTCCTGTCCCCCCTCTGCATGCTCAAGCTTTGACAGTAGTCCCACCTCGGAAAACCAAGCGATCTGAAGTGGCACAACGCAGAATCCGTAGACCTTTCTCTGTTGCAGAAGTAGAGGCTCTAGTTCAAGCTGTAGAGAGACTTGGGACCAGAAGGTAACTATCTTATGTTCACCAGAGTTATAGTTGGTCCAAGGTAGTAATCATTACTGTGCATATATATTTGCAGGTGGCGTGATGTAAAGTTAAGAGCTTTTGAGAACGCTAAGCACCGGACTTACGTTGACTTAAAGGTAGCTCAGTCTCTTCATTGGTTAGGTTTACTGAATGAAGTTTATGTTGCTTGTGCATGAAGTTAATATCTATGGGTTTATTGTGAATGACAGGACAAATGGAAGACGTTGGTGCACACAGCAAGAATATCCCCACAACAAAGGAGAGGTGAGCCAGTTCCACAGGAGCTCTTAGATCGAGTACTAACGGCTCATGCTTACTGGTCCCAGCAACAGGGGAAACACCAGTTGCTAGAAGGACCACAGAATCTCGAGACCAGTCTTGGTCTATAGACCGAGGAACAAATGTTATCGTTGCAACGTGAACATGATCATACGTTAGCGGATGAACCTCGAAATTTATTCATTCATTCATATATACTTCTATTTGTTTAATTGTTTATTTGTTTTGTTATATCTTGTATTTGAGAACATTCAATGTAAAAAAAAAAGGAATATGGATTGTGGTGAAGAAGATAATATATAGAGATGAGAATATGTGAAGTTGGTGTAATTGTCACAATGCTTTGGTTATAATAAGAGGTTTCTTCCTTGGCAGCAAGATGTTTTTACTAAAAGTATTATTTTATTATGTCTTTTTCTATTTTTGGCAGAATTACATAGAGAACAAGAAACGAAAAAAAAAAACTACAAAAATAACGGAAAAATACATAACAACAATCTGAAAACTAACAAATTAGACTCCGGAAAGATAGAGAAAAATAAAATAATAAGACAAAGAAAGCAAAAAAATAATAATATTGAAACTAAATCCTCACAATATTTGCCAAGAGATTGTCACGAGTGATCCGGTTTGAAAGACATCTTCATTCCTTAGACCTAGTGACGCCTATAGCTCTCACAAAAAATAATCCATTCCAAGCAAGATGTTACGAGTACAAAGCAGGAATCATTAAGATAATGTGATGCAAAAACCATCCAGTAGCTCAATCATGCACACTTGGGAGAGTTAAGACAAGATTCCTAGTAAAATAAAGTTAGAGTTGATTAGAGGAAATAGAACAAAATATACGTGATTCGTTTTGGCTTTTCTTAGTAATAGTTATGCGACATTTTCCGATGGCTAACACACTTTTTTGGACACAAGCACAAAAAGAGAGAAGATTCTTTCGGATCTCATCGATCAATGAAGCTAAATTAGTGGAGAAGTCACTTTCATTATTTTACATATATTTATAATAAAGTCGACACCTACGAGTACTAGGATTATTTAAGGAAGTAAATCCAATAATCAAAAACTACTAATAACGAAATCCTGGTATGAGGCTGAGATTTCTTTCCTTTTCTTTTTGTGGGATGTGTTTATGTGGCTAGGGTTTATAAAGTTATCGAAAGTAAGGTGCAAGTAAATGTATTAAATTCACCAAAATATGGAATTACGGGATAGTGAAATAGAAGAACAAAAACACGGCTTTGGACTGGTTTAAGAGTTTTTACCGGGTACTTGTTATATTCATGATTCCTAGAAAGATTGGTAATATTTCTCTAGTTTTTGATGGTTTTATTCTGCATACAATACTATAAAACATGTATGAGAGCACGTAGAATTAGAAGAAGTCTGTCATCCATGTGTTCTCTTCATACATGAAGAATTTTAGGAGACTTATAAATTTGTTTTTCGTGTTTTCGATTAATCTGATTCTTCACATTCTAAATTCAAAACTGAGTTTTTAATCCATAGTGTTAAAAAATTTGCTCGTATTTTTTCATATGTAGACATAACTTTTCTTTGATTTTATTAACGTATGAATTCAAGTTGACTAAAAAATATCTTATAGCCTAATAAATGAAACGATACGTGCATGATGCTTCATATAAGTAATTGGTCGATCTCGTATGATATTTTCTTGATGCTTTATTTTGATTTAATTTTGTAGAAAAAAAAGAATTGTCGTTTCGTACTCCCTTGAGTTGTCATAATCATGCAACACTACAATTATCCTTTCCCGGAAAAAAAAAGAGAAAATATATTGTCATAATCTTTGATATCGAAGTTGTTCAATTATTAGCGAGCACTAAGCAAAAAAGGAGATTGAATTATGTCTTAAAATCATTTGTAAAATTGGGAAATCATTAAAGAGCTAGCGAGAGAGAAACAAAACAAAAGTGTAATTAGAAGTGTCAACAATGAAGGCCGCCAACATCAATCATAGTCATAATATCGTAAGAGACGGACGGACCTCTTTAGCTCTTGTCATCTACTCTCTTCATAAGCTCAAAGCGTCGCAAGAGAGGAATTTTATGGCAAAAGAAAGTTCAACGATTAAGGTAAAAGAAATATTTTTTAATAATTAATAACTACAATTAGTTAGGAAAATATTATTAGTGCCTTCAAGTGCAATTTGGCCAAAAGTATTCACCTAGATTTCTCTAGTCTCTAAAAAATTAAGGATAATGGGTTTCGTCCGGAACCTTTTAGTTAACAAGAAAAAATGGTTTTGTTCAAAGTAGTTAATCAGCTTTTGCTTAAGCTCACTTCTGTTTAAGTTCACTTTTGTTGTCGTCTCTACAAATTCAATTTAAAAAAATTTATACGTGATATTGTTTGAGGTTTTATAACTGAATTTAAATTATAAATCAAAAAATGCTGATCCAAATATTTTGATATAGAAAATTAAGATGAATTACTAATAGAGTGAATTGTATAGTTATATTTTGTTTCCTTAGTTGATATTGATATATTCAACAAATCAGTGACTATTTTCGGTAATAATCACCTACACATTTGGTACGTTATCTTTCAATCAAAGCTATAAAGATTTCATTTGTACTTTCTAAATTGGTTTCACCACACAAAAATAATCCGGTTTTGGATAAAGAATCATAAACCTTATCGCCTAAATATAATTTATCTAATCGTGTATTTTTTTTTGTCAATAATTGAATCGACAAAACCAACCTAAAACTTATACCATAAAATTATTTTCTTAATCTATTATATATAGTGGAAAAAGATGAAACTTTTGATGTCAAATCATTAATTGTATCAACCTAACCATGCACCATACTGAAAAGAACCCATCACTTATTCATTCGTGTTAGTCCTCTATATAATAAAAAGGTAACTTTTTATATAAAAAATAAACTTACAATCATATGGTATATTACATCATAGAGTTTAGTCATTATACTAAACTGAAACATTAAACATTACTCTAATTTTTTATGTAAAATGTATTTTTTATATTAACTACCAAATATCAAATTTTAATGTTCAAGATCTCTTTTACATCTAAATAACTAGAAAATATATATTAATGACTATAACTATATTTTTTATGTATGAAAATACATATTTATATTTTTTATGACTTTCATTTTATGATTTTTGTGATCTCCTGATATTATTTAAAATATATACAAATTTTATTTTTACTAAATTTCTAAACTTATTGTTATTAATTTACAATAAGTACAAATTATAAAAATTATTTATTTATTGGTAAAAAATATTTCATCGAACGAATTCATTTATATTTTAAATTCTAAAAAAGTTTTCTTTTGTATTTAATTTAATAGCAAATAATTTATAATATACATAAAATAATAAAATTATTTGATGATAACATGTTTATGAATCTAAATGAACATAGATCTAATCCGAAAATGAATACGAGTCTAAAAATTTAAATGAACGTAGGTATATAAAAACTTAAATGAACATGGGTTTAAAAATCTAAGTGAACATGAATCTAAAAACTTAATGACACGGGTCTAAAAACTTAACACGAGTAAACAAAATTATATGCAAACATTGTAATGCATCAAAATTTTAGTAAACAAAAACTAAAAAATATATTTTGCTTAGAACATAGATTATCATTATAAACTGATTTTTTATTTATTAAACATATATAAAATAAATAAATTTGTATATAAAAATCAAACCATGAAATAAACAAGAAGTAAACAAATATCACATCTAAATATTATAAATAACTATAAATGTATATTTATTTTTTGTAAAAAATATCTCGTGCATAGCACGAGTGATCATCTAGTTTACTTTTAATTTAATTAATTTGAAAATTATACAATACATGAATATATTCATGAATCTGACAATGTTTAAACAATACAGTGAAAGTTGTTTGAAAACGAACACTTAGAAGCAACGGTTGGCAAAAAGATTTGTAATAAAGATCATTTGAATATTAAAGTTGACTGATGACATTGTAGTGTTTAACGATATAAACACTTATCTATAAATCTAAACGTTTGAAATGTTATTTTCATGCTCCCTTTGACAACTAATTTCAAATGAATTCTTTTTTTTGGTAAACTTTCAAATAAATTCTTGATTGGTAAAAAATAAACCTACCAAACAATTTTTTTAACGCAACCAATGAGAATCAAGCAAGATAAACAAGAAAAAATCAAAAGTAAATATAAGCAGTGAAGATTGTCCGAATCTGGAAAGATTCTTTTCAGACACCTTAGATAAGACCCCAAGAACTTTCCTGACCGACTGACTGATTTCTGACTTAATTTTAGGAGTTAAATTGTGAAGCAACAAAAAAACAAACAAAGGCATATTCTTTGATCTTTTATCTTTCCAGTAAAAACAATTAATTAGTTCTTATCTTTCATTTGCTTCTTCTTCTCGATTCCCCCCTCTGTTCTCTCTCTCCCTCCACCACGTACTCAAACCCTTTTTCCTCCTCCTCAAGGTTCTTCTTTGTCATCTCCTTCCCGAATCTGCGAATCTTACCCTTTAGAGGTATGTTGGGTTCTCTCAAAGCTCCCTGCTTTTTGTAATATTATATCCTCACTTATTGATCTTCAATGGTCTTGTTTTGGGTTTGGTGATTGATCAGGAATAAAGTTTCGAAATTTAATTGATTTTAAGGACTCTGGATTCTGGGTTTTTCTGTGAAGCTTTTGTTGGATCCCATGGGTTCTTATCCGGATGGTTTCTCAGGATCCATGGACGGGTTTGATTTGCCTGGCTCAAACGAAGCCTTAGGTTTAGCTAATGGATTTTATCTAGATGAACCTTTCTTAGATTTTGCATCCTTGGATCCTCCAGAGAGATATCCCCAGAACAACAACAAGGTTGCAGGAAAAGATTCATTATCATCTCCATCTGATGATGCTGATTTCTCGGATTCGGTTTTGAAGTATATAAGCCAAGTGCTTATGGAAGAAGACATGGAAGAGAAGCCTTGTATGTTTCATGACGCCTTGGCTCTTCAAGCAGCTGAGAAATCTCTCTATGAGGCTCTCGGTGAGAAATACCCTTCTTCGTCTTCTTCTTCTATGGACCATCCAGAGAAAGTGGCTCATGATAGCCCTGATGGTTCTTGTTCAGGTGGTGTTTTTAGTGATTATGCTAGTACGACAACCACTACTTCCTCTGATTCTCACTGGAGTGTTGATGGCTTGGATAATAGACCTTCTTGGTTACAGACACCCATCCCGAGTAATTTTGTTTTTCAGTCCACTTCTAGGTCGAGCGGTGTTACAAGTAGTGGTAATAGTGCGGTTTTTGGATCAAGTGCTGGTGATGATTTGGTCTCAAATATGTTCAAAGATAGTGAATTGGCTATGCAGTTCAAGAGAGGGGTTGAGGAAGCTAGTAAGTTTCTCCCTAAATCTTCTCAGCTCTTTATCGATTTGGATAATTACATCCCGAGGAATTTGGGTTCCAAGGAGAATGCTTCTGAGGTTTCTGTTAAGACGGAGTCCAAAGATGAGACAGAGCATCATAGCTCTACTCCTCCTTCCAATAGATTGACTGGAAAGAAAAGCCATTGGCGTGATGATGTTGAAGATTTTGTTGAAGAAAGAAGTAACAAGCAGTCTGCTGTTTATGTTGAGGAAACCGAGCTTTCTGAAATGTTTGATAAGATCTTAGTGTGTGGCAATGGGAAACCCGAATGCATTCTTGACCAGAAGTTTCCAACAGAACCTGCCAAAGTAGCCGCAGCACAGCAAACTGCGGCGCAGTCTAATGGAGCAAAGACTCGTGGAAAGAAATCAACTGCTAATAGTCATAGTAACGATTCTAAGAAAGAAACTGCTGATTTGAGGACTCTTTTGGTGTTATGTGCACAAGCTGTGTCGGTTGATGATCGTAGAACTGCCAACGAAATGCTAAGCCAGATACGGGAGCATTCTTCGCCTCTAGGCAACGGACCAGAAAGATTGGCTCACTATTTTGCAAATAGCCTTGAAGCACGGTTAGCTGGAACCGGTACACAGATCTACACTGCTTTATCTTCGAAGAAAACATCTGCAGCAACCATGTTGAAGGCTTACCAGACATACATCTCGGTCTGTCCTTTCAAGAAAGCTGCTATCATATTTGCAAACCACAGCATAATGCGTATGACTGCAAACGCCAATATGATCCACATCATTGATTTCGGGATATCTTACGGTTTTCAATGGCCTGCTCTGATTCATCGCCTCGCGCACAGACCTGGTGGTCCACCTAAGCTTCGTATTACCGGTATAGAGCTTCCTCAACGTGGTTTTAGACCAGCAGAAGGAGTTCAGGAGACTGGTCATCGCTTGGCTCGATACTGTGAGAAAAACAATGTTCCTTTTGAGTATATCGCGATTGCTCAGAAATGGGAAACGATCAAAGTCGAAGACTTAAAAATTCAACAAGACGAGTTTGTGGTCGTAAACTCTCTGTTCCGTTTCGGAAACCTTCTAGATGAGACTGTCATGGTAAACAGCCCGAGAGATGCGGTTTTGAACCTGATAAGAAAAATAAATCCGAATGCCTTCATCCCTGCAATCCTAAGTGGATCCTACAACGCGCCATTCTTTGTCACGAGGTTCAGAGAAGTGCTGTTTCATTACTCTGCTCTGTTTGATATGCTTGACTCGGAGCTAACAAGGGAAAACGAGATGAGGTTAATGTTTGAGAAAGAGTTTTATGGGAGAGAGATTATGAATGTTGTGGCTTGTGAAGGGACAGAGAGAGTGGAGAGACCAGAGACGTATAAGCAATGGCAGGCGAGACTAATCCGGGCCGGATTTAAACAGCTTCCGCTTGAGAAGGAACTGATGCATATGCTGAAGTTGAAAATCGAAAACGGGTATGATAAAAATTTCGATGTTGATCAAAACGGTAACTGGTTACTTCAAGGTTGGAAAGGTAGAATTGTGTATGCTTCTTCAGTTTGGGTTCCTTCTTCATAGATGTTCTTTCTTGCGTCCTAAGTAACTGTCTCATGTAAGGCTTTTCTGTTGATAATCTCTCGCCAACACGAGTGGATTAGGTTCATAGTTTCTTGGACACTATTGTATGCTTTGTGACATAGTGTGTGTAAGAATATTGCCTACGAAATGTAGTACTCACTGCATGATCTTTTGCTATACGTTCATGCAATCTTCTGTAGTTCTGTTGCATAAATAATGAGAAAGTTCAATTTTTTTTAGTGACTTGTTTCCTTTTTTTCTTGTCTACTGCTTCTCTATAATCATCAATAAAGCATAAAGGATCACGAGCCAGCTTGAATTTTCCTTGTGATTCAATAATCTGAGAATATAGTGAAAACTACATATTCAAAAACCAGCTTAGACCTGAATTGAATCCAAATCTTTTCCAATATAGTTATAAACCTGGAAACCCCATCTAAGGTCTATCAAATTTCAATTAAAGTTTGACGATTATTGATTAGTAACAAACATAATGAGAAATAAACTTTCTTTATTAATTCCAAGATTCTCTTATAGTACAAAAAAGTTTTTATAATTTATTTGTAGACAGAAAAAAAGTATTGTAGTTAAACGTGATACCCACTCAATTTCGAGTTTTTTCTGACATATATAAAAAATATTTTTATTATGTACTATATTACAATATTATAAGTGAGAATCTCACAGTGTATGCACAATGACATTGCGAGATTGGATCTAGAGGGGACCTTTTCATTATTTTCGTATTTATTCATTGTCTTTCTCTTTGACTCAGTGCCGTGAAAGATTTAAGGCAAATTCAATATAATGAACCTTTTTTCACTTGTATAATAAATCCTATTAATAACTTTTTTATAACATAAATATTATAGTTGAAAAATCTATTTATAAAACAAAATAAATTTAAAAGAAGTATGAGGTGGAAATGGCGACGGATTGCACCGATGTCTTGAAGCTTTTATCCCATCCAGAGGAATGGCCGGCTTTCCAACCTAGTTTTACAGGTTACAGTCTCTTTTCCATTCTTTCTTCCTCCATGTAATACCAAGATCTCTAAACCATAAAACTAATGTTCTCGCTCGTTCTGTTAGAGAGTCAGTTAATGGTTTAGTGTTGTAAACTTTACCCCTTTTGGTAATATTAATATATTGGTTGAAAAAAAAAATTAAAAGAAAAAAGAAAACAATAAATAGCCTCACAAAAATTTAAAAAATCTGATGCTTAGAAAAGAAAAATATTTAGGAAAAATATTTTTAGTTTATTTATGTATAAAAATCTAAACATATTTATAAGTTTAATGTTTGAACTTTGGTTATATAGTCAATTGAAAGTTGTTCTTTACTATTATGCTATATTGCGATAAAAATAACCTTTAAAATATATATATTTTTGGGTTTTCCAAGCGAAACCCTTATATTTTATACATAGTTACTCCTTGTTCTATATAATAATTATTATCAAGTCACTTTGTTAATTCATATAGTATTTCATCAGCAACTTTTTTCTAACAATTCGTACTAGTCAAGTAATCTTGCTCTCCAAGCTTTTGACATATGAAACCTTTTCTTGTCAACTTGAAACTTTTGGAAGCAGGTACTGGTAAATTATATATATATATATTTTTATGCGAAGCAAATTTTGACTTTACATCAAAATAATAATCACAAAACGGGTGTTCAAAGACATAATTATGTTCACATAAAAAGTATATATTATGTTATATGATTAACATAATTTTGAATTAGTTGTTCATATTCGCTAATAGAGTTTGACCAAATAAGAATCATGTCGAGAGCTTTCGTCCACATATTCAATTTTTATACATGAATAACATTTTATTCTTGGCAACTACTTTCATAATGCACAAATATGTATTAGATATCCACAAACATATAAAATAATTTTTGTTTGACATAAACATATGGTTGGTTTAAATCTCGTTTTAAATGATTGAAAGTAGACACTATCTCACTAAATTCTACTATAAATATTATATAGAAATTTGACTAATGGACTAGTCAATTTTAATTTAATGTTGACAAAAAAAAGAAAAATAACAATAATAACATCAACAAAACTCGATTAATGCTTAAACATTAGAACTGTGATCAAAAGATATTTTCCCTTTTCATTTCTTTTCTTTTTCTTTGTCTTTTTTTTCTGTAAAGACACTTTCCCATTAAATTTTTTTTTGTATCAAAATATTGATTATTATACTTCGTTAATGGGGAATTAGGAGATAATCAGTACTATAAAAGGAACCAGTAATCATAACAAAAACTTTTGGTGATTAATTAAACGTGACGATAAATCACAACCATAAAAAGCTGGGCCCAACAAGCCCAAGAATGACACTTGATCACAAAGTACAAACTGAGCTGACAATTATAGTTTTGACTCCTCGGACGAATCTCAAGACTGGTCTTGTCCCCCTCGAGTTTCCGGGGAAACTTCCTTCTTTTCCTCTCGATTTTCTTTCTACAGTTCTCAATTATTTGCTTCTTCTCTCACGCAATTGCAATCATACCCACTCCCCACATGTCTATATATCTTCTTTTAACGTAATCATCTAAAAAGTTTACGCCATTTTGCTTCCCACAGTTTATCCATCTCACTTCTTCTTCTTCAGATGTAAACAACTGTTGTCTCGAGTTCTCATCTGATTCAGATTTCATTGCTGAATCGTTTTTGTGTTCTTGTTGGTGGTGGGTTTCGAAAGAAGAATCAAAGTTTTGAATTTTAGGGATATTTCTAATCAAAAGAGTTTCTTTTTTTGGATGATGGAATCGAATTTCTCTGCGATGGTCAACGGTTATGAGTACTATGATGTGAGTTTCTTACCAAATCCGATTCCTGATCTCGGATTTGGTGTTCCTTCGTCGAGTAATTTCGATCTCCGTTTAGACGAATATCATCAACCTTCGATTTGGGTTCCAACGACACAAGATCAATACTCTCCTCCAGCTGATGAATCAGAAAATACCCTTTTGAAATACGTTAACCAGCTCCTAATGGAAGAGAGTATTGTAGAGAAGCAGTCTTTGCTCTATGATTCTTTGGCTCTAAAACAAACCGAAGAAATGTTGCAGCAAGTGATCAGCGACTCACAAACTCAATCTTTTATCCCTGATTCGATTACTAGTAGTAGCAACACTAGCAATAGTGGTGATTATTGGAGCAGTAGTAACAGCAATTCTAGTGTCCACATCGAAACAGCAACTGAGACTCAAGTGTTGTTGTATGATGATCTTGTTGGTGATTCTGGTGTTGTGTCGTTTCCAGCATCAAACACATTTGAACAGCCAGGTAGTGAGATTCTTGCGAAGAATATGTTTAGTGGTGCAGAGTCAGTTACGCAGTTTAAGAGAGGACTAGAGGAAGCTAGCAAGTTTCTTCCTAATACTGATCAATGGATCTTCAATCTCGAACCTGAGAAGAAAGGAATGGTTTCAGTGAAAGAAGAGAAAGGATGGTCAGGTATCTCGAGAGCTAGGAAGAATCATCACAGCCGAGAGGAAGAATATGATCTAGAGGAAACTAGGAGTAGTAAGCAATATGCAGTGAATGTGGAAGATGAGAAGATAACAGAAATGTTTGATAAGGTTTTGCTTCTTGATGGTGAATGCGACCCGCAGATTATAGAAGACGGTGAAAATGGTTCAACCAAAGCTCAGGCTAAGAAAACAAAAGGCCGGACAAAAAAGAAGAGTCAAGCGGTTGATTTCCGCACACTTCTCACACTATGTGCGCAGTCAATATCCGCAGGAGATAAGATTACAGCTGATGATTTGCTGAGGCAGATAAGGAAGCAATGTTCACCTCTTGGTGATGCAGCACAGAGATTAGCTCATTTCTTTGCCAATGCACTTGAGGCTCGTCTTGCAGGTAGCACTGGAACTGTGATCCAAAGTTATTACGATTCGATTACCTCAAAGAAACGAACAGCTGCACAGATTCTTCAATCCTATAAAGTGTTCTTGTCTGCGTCTCCGTTTATGACTTTGATCTATTTCTACTCCAACAAGATGATTCTTGATGCTGCCAAAGATGCTTCGGTTCTTCATATAATCGATTTTGGGATACTCTACGGTTTCCAATGGCCGATGTTTATACAGTATTTATCAAAGAGCAAAACCAAGATTCGTAAACTACGGATTACAGGCATCGAGCTTCCGCAACACGGGTTTCGTCCAACCGAAAGAATACAGGATACAGGTCGAAGGCTAACAGAGTACTGTAAACGGTTTGGTATTCCTTTCGAGTACAATGCAATAGCATCTAAGAACTGGGAAACAATCCGGATCGAGGAGTTCAAGATCCGACCAAACGAAGCTCTAGCAGTTAACACTGTTCTCCGGTTAAAGAACCTCCGAGACGTGACTCCAGGCGAAGAGGATTGCCCAAGAGACCGATTCCTTAAACTGATGAGAGACATGAGCCCTACTGTTTTCCTTAGTTCAACGATTAACGGATCTTTCAACACTCCATTCTTTACCACACGGTTCAAAGAAGCTTTGTTTCACTACTCATCGCTTTTCGACATGTTTGATTCAACTCTGTCCCAAGAAAACCCGGAGAGGATACATTTCGAAGGGGTATTCTACGGGAAAGAAGTGATGAATGTCATAGCTTGTGAAGGAGTAGATAGAGTTGAGAGACCAGAGACTTACAAGCAATGGCAAGTGAGGATGATTAGAGCTGGATTTAAGCAAAAGCCTGTGGAATCAGAACTTGTGGAGTCTTATAGAGAGAAGATTAAGAAGTGGGGTTATCATAAAGACTTTGTGCTTGATGAAGACAGTAATTGGTTTTTACAAGGTTGGAAAGGTCGCATCCTCTTCTCTTCTTCTTGTTGGTTCCCTTCTTAGCTTTTGTATTATATCAACAGAGTTTTCATGTAATCCCAAGTTTTGTATTTTATGTTTAAAACTTGTTTGATTTTCTTTAGCTTTGCTGTATACAGTTACATTCTACTTTGTTCAAAGCTTCACTAACCCTTTGTAATTTGTAAAAGGGAAAGAAACAAGCTAACTATATCTTTGGTTAGACATGAACATATTAACCCAAACTAGACTGGTGTTTTATTCTGATTGATTTGTCTTTCTCATTAAATACAAGTAAAAGAAACATGATAAATCTCCAATATTTCTAGTTCTAATTTTCAGGTTTTAAATGATAGAATTCCATGAGGGATGCTATCGTATTTCTCAAGAAAGAACAATCTATCCGTGCTAAAACAGGCAGATACAGAGTAGAGTATGGTTTGTTATTGCCCTCGAATAAATTTACAATGAGTAAAGAACTATTTGGGTGTCTCTGACATCTACGTCGGAACTACTTGTGGCTCAAGCGGTGGAGCTCCATCATCCTCCACAGGCTTTACAGTCTCCTCCTGGCTCTTCTTCTCTGTCTCTTCAAATCCAGATTTAAACCTGTCATAATTTGTCGTCTCACCTGACTTGAACGGACGCTCACCCAAAACTTTAGTAAGATCATCCTGATGTAGAACCTCCTTCTCTAACAAGAGCTCAGCGATCTGGGCCACTTGCTCTTTGTGTTCCTCGATCAGCTCAACGGTTCGCTTGTAAGCTTTGCCCACCCATTCGCGGACCTCCTCGTCTATCATTGCACCTGTTCTGTTGCTGTACGGTTTAGAGAACTCGTCTTCCCGTTGCGGGAATGAAAGCAATCCTATCTTGTCGCTGAATCCATACACTGCAACTTGTGCGTACGTCATCTTGGTCACCTTCTCCAGATCGTTCTGAGCCCCAGTCGATATTCTCCCTATCAATACCTGCATTCAAAACCGACCAAACAAACAGGATTCACTGCTTGAAAATCAAATACTAACAATTATGACCTGAAACGTAATGAGAATTCTTAATTTCTGTAAATTAAGCCCTGTCTACCAACAAAGTAGCATATATACATATGCTATCTACTTCCGGATTTATCGTTTCTATTTCTTTATTCCTTGTTCAACAGTGCTTTGCTTTTACTTTTTAGTCAAGGGGTTTTAGAGAGAGGACAGTTTATAGATTTCCGCAGAGCGCAAAGCTTTGAGCTTTGTTTACTGTTTACTTGTTTGTGATCCTTCACTCTAATTACTACCAGTTTCGCAACCAAAAGGAGTTGAAGTTGATAGAAAGATTTACCTGCTCAGCCGCCCGGCCACCAAGTGTCATGCAAGTCATGTCAAAGAGTTGTTCTTTTGTCATGAGCAAGTTTTCATTTGGAACATACTGCGCAAACCCAAGCGCAGCAGTACCTCGCGGAACAATAGTCACCTTTAGCAATGGTTCCGCATGTTCTAGGAACCACCCAGCAACTGCGTGGCCAGATTCATGATATGCAACTGTACGTCGCTCCAGCTTGCTTATTACCTATGATCATGAAACCACCAAAAGAATGTAGAACATTCAGGTTTCCGTTGAGAAAAAGAAAGATACAAATCTTTGATTGATTAATGATTTTTCACCGATATGATGAATTTCAAACTTGAGATCTATCTTGGTAAACTATTGAGGTTCCAATGAGACAAACAATAAACAAATCATAACAATAAATGAAAATTGGCTAGAAGCCTGTAAAGAGTTGAGCTTTGTTGATAAGATGAAAGCACATACCCGGTTTTTCTTCTCTAGGCCTCCAATAACACGATCTATTGCAGAGTCAAAGTGTGCCATTGTAACTGTTGCTCCTTCATGTCTGGCAGCAATAAGAGCCGCCTCGTTACAGACATTCGCAATGTCTGCTCCAGCAAATCCGGGAGTGAGAGCTGCAAGCCTTTGCGAGAAATATGAGGGCTCGTGATCAAGCTTGATCTTCTTCAAGTATATCTGGAAGATCTGATCACGGCCTTTAATATCAGGTTTGTCTATGGTTATCTGACGATCAAACCGGCCAGGCCGTAACAATGCTTTATCAAGGATATCTGGTCTGTTAGTTCCAGCAAGCACGACAACTCCAGCGGTAGTACCAAAACCATCCATTTCAACAAGCAACTGATTAAGTGTGCTTTCGCGCTCATCATTTCCACCAGAGAAACCTCCACGTCCTCTTGCACGGCCAATCGCATCGATCTCATCAATAAATATAATACTTGGTGCACATTGCCTAGCCTCTTGAAACAAGTTTCTTACCCTGGATGGTCCAACACCAACAAACATCTCCATGAAATCTGAACCAGATATAGACAGAAACGGCACAGCTGATTCCCCTGCCGTAGCTTTTGCTAGAAGAGTCTTTCCCGTCCCTGGTGGGCCAACTAAAAGAGCACCTTTGGGGATTTTAGCTCCCAAATCTTCATATTTTTTTGGGTTCTGAAGGAAATGCACAAATTCCATAATCTCTTGTTTAGCCTCCTCACATCCTGCTACGTCTTTGAAATAGATCTGGCAAACACCAAAAAGATAAAAGATCAATTGTAGATTCAAATGTCATCACGAAAGGGAAATGAGGGTGCTTATTGAAAGGCTAACCTTATTCTTGGAATTTTTATCTGCTCTCGTTATTTGAGCTTTCCCTATATTGAAAATGCCACGGCCACCCTTCCCACCAGGTCCTCCTACACCTCCCAGTCCACCTTGCATCCGCCTTGCCCCATAAAATAGCGTACCCAAGAGAAGTAAAGTTGGTACAAATCTCAACAGTTCCTGATACCAGATAATTTCCGAGACGTAGGTGACAGGAACAAAGTCATGAGAATCAACGCCTAATGCTTCTTGGGCCTCTTCGAGTTTCTCCTCAAATGATTCAACACTTCCAATATTAAAGTAGTATTTATACTTCCCACCACGTCCTTTAGCAGGGACTCCATTACCAGGACCTTGATCAACGTCTTCAGTTGATTGGTTTTTTGGTGAACTCCTCACATAAACTTTTGCGACTGATTTATTAGAAACATCTATGTGATCCACTAGACCAGGCTCAAGAAGTTTATTTTTGAACTCCTGGAAACTAATCTGAACAAATAAATATAACACCAAAAATTAGTTTGCATATCTCATGCCCACAATAGTAGTTCCATAGATAGCAAAATATAGATTTAAAACAATCAAGTTCAGTTAAACATGCTTGCCTGTTGCTGTTCTCGGGAACCAGCCGAGAAAGAAGAAAGGATTAAAGCAATGGCTATCAGAGGAATTAACATATTTTGGAATTCCTTCGTGAACATGTCCCCAAAGTTCTCATTTTCAATTTTCTTTGAACCCTCTGCATTGCAACAAATACAAACCCAATTACAAACATTAAAATAGCAAAAATAGCAAAAAAATAAAATATAAAGACCGATGCTACTGATTACTGAATCTATAACTCCAAAGCCAAAACTAAGATCAGAGGGAAAAATGCATAAAGATGGGAAAATTTTCTCAACAGAATAACTGGGCATGTCATGTCGTAGGCCATTTTTAAATAACTTACACAAAAAATTGCCCTTATTGATCAAACATCTTCACTTAGTAAAGCCTATAATTTCCTGCCTAAAGTTCACATAATAAAGAAAAGAAGTGATTCTCTAGATCTCCCAAAGGTATCAAAGGGTCTACTCAAGTTCTTTTGTATAACAACACCATATGGATTCAGACATCCCAAAGAAAGGGAATGCTGCACAAACTTTCACCTCCGGATTCAGATTTCTGCTCATTCTTGGGTGCTTGCTTTCTATGTTTTGGATAATAGTTCTCGTAATCTGCACAAAAGCCACTGATGAGAATCCAGAATCAAATACCACACGAAATATCTCTCAAACTAATAGACCTATAGCTTTGAAGAGTCATCAAGTATTCTTCTGATTCCTCAACCAAAATCGATATATGAACAACTAATTTGATTTCGAATTAAAATCTTATAAGGTATTGATGCATACTCTTCTTCTTTGGGGTTTCGCTAGAGAAGAACCGACGCAGTCTAGGGTTAGCGAATACGCGGCTCAAATCACCCGTCTCGAGTGCCTTTCGAGCAGCTAAAGAAGCCAAGTGGCGCCTCAGAAACCCTAATCCACCACCCATTGGATTACCCGCCGCCTCCAAAGCCGGCGCCGCTCGATGCCTCGCATCGCTTATGATCGCTGATCTCACAGTACCACCGTACACCAATCCCTAATTCCACCAAGTTTTTCATCAATAAAATTAGGAAATTTGATTACCAAAATTAACAAGCATCTGATAAAAAGCATCACAATGAAACAAACTTTGGAACGCGAGGCTCGAGCGGCGGAGGAAGCAAGCTTAGAGAATATCATTGTCAAAGAATCAGAATGAATAAAAGTGTGCTCGCATAGTAATACAGAAACAGAAATCGAAGATCTAATCAAACCCAACGGAGAAAGATAACAGCTTTCGTTTCAGATAGAGCACAGAAATGAAACTTTTCAGAAGCAAAGATGTTGGAAATTGAAAAAAAAAATGAAGAGCCCAGAACGAAATTTGAGATCTTTTATGTGATTTTTGTTTGTTAAAATAGTTAATGTTGTGACTTTAAGCTGCTTGGGAGACAAGACACCAACGCGTTTACGGTTCCAACATATGTTATTCCTTGGATATTTGTCACCGGTTTAGTCTATAAAACCAATCGGTTCGATATTATTCGATTCATAACCTCCGGTCCAGAAGGGTATATTCTGGTGGGCCGAAAGACTTATAATGGGCCTGATTTCACAATAAAGCCCACATTACAGTTAAAACGAAACTTGATTCAAGTGCGCATGTGTGGCTACCTGGGATCACCCACGACTTGACACGTGTCTTCCACGTGACAGCTTCTACACCACAAGTACTTAGCAACTTCCAGAACAAGCTACAACACTTCCAAGTTCCAAACCTATTAAGAGTAATAAATACTGTAATGACGAAGCAATCAAATTAAGTTCACAATTAGAAGAGTTGCTAGAGAAACAGAGAAAAAAATGGCCAACTACGAAGGAGACTCGGTGACTGTTCATGATGAATACCAAATGGGATGCACGACGCCGACACGTGACGACTGCCGGATACCAAAAGACCCGCCGTGTCCACCGCCGTTGAGAAGGAAGACAACAATACAGTTTGGAAAACGAAGGGAACCACCAAAGAATGGTTATTTTCAGCCGCCGGATCTAGACTTGTTCTTCTCGGTGGTGGAAGCTTCTAAACGACAAGCTAACTACGCTTAGATTGTGATTTGATTATCTTCTTTGACTTAATATTATATGTTATAATGCGGTTATGTATGTAAATAGATGCGTATATGCGCAGGTCATAGATATCAAGTGGTACGGCTTCTGTTTTTTGTTGTGTGCGTCAGAGTTTGTGAATGTATATTGATCGATGTAGGAGACGCGAACATTGTGTCTTGTGTGGTTTTTGTGTTGAACCTGTGTGGCTTTAATGTGTTTCTTTTGTTTTGTTTGTTTGTTTGCGGTCGGGTTAGAGACTGAATGATTCTACTTCTTACAAACGATATATGTGTGACGTGTCTGGTTTTATGTTATTTTGATATCAATACAATCAAATGAAAGCGATGTTGTTATATATGTGGCATTATTGTTTATCGATGGAGGGCAAACTTTAGTCTTTGCAGTTTTGGCTGATACATGAAGTCAAAATCTGATCCAAATACTTTCTGAAGATGTTAAATGATCGAAATCGCCTGGTCACGCTGTTGGTTATAGTGTTAAGCTATCAACCATGGATTATTTGCAACAATGTGCGCATGAATTACAACGGAAAACAGATAAAAACTAGTTAGAGGGTGTTATTTTATATTATTAATGTATTCTTCAATCTATTGATTGTTGTATTTAATAACATCTATTAGCATAATTTTTTTAGTAGTTAGGATACTTTCTCATCAAATTTTAATTCTTTCTTAGAGCAATTCCAACTTACCTTTAAAATAAAGTAAATTTATTCTAATCTATTTCTATTTTTTCTTCTATTTTAAAGGTGATTTTTTTAAAGTAAAATTATAATATAATTAAAATATTTTTTGAATATATTAGAGTAAAACACACCTTATAAGAGATGGTTTTACTATTGTTAGTAAATTATAAAAAAAAATAGAAGTGAATTCGGTTGGATTGATCTAATTCTTAACCATAAAGAAAAATTCCACATTGGAATATATATATATATATTTTATTTGATATGAATAGACTTGTTATTCAAATAATGTGTAAACTAAAATTTATCATTCTACGGAGTTTTTTTTAATTTAATGGTTTTGATGATCCAAAAAATAAATTTTAGATTGGATCGAATTTCATTGAATCAGTTGTTAAAAAAATAAAAAAAAATCGTTTTCTCTAGTGTACTAAAATTTTCCAGAATCACATTACCTTGAAATCATCTAATTAGATAACTTTTTCAATGTCATTTCCATAATTTCAGTTGAATGCGAATATTTTGATCATCACCATCTTTATTATAAATTCTGTATCTAGATATTTCTAAGCTTTTTAAGCTCGGACTCTTATTTTAAAAGATGAACAGACGACATGAAAGTTCACCAATTCCAATTGGTAGAACGTTCTCCATAACGTTAGTACAATTATGTTGAAATTAATTGAGTGGGTAATATTGAAGAAAGCAAGACTGTTTTGAAAACATAAGTGAAAACAAAAAACAAGTGGAATATTAGACCAAAGTTGTCTAGTCCTGGTCCATATTTGAAATAATTTTATCGTAAGAAACACTTTACCCCTTCTCGTCCCTCTTTGCCTCTTTCTCTCCAAACACTTCCCAAACGATATTTAATGGTTTTTAAAAACACTTTTAATGTTAGTATGTTACACACACATCACCTATTCTGTTTTTCATATAATTCAATACACAAGTCCGCTCCTAGTTTTTTTGACGTTTCTAGACAAAACACAAACAATGTCCCTATCTTCTTCCCTTCTATCTCATTATATTAATAAAATCTCTATTAGACCATACAAGCTGAAGTAGTAATGTCGAAAACAATAAAACGAAAAAAAACATAGAAGTGGTAATGTCGAAAAGAAAACTAAACTTCTATTGAATCATTTTATAATGAATTAATCTATCTAAAAAAAAAAAAATCAAAAAAGTCTCACAATTTATATTAACAGTTGTAATGTCGAAAACAATCAAACAAAAAAAAATCTAGTAGAAGTCAACAAAAAACTACACTACAATTCAAATTTTGGAGTAAAGATAAAGAGCAAAACGGTCTCATATCGGAAGATATTGTGCTTGAAAGAAAACCGCATCAGATCAAATCTAATAAGAACAACATAACCATCACCAAAGAAACAACGGATATAACGAAGCTATTAGAATATCCCATGTACTAAACCAATGAGTCCAATGAGTCTATTAGCCCATCATTCCTCATAGAAGCTAAACCATGAGTATTAAGCCCAAACCATATGCTAAGGAGAACCAAAACCACCTAAAAACCGGCATCAATGTACCTATCCTTTTCTTACATTCTATAAATTTTTATCTTATTACAAACATTGAAAGTAACTTTCAAAGCACAATATTGAAGCGTCAGCTGATGGTTTAGTGTTGTAAACTTTCGTTGGTTAATATTATTATATATTGGTTGACAAAAAAAAGCATATTGAAGCGTAACACTCGAATCTCCTCTTGTCAAGATTATATTTTCTATTGAATCTTTGTCATTTTGACTTAGATATATAAATAATGTAGGCATGATTCCACAAAAATATATTGAATTTCGTTGAAAACTTTACTCTAAAACCAACCAATTTTAGACATAGTAACCTTATTCAAATTTTAATGTGATTCCTGTCCCACTATGCCAGTTTTATTTATATTTATTGTCCTGTCTCTCTCGCTCTCATGTGACGGTTTTATTTATACAATTAACAACGTCATTGTATAATTCCAAATTGTAATACATGTGTTGCACATACTTATGCGATTACCATGTCTCACGGAAGTTACTATCTATATTAAATGGTTATGTACTAAAATAAAGTTGGTAAGAAAAATTACAGAAATAGATAAACGGTACTGAGTCTTTTTCGATCTGGTGATTCGGATGATCCAGCTAATCACTTTGACATTTAGAATTTTAGAACTCGATTATACGATATGAGTTTTGCGCTATTGATCGGAATTTATATGTACCGAATTAGTTTAATATAATTTATATATACAGAATTCTTTAGCAATATAAATATATCGTAGTGATAATAATGTATGATCGACATTCAAAAGATTTCATATTTGTCGTACATACATATATGACGTATATAAAATATTTTCTTTATCTCTTAAAAAAATTTAGATGACAAACAAAAATTAAGAACAAAAAAACATGAAAATACTTCGCTTATCTGTCATTGAAATTTTTTTGTTTTATACAGCTAAGTTCATTATTTTGTTAAAGGATACAGCTAAGCTAAGTGCATTTCATATTTTTATTTATCAATATTGTGTATTTATTTCTTCTAAATTTCCTAGTACTATGATTTTCCACAATCATTACTGTTTTGCAAAGTTTAATTAGGCTTGAAATTTTGTGCAGAACTTAATCCTAATTTAAAAGTATTTAGTTGCATAATACAAGAAGCTGAGCTAATTAATACAATTTGTATTAATAAATGCAATATCTCAAATTCATTCTCTCAGTCTTCTATCATGTCTTCACTTAGTTCTTATTGCACAAGCACTCACTATATAATAGTTCTTAACAGAGCAACACTATCTCTCTCTTTCCTTTTAGCTCAAACACCACAAACTCACAATCAAAATAAACAGAGACCCTCCACCTGAATCAGAAGCTTTTTCTTTCTCTGCAACACAAACATGGATGAGAAATGGAAGCTCTCCAAAAAGGATGCATTAGCAGCTTCATGTTCATCTTCTTCAACTTCATCTAAATCCAAGTTCTCTAGAAGCTTTTCAACAAGTGCTTCTTCCTCAAAAGCACCTGCATTTGTGAGAAGCTCATCTACTAAATGCTCAATGTCCAGAAGTTCTTCAAAAAAAGAGAAAGGATCATCATCTTCAATAACTCAAAAATATAGTAGCTTAGCTAAAGAACAAAAAGGAAGATTTTACATCATGAGAAGGTGTGTAGCTATGCTTGTTTGTTGGCATAAACATGATTCTTAATTAGCTTCTTTAGATTACAAATTAGATCTCATCCATTTTTGTTCTTTTGATGAATGAATATTAGATTTTAGATCAGTTTGATTCTCTCTACTCTAGGTTGCTACAAGTTTCCATACTAAGTACATTGTAAGAAGAGATTCTTTTGATAATATATTATTAATTTTTGAACTATAAATATTTATAAAATGTGTTGTTTGTCTGATGAATAAAATTGAAAACATCGAACTTTTTTTTTAATTTTAAATGTGAAATTTATAATGCCACAATCTGGAGGGTCTATGTGTCGAGACGTACAATAATTTTGCAACGATTAAATCGAATAGTCACTTTCAATGTCTGGCAAAAAACATAAAACAATTTAATAGTATTAACTTATGATAATTTATTGGGTCAAAGATCTGAGGATTTTTTTTTTTTGGGTCAACAGATCTGAGTGTTTTTCACTTAGTTCTTTACTAATTTATTTGGCTCCATATGAGAAAATTTATCCTTTTTTTTATAGCTGTGATTAGTCTTCAAACAATAATTGTTTAATGGATAATAGAGTCTAGTTAATCTCTCAAATTTACAAATTATGCTGCTCATGATAAAAGTGGTCAATAAAGTTGAATGATGCTATTAATTAGATTATAAAACGTGCTAACATGAAAAATAGTACTTGAATTAGTACTAACTAAATTAGTACTACAACAACAAAAATTAGTACAACAACGAAACACATCATCTATTTTTTAGTTTACATTTTTTTAACCACATAAAAAACCCATAATATATATATAGATATATTGAAAAAAACTCTTTATATTAACTTTCTTGAATTAAAAATCGTATAATCCTATTAAAACTTAATTTATAAATGAAAAAATGTTTTTGGTAATGTGATTAAGTTCTATATTTCCTATTTTCTTACCCGAGTTTAACTATAGGAAGTTGCATTTACCCATATAATATTATTACGGATTAGGGAAGAATTTGGACATTAATTAGGTATTCCATCCAGTAATATGGTTGATAAAAGAAAAATGGGTTAGAATAATCTTTTATTTTAGAGATTTTAATTTTTTTCTTTAAAATAAAAATTGGTAGCACTTTTTAAAAATGACTTGATTGTTCTTACCTTAAATTTATACATGTCCATTAGATAGAAGGAAGATTCCCTCATTTCAAACCTAAAATTTCTATATATGAAGCCAAAAGAAGTTTAAATTAAAATATAAATACTTACAAAATATAATTTAGAAAAGAATTAGTGGGACGTATTTGGACACTGTTGTGTGTTACTGACATAAATGAAATTAATGAGTTCTGATAGAAGCGGGAAATAAAATTCGAGATATTGAAGAATCCAATGGAAAGTTATGAACCACTCGATCTTTGTCTCTTTTTGACTCTGACGATAATGTCATGATCATATGAATTTTTGGATTTTAATCAAAAAATAAGTGATCACGTTACACATTTATTCAAAAGCCTTTTCTCAATTATTGCAAAAAATAAAAATATTATCGTACGGAGAAAATAAAAATGACGAAAAATAAAAAGAAAACTCAGACTTCTCAGGTGGGAAACCAAACACAAAAGTACAATGAAGAAAAAGTGAATAGTGGCAGAAAGGTAATAATAAAAACAAGAGTTCAGAAGAGATAAAGTGAATGACGTGGCGATTGGAGAGTCGTTGGATTTTTTGTCAGAGTGAATTAGTTTGGAAAATCTGACGGTGGAGGAAGACTGTGATAACAAACTGGTTTAAGTAGGAATCAGAATTTCTTTAATGGCGACTGTTTGTTTTGATCGAGGGCTATTAAATTTAATAGCTTGCGGCAAAAAATGTTTAGACTTTAGCCCAAAACATATTATATTGTTTAAAATTTTAACAAAAATTGATCTGATATTTAATAATAAATCGAATTCAAGACAGAAACACTGGATATTTACTTAAGTAACAGAGTGATTACTTCGCCTAGAAATGAAAATTTACTGTTTTACACATTGAAAACAATTATTAACAGTTATTGACAGACGGTTAAAGATTGTAGTTTTATATTTTTTATGTAGGATTTAGAGTATGATTGGTAATTATTTTGTTATTTTTCTGGTCAACTATAAAATATAATAATAACTTCACCAAAAGGTGAAAAAAGAGTTTATAACAATAAATTATTAGCTAACTCTCTACTATTATGAACGAGAATATCAACTTTATAATTTCAAAATTTTGGAATTATATAAAGAGAAAAAGAACGAAAAAGAGATTTCAACATAAGGAAATCTTCCTGATAAGGTTGGAAGGCCGACCACTCGCCTGGATGCATCAAAAATATTTGTAAGAGATTGAAAGTAAATCAATCATACTCTAGAGTCAAAAACAAACTAGAGTATGATTGGTGTGATTCCAATCTCTTACAAAGATTTTTACTTTCTAAAGTAACAAAAGCTATTATCAATCAGACCTTTATGATGTAGACTTTTTTCGTTATAGAATTTTATTTTTGTAAAGTTCATAAATTTTGGTTCTATATTTTTAGATTTCTATAACCAAAATATTCTATAAATAAAAATTGGTTTTCTAGAGCAATGAGAACCAAAAATACACCTATACCACAATTAAGTGATGATTGGTAAATCCTACACCAGCTTTGTACAGCCAGAATCTTTTCAGATCACTAATCTTTTCCGAATCAGATTTTACTTTGGATTTTTTCAGAGTATACCTTTTTTCAAGAGTACTAAATCTTTACCAATCAAGCTTCACACATATTTTCTAAATTCATATCACTTTTTTTTTGTTGTGCATTTTTTAGCTGTAGAAAGCCAAAAACCCATATGATTTATATTTTAGCTTTGAAAAATTATTAATCTACAGCAAAAAATTTATATATCACTAAAATCTAGTTACAACCACAGCCAAAAAATGTACAACATAAATTCTACAATAAAAAAACAAAAAGTATAGCCTTTAGTCCTTTACCAATCGCCTCTTAATTTAATTTTCGTGCTTTAAATTTTTTTTTTCTCTCTCGATGGAAGTTTTGAACATTTATCAAAACGTTAATGGCTTCAAACTAATTAGCTGTACAACACATTTTGCAGCCCTAAGCCATATCTGAGCCTAGTACTGTATATGGCTTCTCTTCTCTGCAGCCCATCAAATGCGTTTCATGGCACAAAAGAAACAATCAAAATTAACCCAAAAAAAAAAGACTTAATCCCTCACACCAACTGTACTTAGAAAGACCATTTCTATAGTGGAATATAACAATCAAAGCACCAGATCTTTCGACAATGTTGCATTGTATAACGTCTAAGTTTTTTACCAACAGAAGAGAAACAGCAATTATCTATTGTGTTTGTAGAAGTCCGATATGTTTTTGACAAACTTTGTAGCTCACCTTGAGATCATGGTACTACGTTATCCTAAAGAGTTATATTTCATGAAACGAATAAAAGTAATTTTGTTTAGGTGATTAGAGGATTTATGAGGAAAATCTAGCCAAGAAACTAAAACGTCATTATATAGTAACTAAGGTAAGCCGAGTTTTTTTCATCGTGATAGTAAAGATGATTTAATTAATAATTTTAAGATCATAGGTTTAACTCCTTCTCACTATATAAAGTAAATCAAATTAATCAGTTTTTGTTGATTTAATAAATATAATGAAAATTAAAAAGAAACCGAAAAAAAAAACAAAAAACAAAAATCATGACAAAAAAACACACAGACCTTGGTTGCTTCATGTTTTATAATTAAGTTAAGTTAACAAAAAAAAATACACATAAACCAAATTGGTTTGCTAATAATGTAGTTAGGCATCTTATGGTAAATTCAAATTACACACGTTCTAATTGGAACAATTAAGATCGAGTGATACAAAAAATACACACAAAATAAAGAAAAAATTCTGAGAAAATAAAATCTTAATAGCGGAGATGATAACACGTGTCCATGTTGCAATAAGATCTGATCCAAACCTATTTATATTCTTCGCTGCTGCTCTGTATTGACCGCTCCTCTCAATCTCTGATCTCTCTTCTTCTCTCTAGGCTCTGTCGCCGATCGATGCCAGTTTCCGTCTTACCGTCTCCTACCAAACCCTAGGTGAGCGTAACCAGCTTGGATTGGGTTATTTTTTTTGGTAATTTCTTGGGTAAATGGCCCTTAAATGTTGCTTCTGATATAATCAGATTCCTGGACGACGAAATTGGTTTTTCGCCGGAATAAAATTTAAGGGAGATTTTGGGAACTGAGACGATGGCTGCAACGACGACAACGAGCTCTGTGTATATCAATGTAATCGAGGACGTCGTCAACAAAGTCCGTGAGGAGTTCATTAACAACGGAGGTCCCGGGGAAAGTGTTCTCAGCGAGCTTCAAAGTGTAAGTTTCCGATTGAAATTGTCTTCTTTTTCCGAAGAAAGTTGAAAATTTAATGTCTTTAGTGGTATCGAGTTCGTGGGTTGGCTTGAATTTGTTCTGATGTAACTAGGGTTTATGGGAATTCATATCTTTTAGTTGGCTTAAATCCGAGATTTCTGGAGCTTATTTCGAGGGATGCTGCTGTGTTTTTTTCCTGGGTAGATTTGGGAGACGAAGATGATGCAAGCTGGAGTCTTGAGTGGACCAATAGAGAGGTCATCGGCTCAGAAGGCAACACCTGGAGGTCCATTGACGCATGATCTGAATGTTCCTTACGAAGGCACAGAGGAGTACGAGACTCCCACTGCTGAAATGCTTTTCCCTCCGGTAATCTAAGTTACAACGGGAGGCTTGAATCTGTGTTTGTGAGATGAAAAACAAGACTTGGTTTACCAATTAGCTTCTTTTCCACTTGAGATACCTATTTGAATTGAGCAAGGTTTTATTTCTCTGTGTTGAGCAGACACCAATGCAGACTCCCCTTCCAACGCCCCTTCCGGGTACTGCTGATAACTCCTCTATGTATAACATTCCTACCGGCTCAAGTGATTATCCAACTCCTGGAACTGAGAATGGATACACAGATCTTAAAGGCAGACCCAGTCCTTATATGGTGAGCTATGCTTTTATTAATTATGCTGTGAAGCTGTGTAGTGTAACTGCTAATCTAAGTGTTTTTTAAAGAGGAAACAATAACCGACGTTGTACTTTCTGCGTTTTCTGGCTTACATAAACTGAGACCTGTTTTTTATTGTAGCCACCACCTTCTCCGTGGCCAAATCCTAGACTTGATGTCAATGTTGGTAAGTAATAGTTTTACCAGCACCCAATGTCTCAGTGCATTGATAAATTTCTCAGTTTGTTGTTTGGGATATAAACTTTTGACTTGCTGCTAGCTTATGTGGATGGTCGTGATGAGCCTGAGAGAGGAAACTCTAATCAGCAGTTTACACAGGTACTTCTACCTAACATTTAAATCAAAAATCGTGAGTTTGACCTTTTATGTTGTATATAACTAAACTATGGAACTTATTATCTTTAATTGGAATACATCCAGGACTTATTTGTGCCATCCACTGGGAAACGGAAACGTGATGAATCTTCTACCCATTATCAAAATGGTGGATCTATACCTCAACAAGATGGTGCAAGCGATGCTATCCCTAAGGTTTGTCCTTGTCTCCCTTCATTCTTATCGAGAAAAGCAAGTAAAAGAGAAGACTTCTTTTAGTTTTCACTTCACAATTTTGTGGTGCCATCCAAAAGAAGACGGTAATAAAAAAAGCATATATTAATCTTATGAGTATGATGTGGAGTATTGTATTAAGATCTCTCATTCTGCTATAAATCATGAAAGTATATGTAACACCTAATAAAGTATTTATCGTTCAAGAATGATGTATTTATTGAAATCTCAGTGGTACATTTGATTTAAGCACAATTTTGCAGGTAAACTTTGAGTGTGATGTACTTCGCATAAGCTGTGTTGGTGATAGAAAGGCCCCACGAGATTTCATCTGCTCATCATCAAAGATTCCTCAAGTTGATGGGCCAATGCCTGACCCTTACGATGAAATGTTGTCCACTCCAAATGTAAGAATGTTTCACCTTTTCGTTGAGTAGCCAAAATTCTTGTAGATATATAATTCTTTGACATGTCCAGAAATCAGGAACCCGAATCTCTAACTAATTGGATCCTGTCTCACCACCCGTCACAGATTTTGAACTATATGCACAGAGATTTGACTTAAATTAGACACGTGAGAAAAGAAAGGAGAATTCTCTCGTTTAAACTTCATGTTGCATTTAGATTTGCCCTAAAACATGCCACAGTTGTCTAGAGATACTATCTATTACTCCGTCACACAATTATCTTTGTTAGTAATTCCATGAAGTGCCTTTACTGTGATGCAGATTTACAGTTATCAAGGACCTAGTGAAGACTTTAACGAGGCCAGAACTCCTGCTCCAACAGGTAAGAGAGGCCAAACAAAATTGTTGGACTGTGTTTTGGAGCAAGTTAATGAATACCACCTGCTAAAATCTCTCTCTATTAGAGATCCAAACGAGCACTCCTGTTGCTGTGCAAAACGATATCATTGAGGATGATGAAGAGCTTTTGAACGAAGATGATGATGACGATGAACTGGACGATCTAGAAAATGGTGAGGATATGAACACACAACATCTAGTTTTGGCTCAATTTGACAAGGTAATGATTCCTTACATAGGTTTACGGATTTGTTTTACTGACATAGCTATAATCACAGTAAGACTTGTTTTGGGGTTGTAATTAGGTGACTCGCACAAAGAGCAGGTGGAAGTGCAATCTGAAAGATGGGATCATGCATATAAACGATAAGGATATTCTCTTCAACAAAGTAATCTGTGACTCCCAATTAAGGTTGGAGCTATTCTGGTAACGAGAATAATAACACACGCCCTGTCTACTTTTTCAGGCAACAGGCGAGTTCGACTTCTGATCTTAACAATAGCAATGCGTCAAGAGAAGTTGCGGTCCTTCAGTGTCGTAGTTTTCTTTTTTGTTACCTTATGATTCAGACCAACCTCTAAGTTAGAGACGTGATTATCAAAAGGGAAAATGTACTTTGGTTGGGTAGTTGTACAAAAAGAACATATTTTTCAGGCCAGAGAAGACCGTATCAACTTTGACTTGTTTCAAATTTCTTCTTTCACACGATGATATATTAACTTCCCAAAAGGCTGGATCTTGCTTACAACATCTAGCAATCTCTTATCATAAACATCATATTGAAAAAGTTCTGATTCTGAAACATAAAGACCATTGTAAATGCTAAAACCTTCACTACGTATTATCTACAAGCACGAACTTGGTATGAAACATATTCAAGAGACCCATCTGGTCACTATCCGAATACTCCCAGCCTTCCTTTTGGTCCATTGACGGCTGAGATCCGCTCTTCTCAGTAATATTCACCGGAGATGTGAAAATGTGCCCTTCTTTAGAGAGAGAAGACTGCGGATTTGGAGAGACAAAGAGAGGTGAAAGCAGAGGAATAGCTTCAGACGCAAATGAATCAGAAGACTGTTGCAAAAACGGATTCTCGAAATTACGATCAAGATGCAGAGCCGTAGGTGCTTGTCTCTGTAGTCTAGTAGGTGATCTGGGGGACTCGTTCTTCTCAAACATGTTCACATTGTTCTCCATTGCTAAAGAGATTCAAGATTGCACCAAATAGTATAGAAGCAAAAAAAGTAGAAAAATAGAAAATGAAATAGAAAGAGTGATGTGAAGAAGAGAATAAAAAGAGAGAGAAGTTTTGGTGTGTGTTTGTGGATGAGGACGCAAAACACGGGTTCTGTTATGATGTAACATGTGAGGGAAAATAGAAAAAAAACTGTTCTTTTGAAACGGTCATTAAGTAACTATAAATGTTTCCTCATTTTTCTTCTTTTGGTTTTTATCGTATTTATAAAATAACCACAACCGAAAAATTGAATCCTAAAGCGTTTTTTACCATACGTGGTTTTAAGCGTTATCAACAATCAAGGAGGCAAGGAAAACGACGCGAACGAACCAATTAAGACGTTGACCTTTTTTTAAGGCATTTTGACCTAACTAAAAGATTCCCAAAGGCCTCAAGTAACCACAAAGCCAACAACAGAGTTGAGAAAGAACCAAACAATTGGAACATAACGAACCAACTTGTTCCAGTTTTAGTTTATGACCGTTTCAAAACAACACTTTTTTTTTCCATTTATTGCGCCATTATTCTCTTCCTTTTCATTCACCTCTTCACATCACTCTTTTCAATCTGCCTATTCTCTCTTTTCTCTTCGGTGTCTTTGAATTGTGATGGAGGACAGTGTGAACATATTTGGGAAAAGTGAGTTCCCAAAATCACCTACTAGGCTGCAGAGACAAGCTCCTACGGCTCTGCATCTTGACCATTTCCTATATAATCCTTTTTTGCAGAAGTCTTGTGATGACTACAGCTATTCCTCTCCTTTCACCTCTCATTGTGTCTCCAAATCCACAATCATTGGGCGATTTCACGTTTCCAGTGGATATTACTGAGGAGAACCGATCTCAACCATCAATGGACCAGGACCACAAGGAAGGGTATCAATATACGTCTAAGGTCGACCATACCAATCAGATGGCTCTCTTAACTATGTTTCAGACCAAGATCGTACTTGTGGATCATTCCCGGTGAGGGCTTTGGGCATCTAGTGTTGTCTTCATGTTTCAGAATTTAATTGTTTTTCAATAGTTTTACATCAGCCCCTGTAATAAGAGGTGGCTAGAGCAATTGTAAGTAAGTTTCAGCTTTTACGAAGTTGAATTTCCATTGCGTGAAAGACGCTATACGTTTATGAAACAAGTCCATGCTGATACACCCTTCTTCGGCCAAAAAAATTGTTTTTTTTTTTTTGTACAACAAGCCAACCAAATCATGTCTCTCTCTAAGGGGTCGGTCCAAATCATAAGGTAAAGAAAGAAAGACAATGGACATAAGGACTGTGACCTCTCTAGAAGAATTTCTATTGTCAAGATCAGAAGTCGAACTCGCCTGTTGCCTGTTAAAGTAGACAATGTGTGGGTTAGTATTATCGTTATTAGAATAGCTCCAAGTTTAATAAGGAGGCACAGATTACTTTGTTGAAGAGAATGTCCTTATCGTTTATATGCATGATCCCGTCTTTCAGATTGCACTTCCATCTACTCTTAGTGCGAGTTACCTAATTACAACATCAAACAAGTTTTAATGTGATTAGAGTACGACAGAAAACACATCCAGACCTGTGTAATAAGGAGAGTTCTTTACCTTGTCAAATTGGGCCAATACCAGATGTTGCGTGTTCATATCCTCACCACTTTCTAGGTCGTCCAACTCGTCATCATCATCATCTTCATTTAACAACTCTTCATCATCTTCAATGATATCGTTTTGTGGAGCAGCAGGAGTGCTCGTTTGGAGCTCTAATAAAGATAGATTTTAGCCCATGGTATTCATTTACATGCTCTAAAACAATCTCCAACGTTTTCGTTTGACTTTTCTTACCGTTTGAAGCAGGAGTTCTGGCTTCGTTAAAATCTTCACTGGGCCCTTGATAGCTGTATATCTGCAACGCAGTAGAACAAAAGTAATTGGGTGACGATGTAAAACATAGTCTCTTACTACTCTCTTTAGACATTCTCGCATGTTTAATGGCATTGCCATATAAAGTTGACATGCAAAGATTTCTCTTACTTACTTCACACGGGTGAAAGAAGGAATCAATTGTAATTACACACAGTTCAATATCTATGGTGGGTAATGAAAAGGGATCTAATTCGTAAAAGCTTCTGGATACTGAATTCTAAACCCGTCAAAGAAGAATATATCCACAAAAACTGTGACTACTCAAGAAAAGCTGACACATTCTTACATTTGGAGTGGACAACATCTCATCATATGGGTCAGGCATTGGCCCATCAACTTGAGGAATTTTTGATGATGAGCAGATGAAACCTCGTGGGGCCTTTCTATTTCCAACATAGGTTATGCTGAGTGCATCACATTCAAAGTTTACCTGAAAATATGCTCAAATCAGATGCATCACTAAGATTTCATTAAATTTTTTGTTATTTAGTATCTTCTATTGAATGATATCAACTGCTAAAGTAAAATATAACCAGGTGTTACAGACACTTTCATGATTTGTATTTTTCGGCAACTTAACAAGTTTTATTATCATGTCTCTTCTTTTAGATGGCACCCACAAACTTTTGAAGTGGGAACCAAAAGATAGAGAACTGAGGTCAATTTGTTTTACATACACACACCTTCGGGATATCATCGCTTGCACCGTCATGTTGAGGTATTGATCCACCATTTTCATAATGGGCAGAAGAATCATCACGTTTTCGTTTCCCAGTGGATGGCACAAATAAGTCCTGGATGTATTCCAATTAAATATAATAAGTTCCATAGTTCATTTATACTTATATGAGACTTCAACGATCTAAATAATGAGGAAGTACTTGGGAAACGCACTAATCAAATGAACAATGGAAGTGTTGTGAAGGAGTTTTATTCCAAAACCAAAAACTCAAACTAACGATTCTTTGACTTCAATTTTAGGTAGAAGTACCTGCGTAAACTGCGGATTAGAGTTTCCTCTCTCAGGCTCATCACGACCATCCACATAAGCTAGCAGCAGGTCAGAAATTTATATTCCAAACAACAAACTGAGAATTTTATGTTTTTACTGAGACATTAGGTGCTGGTAAAACTAGCACTTACCAACATTGACATCAAGTCTAGGATTTGTCCACGGAGAAGGTGGTGGCTACAATAAAGAACAGGTCTCAGATTAAGTTAACCACGAAACACAGAAAGTACAGCATCGATTATTTTTGCCTCTTTAAATACTATGAAAACACTTGGATAAGCAGTTGCACTACACAGCTTAACAGCATTATTAATACAAGCATAGCTCACCATATAAGGACTGGGTCTGCCTTTAATATCAGCGTGGCTTCCATTCTCAGTTCCAGGAGTTGGATAATCACTTGAGCCGGTAGGAATGTTATACATAGAGGAGTTATCAGCAGTACCCGGAAGCGGTGTTGGAAGGGGGGTCTGCATTGGTGTCTGCTCAACACAGAATTTTTTTTTTTTGCTCAATACAAATAGATATCTCAAGGGTAAAGAAGCCAATTGATAAACCAAGTCCTGTTTTCATCTCAAAAAGGCAGATTCACTCCAGGTTTGACTTAACTTACCGGAGGGAAGAGCATTTCAGCAGTAGGTGTCTCGTATTCCTCTGTGCCTTCGTAAGGAACATTCAGATCATGCGTCAATGGACCTCCAGGTGTTGCCTTCTGAGCTGATGACCTCTCTATTGGTCCGCTCAAGACTCCAGCTTGCATCATCTTTGTCTCCCAAATCTACCCGGGAAAAAAACACAGCAGTATCCCTCGAAATAAGCTCCAAAATCAGGGATTTAAGCCAAATAAAAGATATGAATTCCCGAAAACCCTAGTTACATCGGAACAAATTCAAGCCAACCCATGAACTTAATTCCACTAAAGCTTTTAAATTTCCATATTTCGCCGGCGAAGGAGGACAACTCTAATTTGAAACTTACTCCTTGAAGCTCGCTGAGAACACTCTCGCCGGGACCTCCGTTGTTAATGAACTCTTCACGGACTTTGTTGACGACGTCCTCGATTACTTGGATATACACAGCGCTCGTTGTCGTCGTTGCAGCCATCTTCTCAGCTCCTCAAATCTCCCTAAAATTTAGTCCGGCGAAAAACCAATTTCGTCGTCCAGGAAATCTGATTTTATCAGAAACAACAATTTTAGGGCCATTTACCTAAGAAATTACCCAATCTAAGATCGGTATACTCACCTTGGGTTTGACAGGAGACAGTACGCCGGAGATTGGCAGCGATCGGCCACGAAGCGTAGAGAGAAGAAGAGAGATCAGAGATCGAGAGGAGCGGTCAATACAGAAAAAGCAGCGAAGAATATAAATAGGTTTGGATCAGATCGTATATCAACAGGGACACGTGCCATCATCTCCGCGATTGAGATTTTTTTTTTATCTTTTTCTTTTTTAGAAAGAAAGAGTGGTAACAAATAGATAGATATATGATTTTCAGCTACAATCCTTTTAGATACCGAATCGAATATTTGACAAAAAAGTGGATCTGTGAAGCAATTGTACTCACGTTTTTATTTTTTATCAACAAGACTCGATTCATAGTCTAAGTTCTCTGATTAGAATAAGATGGGATTCAAACTCACCACAGGGGCAAGTCAACTGCGTCACCCGTTATACTCACATTTAGATTCGTCGAAAAATTATTTAAAAAAACTATAAAAGAATTCTCAATAGCGACCATTAATCCACAAAAATTCAACAAATACCTACGATTAAGCGCAAATTTTTCTAACAACGACCATTAGTAACAATAATATTCATATAACAAATTGTGTCGAGTCGTGGTTTTCTTTTTCTGAATTTTGGTAACATATTTGATGAATTTTCGTGGCTATTTTTGAGAATTGGGTCCGTCCAACTTTATGCATGATTCATCCAACTTTAATACAAGGAGTTCCATTTATTGACTTCTAATAAAATCAAGAAAATAGCTAATACATTCATCATAAGACCAATGCGTATACCTCTTAATTGATACAATCAAATCATAAAGATCAAAATTGCAACTACACAGATCATGATCAGGTTACTGTAGTAATTAAGCTTCATGGATGCTGAATCTGGAGGAGGATATAAAATGGGATCAAAGTCATCATAATCGTCAGATGGCGATGGTGTTGAGAGTGAAGGAAGTAGTGTGAGATTAAAGTCTTGTGCTTTCCCTTCTCTGCTAAAGCTCCATCCAATTACATGATGATTGCTCGTAATGTTTCCTGTTGATGCTGAAAATCCGACATACATATCTTTGTTCATGACAACGTCCGAAAGATTGAAAATCTCGGAAAGATTCAGTTTTGTTGACAACAGAGGAAAGTTAGGCTTTGTAACTTCAAAAGGGGCTAATGTGACATTGAGAAACATTTCCTTTCCATTGTAATCGATCCAAGCTCGAATCGGATCTTTGTTCGAAAGCTTCAAGCTTATATTCTTGCTTTGCTTGTCGGAAAAAAATGCAGCTGGTGCTGTTTCAACAGAGACTAAACCATTCACATCGATGCCTACATGGTTACCGTCAATGTCAAGAAACTCATTTGACTTCACCGTATCGAATTCGACAGCGAGGATTTGGTTTGTTGAGTTTCCGTTGTTTGAAGTGTTGAAGAGACCGAGAAACTGACTTGCCATGGCTTTGGAGAAATCCATAGACGGTGAGATCACAAAGGTTAAGCCATGACCAGGAGCTTCGATTGAAAAAACGAAACTTGTTGAAAAAGAAAGAGAATTTGATGAGTTTAAGTTGTTGAATGGTATTGGGAAGCCATAGAAAGCTTGACCCATTTGTCTCCTTGAGGTGTTTGTTAGCTCTAAGATGCCACTTGAGAGGATCTTAGAGGATCCATACTTGAGTAGATTAGCTTCGAAAAAGCCATGGTACAGAAAATTTGTTCCTTGTTGTTGACTTAACACAGAATTGAGAAAGCATAATTTGGTGATTATGAACAAAGCTATGGAAGTAATTGCCATTGATTAGCAATTAGAAGGAAGAAAGTGAAAGGCTTTTTGTTATTATTTGTTATATTGTGTGATGTTGAACGTCTGAATTGTTCTAACGTATATAGAGAAAAAAAAGTCTAGACCAATCAAGTGCAAGCTCACTTAACTTAATATATTCGGACAAAAGACAATTAATACCAAAGAAGTAAGATTGTTGAACTGTTCAAGTCTTATTAGTTTTGTTGATCGTGATGATAAGTCATGGGACTTAACGTTATGGAGATGGATTTTAACTTCTAAATTTGGTTACAATATAAAATGTTTGAACTTTGAAGACAAGGTTTTGGGAATTATACGTGCAAATAAGAATCTATACCTATTTTGGTTATATAAATAAAAGTAGATCTCAGACATGTCATCAATTTAAGTACATTTAAAACTGTGTATTTTCAACAACCGGCTAAATGTGAGTATAATTAAGATCTCAAAATTAATTGAAAAATGCAAATGAAGAAGATTAGATGGAGGCTTAGTACGTGCAACCAACAATCCAAACCCAAATTACACAACTTGATAAATATATACAATCATTCGTTAAAAAAATGAAAGGGAAAAATCATGCGTTTATAGAAATTACTTCAGTCACTTAAAAAAATCGAAAATGGAACATCACTCGGGCAATCCGGTTTAACAGATATCGTAAGTTCTAAACCATGTCACAAACTAATTTTTCTCCCTAACTAGTTTTTTGGTCAATGGACTATGAGATCTAATCTTGAGACCATGAGAAAACATGTGAAAACCTTTAATTTTTACACGGTTTTATTTTAGTATCAAAGGAGATTCGAGTCCAAGAAAACGCTGCTAAGGTATTCTCAAATGTCTTTTTTACTACTCCACGTCTCTGTAGATAGAAAGATATTTTTTTACCGTTAAGAAAAATAAAAGAATTTTTTTATTTTATTTTAGAATTATTTTTCAAAAAAGTAGGAAATGAAGACCACCTTCAAAATATTTGTAACCCATATACAAATATTTGATCAAATATTTTGTTAATCAATTAAATATATATTTGACACCTATAAACTAATGCACTATTTTTACGTGTGAGCCAATATAAACTAATGTGTTGTTTTCTCCGTCAAGGCTAAAAAAGTGTTCAAATACAAATTTAGGAAGAAAATTCCCATGAATAGAAAGGACATTTTTATGATTCTTCACGTGTTTCAAGCCAGTGATGCGACAGGTACGCGTAATCTCAACCATTTGTTTCTTTTGTCGGACCCAGTGCTAATCATCAGCCTTATCACTGTTAACTGATTACATCTGTGGCTATAGTGAGTAAGTCTCATACACAATACAACAATGGATCTTAGCAGGTGGAGTCTTCAAGGTATGACTGCTCTTGTAACCGGTGGATCAAAGGGAATTGGGTTCGTCTCCTTTCTACCAAAATGCTCTGCTTCTCTAGTTTCTTCTTAGGTTTTTGATTAAGAAAGATTTGAGTTTGAGACTTGATTTTTAGGTATGCCATTGTGGAGGAACTTGCAAGGTTTGGTGCAAGAGTGCACATCTGTGACAAAGACCAAACTCTGCTTAACGAATCTTTGAGAAAATGGCAAGCAAAAGGGTTTGAAGTCAGTGGTACAGTCTGTGATGTTTCCTCTCGAATACAGAGAGAGGAACTAATGCAGACTGTTTCTTCTGTATTTGGTGCCAAACTCAACATCCTTGTAAGGACTTCTTATTATGTTCTTATGGTCTCCTTTAGAGCAGAAATTGGCGTCTGAAACACATTGCTTGCAGATAAACAATGTTGGCAAGTACATGTTAAAGCCAACTTTAGAAAGTACAGCGGAAGATTTCTCTAGTTTAATGGTTACCAATGTGGAATCTGCTTACCATATCTCCCAATTAGCACATCCTTTACTTAAAGCCTCAGGATATGCTAGCATCGTGTTCATTTCATCTGTAACAGGGATTGTCTCTGGCACATCCTCCATCTATGGTGTATCAAAAGGTTCACAGATCAAAAAATTTGACTAATTAATAATGTCTGTGTAACAATGTTGATTGATACACACATCTAAGCTTTCTTTGTATGTAGGAGCCTTGAATCAACTGGCAATGAACTTGGCGTGTGAATGGGCAAGTGACAACATTAGGACTAACTCTGTAGCTCCTTGGGTCACTGCAACTACTCTTGTTCAAAAAGTAAAACAGAAAATGTTTGCTTTTCCTATGAATTAGTTTTTCTATTTAACCTTATTGTTGATTTGAATGTGGACTTATCAGTATCTTGAAGATAAGAAATTTGCGGGAGCTATGTTCTCAAGAACTCCATTAGGTCGTGCATGTGAGCCTTGTGAAGTTGCGTCGTTGGTGACATATCTTTGTCTCCCTGCGGCTTCTTATATAACAGGACAAACCATTTGTATTGATGGAGGTTTCACTGTTAATGGCTTCTCCTATAGGCCATAGGCTTAAACTTTGCAACCATTTGTATAATTAAAAATTCTGTTGAACTTCTCGATCATTGCAGTATGTCAAAAATAAATGTTCTCAAACTTATGTATGTTAGAATTAGCCCTGATCATAAAATCCGTAACTGAACCAAAAAAATGTTCGATGTTTTTTTTTTACCGAAAACCAAAAATACCAAATAAGAACCAAAATTATTTTGTGTTAATTAACTAATTATTGTTAGGCTATTTGGTTTATGTACTAATAATTTTGGTTTAACAAATCAAACCGAATTTAGTTGGTATATGGTTACCACATTTTTAAAATAAAAACCGAAAGAACCGATTCTAACCGAATGCCCAAGACAAGTTAAAATTGCAAAGTTGATGTTATAAGAGTAAAATTTGGGTTTCATTATTACCTTTGCCTCTCTCTAGTAAAGATACGGGCCTTGGATTCGTTGATTAGACACATTTGTCTTGGAAGATTTGGATCCTCTGAAACTGAGATATTCCTGATAGACTCGGCCCATCATCTTATACCGTTATCTCCAATTGTTGATTGATAATCAATAAACTTTGTGTTTGCTCCACGTATTTCTGTTCACATAATTTATTTTAATCTGAGCTGCTGAGCCGAAGGAGAGCAATGGCTGGAGCAGAGCAAAGCCACAGATGGAGCCTTAAGGCCAAGACTGCACTTGTAACCGGTGGAACCAAAGGCATCGGGTTCGTATTCATCTCCAAATCTTTCTATATCTCTTGAAAGCATTAAACTTCTTTTTTATCTCTACTTTTAAAATCAAATAGGCATGCTATAGTAGAAGAACTTGCAGGATTTGGAGCAGTAATACATACTTGTGCTAGAAATGAATCTGAGCTTAATGAATGTTTAAGCCAATGGCAAAAAAAGGGTTTTCAAGTCACTGGTTCAGTCTGTGATGCATCTTTGAGAACAGACAGAGAGAAGCTAATGCAAACTGTGTCCTCAATGTTTAGTGGCAAGCTCGATATCCTCGTAAGTTAATCTTTATATAATCTGTATCACTTACGCAGAATTTCAAAGCTAAATTAGATTAAAACTAATCTTGATTACTAGATAAACAATGTTGGAGCGATTCGGTCAAAGCCAACTGTGGATTATACGGCCGATGATTTCTCGTTTCATATTTCGACCAACTTAGAATCTGCATACCATCTGAGCCAGCTTTCACATCCTTTGCTTAAGGCTTCAGGATGTGGAAACATTGTTTTCATGTCCTCTATTGCAGGCGTTGTGTCGCTTAGTATTGGTTCCATCTACTCTGCTACGAAAGGTAATATACTCATTATTGAATACTGCTACTAAAGAAAACAAAAAAAAAAACTCCTAGTATAGAGGTTTCAATCAGAAAATGTATAAGAAAATATTAGAATATTTCACATTGGAAAAGTGGAGATTTGACAAGTGATATATAAGATTTATGGGTCACTCCACTCGTTACCAATTGGTTTTGGTTGAAAGTTCATTATTCTTAATATGGTATCAAAGCTCCAAGTTGGCCTAACAGACAATTTCTCACACAAATGGTTTTCCACCGGTATAAATGATCCGTCTAGTTGTGGTATTTCTGAAACAATAGGTTTGAAATCGTCTCCCATCTATATTTCGAGAGGGTCTATTAGAATACCTCACATTAGAAATAGAAAATTTTCAAGTGATATATAAATTTCGTGTGTGTAGGGGCGATGAATCAGCTAGCAAGGAATTTGGCATGTGAGTGGGCTAGTGACGGTATCAGGACAAATGCTGTTGCTCCTGCAGTCATTGCAACTCCTCTAGCTGCAGCTGTGAGACATACTTATGTTCACAATTAATCCTTGACTTTGATGATCTCTCTTTCATGCTTTAGCTTAATCCTTGACATTGATGATGATATATGAATTTTAGGTGTATGATGATGAGTTCAAGAAGGTAGTGATATCGAGAAAGCCATTGGGACGTTTCGGGGAGCCTGCAGAAGTGGCCTCAGTCGTGGCCTTTCTGTGTATGCCTGCAGCTTCTTATATAACTGGTCAGACCATTTGTGTTGATGGAGGTCTCTCTGTTAATGGCTTCTCATATCAGCCATAAGGTTATAATTAACGTTCAAAAACAAACAATAGTTCAACTTCGTTAATAAATCTCAGTGTCCAGAACAATTTCGTTGTCAAATTGGGGCTAAGTCATATATATATATATATAGCTTTTTATTAGACGCAACAATCAATGAACTAAAAATAATGAGATTTTCAATTGGTTTTGTATATGTTTTTATTAGTAATATAATATTTCAATTGTGTTTGACTGAGAAAACAAAAGGAAACATTAATAGACAAAGTTCGGATTTGTGTCGATTATTTTGTAGTTCACATAATCAGAAACTATGTGTCGTAAATATCAATCAACGACGATGTTACAAAAGAGATGGATCACTATTTTCTTTTCTTTTTTTTTGTTGAAAATGGATCGCTATTTTAATATATATATTCTATATAAAAGAAAAAGTCGTATTTTGTCCTCCCATCCAAAATAATTTTGTTTTATCATGATCCAAATACATGCATACGCTCATATTCAGTGTACTCAATTTTACCTCAATCATGTTTTTTTTTGGCCGCAAGTTGAACCTTTTATAGTAAAAAATTGATTAAAGTAGATACATTAATTTGAGGCCAGAAATTTAAATAAATACAAATTCCAAAGAAACTAATCCCAAAAATCATAATATCATATTCGTTTTACTAAAAAGGTTTAAAATTATTTATTGCTTAATGATATAATAACGTGATTCTTTGAAATATAATTCGGTGAGATAGTAACAAAATTGACATTCAACGATTTGATATATATATTAATTATGCATATATAGTTGAGAAAATATTTAACACGAACTTTTTAAGATTATCTACCAAAAAGTAGATGGTTTAGTTAGTTTGATGCTTCTAATATAGTTTGGTATCAGATTGTAAGTTCGAGTTTCACTTTGTTCCAATTAAAATATTTTCCATATCATACTTTTAACATAAACTATAAACTATGATATCATCCAAACAGTTTACTTTGAACTATATTTGTTTATTAAAAAGTGTTATTCTAGCAACAAAAATAATTACACAAAAAGTATAATTCTAGTTTTTTAATGCAATTTCTTACAAATAATTTCAGTTTTAGTTTTTAATCAAAATTAAATATATAGAATCTACCTAATTATTATGGATAATAATTAGGGGTATAAGACACTGTTTAATAAACTGAGAGAGTATATAAATACATTAAATTACAGAACATTAAACACCATCGTATTTTATTCAAAATCTATGTGTAATAAAAACAACGTCTCGTTGTCACACGAAGCAATAAATGCAAATTAGATACTATTTGTTTTCTTCTTACCTTTTTTGCTTTATTACAAAATGTAATCGAAGTTGAAGAATACAACGAACCTAGAATCAAAGGATCAGAAGTGGTGCAAAAACAATAGGACCAAAATTAATGAGGACGTAAGTACAAGACCATGGATATATCGTAGGCCTAAGTCGAGGTACATGCCACCAAGGCACTAAGCACACTACAATTTTAGATATTTCCCATTTTAATAAGGCAATCTTTATCATCAAATCATATATTATAATAATATTGTCATGATAACTCATAACACTAGCTATATTCCAAACAATAGAAGCTGAATGATTTTGTCACTTTTATATATATGATTAATTCTAGTAGCTTCAGTGTTGGGAGTCAATTCTATTACAGTCATCTTGGTCGTTAGATCGGTGGGCTCATGAACTAGGTCCCAAAATCATCTTTTGAGATGTCAGTAACACTCACAATTATTGTATTTTTATGTCATTTGGAGAAATGCAGCATCCATCATTTATTTATATAAAATTGACATGACCATTGAGTCCTAGTGGTCAATAATGTTTTATCTCGGATTTTAGCATTTCTGGAAACAAAAATCAATTTATATAACACCAGTGATATTTACATAGTTTTTGAATTTCAAGATTAGTCAGATTTTATAATATGTAGATCCATTGATCCGATTTGAATTTTCTTTTAACTAATTCAATTTTTTTGTATTTTGTGATGTTTTCGTTGAAGCAGATTATCCGTCTGGTATTAGTATTTGTGGCATTACCGGAAGAAAAATCTCTAATTGTTGTCGTTGTTGAATGGATCGAGGGTTTGAGAGTCTAGAGACAAAGTAACCCAACTTGCACAATTGACAAAGAAAATATACACTACAAAAAATTTAAGCTAGTGTGATAATTGTATTGTAACTATGAATATTAGTAATAATTTGTGACGTTTTGTACACTATCTTATTATGAATTTTGTTCGTTATGAATCATTGTGACTTTATTCTGTAATGATTTGTGACAAAATTATTACTAAATTTATTCGTTACAAGTATATTGTGACGTTTTTGTTATCAATATAAATTTGTGATATTTGTATTATAATCATTTACAAATCATCATAACTTTGTGATAATAAGTTTATATCGTGACGAAATATGTGTTATTATAATTTAGTAATCTAATTTAACTGCAATAGTAAATATATTCACGAGAGATTGCAACACGTGTGCGGTTGAGATAAAGAGAAGATTAGATTCTATTACAAAAGAAAGGACCCACTCGCCGGAATTGAACAAAAGAGAAACGTTGATGTAAATGGTTGGGCCACTGCTTCACCATAATGCATTTTCTCTTCTTCTTCTTTTTTATTTTTTTCTTTTCAATTTATTTATTTATAATTTTTGTGACTTTTAACGGTTAAAAAACTCCTAATTCTGACGCAAAGAAAAAACTCCTAATTCCAAGACAATTACGTGTCCTCTGTAGGGCTTTTCTCTTTCTACTGAATCATATTTTTTTAATTAGTTTTGAAGATTATTTAGGTAATCATGAATGGAACAGCAACTTTTACAGGTAATTAAACAGATAAGATTTCATTTAGTTGCGTGAAATCTAGACGATCTCGTGCTTTATATATCATATCCACTTAATGTGGACAGATTTCAGATTTATTTTCAACCCAATATCTCTGAGTAGTTTTAGGAGTGGGCAAAATATACATAAGATTTATTCGATTAGGTATTTACTTCAATTTGATTCAAAAATTTTGAGTATCTGTAAAATTTTAGAGTAAAACAAATAACAAAATCTAATATCTGTCCAAAACGAAGCAAATATCAATTAGTATTTTTCAAAAGACCGAATATTTACTCCAATTCATATCTTATTTAATATATATTTAAATTTTAATTATATATACATGTATTATAATATAAATCGTGTTGTGTATATTTAAATAGCTAGAGATGAATTAAATGTTGCATGTAATTAATTTTAAGTGTTTAATATATGTTTTTGTGATGTTATCATTTTTTGCCATATAATATACTATGGTTTAGTTTTTAGAATTAGTTTGATTAAAATGTTTTAATCTGTAATAGTTAGCTATATTTCTTTTTTAAAATTTATATTGAAAAGTATTTTTTTGGGGTTTGAGAATTTATATTGATATAGGTTTTTAATATATATTTTATTATTTTTGTAATTTTTTATATTATATTTTTGTTAATTGTTTAGAAACGGATCAAAGCAGATTATTTGTGGTTCTTTGAAAAAAATGGATATCCAGAATTTTCAGATCGAAGCGGATCACGAAATTAGATATCCGGATAAAATGGAGAGGATCACAAATACAACAAATTTTATGGATCTTCGTTCCGTGTCCATCTCTACTATGTACTGAGAAGCTGTGGTGGTCTATCCCTACTATGTATTGAAAAACTGTGGTGGTTTATCTTTACTATATACTGAGAAGTTGTGGTGGTCTGTCCTTACTATATACTGAAAAGCTGTGGTGATTTATCCTTACTATGTACTGAAAGCTGTGGTGGTCTTTACTTAATGATGTTTTCACCATTCCAAATTCAAAGTTCTGATTCTACAACAAAACAATCTATTTAATTTATAATATTCTTGTCTCTTTTATGATTTTACAATATCAGAAAACAGGTAATCTAGTCAACATATATGGTTTCAAACTCACTAAACCATATAATTGAAATAGATAACTTATACATCCTTCCAAAAAAATACAAGAATATGTAAGCATATATATGTTGGTGATTAGTCAAAAGCATTTGTTATAATATCATAAAGTTATAAAATTGTGTACGAACAACAAGCATCTCTAAGATCTTTACTTGGATCTTCATAATTAGCACAATGTGGCAATTGGCATTCACTTGTAAAAACATTATTTTTATTTTATGTTTTTAATAATTAATTTTACAAAATCTATTTATAATTTAAAATCTCTTTATAACTAATTAACAATAGTAGATAAAGATCGAATTTTTGATGTCAAAATTATTAGTTAAATCATTTTAATCACCAGACTAAAACTAACTAAGCTGTAAAAACATTATTTATAACTTTGCAACAATGTTCGGTCAATTGGAAGTGGTTTGAAAATGGAAAACATAAAGATAACATCACATTTTTTTCTAAATTATTCAACAAAATAAAGATCTTTTGTATGTAGTGATTCAAATAATATTCAAGTAGTTTGAGGTTAAGTGTGTTATAAAGAAAAAAAAATCGATAAAGAGTTCTATATGAAAAGTTAACGTACGTGTCTAATGTAACCTAACTCAAGTGTGTGTGTAAAATAATTTTTTAATTAACGAGTCCTAAAATCGCCGTAGTACTTAATTCGTTAGTTATGAAAAATTGACCTAATGTAGTTCAAAATCAAGTTAACTACAATCAAAATTTAAGTTAATAAAATAAACAAAATGTTGTGATTAATTAGATATTTTAGTCTTTAAGGAGACAAAGAGACAATTTGAGAAAAAAGGTGCTGAGAAAAGAATGGACCACAATCGTGGCGCGAAAGGAACTTCTTCTTCCTTCTCTGTTCAGTTTTGATTGGACCACGTATTTATCTCTCACCTGATCTTTGATGCTTACGTGGTCCATTTCTAAATAGTCTACTGACTAGATCAACGGTCAAGATTAAATGTAGTTTTTACACACAAGACCAATACGTCACGTCGCTAAGGTAAAAGAAAAATCAAAAGTGAATTTGAAAAAATTAAAAAAAGAATTTTAAAATGTTTTGTGAAGCGGTAGGCGCGTGGGTATAAATGGTTAAGCATTGTAACGTGTAATGATGATATTTATTTTCCAATTGCATGGTACAAATCAAAATCACTATTCGACTCTTCGGAAAAACAAAAAACAATTGGGGAGAGATTTTTGATTTTTTTCATCGTAATTTTAATTGACGATTAATTGTCTGAGATTCATTATAGTAGAGGAGGCAATCTAGTTATGGGGGATATTTGTTACGAGGATGAGACGACGGCTTGTGAATCGAGACCGTCGTGGTCTAGTCGGAAATGGAGGATCGGTGTGCAGCGATTTAGGATGTCTCCGGCGGAGTTAAATCTGATGGTGACTGGTGAGGAAGAGAAATCGGAAGGGATTTATAGTAAGCGTAATAAACAGGAAGAGTATACGTTTATGAATTGTGCTTCACCTTCGCGAAATTCTCCTGAAGGTTGTTCTAAATCGGAAGAGAATAATATTAATGAAGTCGGTGATGTCTCTATTTCCGGTGAAAATTCATCGGTTAATATTGCGGTTGTTCCTACGAAGAAGACGGTGAAAGAGACGGATCTGAGACCGAGATATGGATTTGCATCGGTTTGTGGGAGAAGAAGAGATATGGAAGATGCAGTTGCGATTTGTCCTTCATTCGTACGGAAACAAACGGAGTATTCACGAGAAAGATGGCACTATTTTGGAGTTTACGATGGCCATGGCTGCTCACACGTACGACGTCGTTTTGTTTCAAAATTTGAAAATATATTAACACTATTTTACCGGTGTAGTCTGATTGGTTTAAACGACGTCGTTTTTGTAGGTTGCTGCGAGATGTAAAGAGAGGCTTCATGAGATAGTACAAGAAGAAGCGCTTTCGGATAAGAAAGAAGATTGGAAGAAGATGATGGAGCGTAGCTTTGCACGTATGGATAAGGAAGTTGTTCGTTGGGGAGAAACTGCGATGAATGCTAATTGTAGATGCGAGCTTCAAACGCCGGATTGTGATGCCGTTGGATCAACCGCCGTTGTTTCTGTCATTACGCCGGAGAAGATTATTGTCGCGAATTGCGGTGATTCTAGAGCAGTTCTTTGTCGAAATGATAAAGCAGTGCCTTTATCTACAGATCACAAGGTCAACGACTCAGTCTAGCTATCTGATGATCTCTTACTCTCGAATATGTTTCGTTTTTATTGATCTTCAACTTCTATTTGTTAAACAGCCGGATCGTCCAGATGAGTTGGATCGAATCCAGGAAGCAGGAGGGAGAGTAATATACTGGGATGGTCCAAGAGTTTTAGGTGTTTTAGCGATGTCACGAGCTATAGGAGACAACTACTTGAAACCCTACGTAAGTTCAGAGCCGGAAGTAACGGTTACGGATCGAACGGAGGAAGATGAGTTTATGATACTAGCGAGTGATGGTTTATGGGACGTGGTAACAAACGAAGCGGCGTGTGCGATGGTACAAATGTGTTTAAACAGAAAACATAGACGGCGAGGAGAAAATCAAACGAAGAGTGAAGAAGAAGAAGTGATGGTGGGGTCAAGGAAGAACGGGAAGAAAGGAGAGATCACGGACAAAGTATGTACGGAAGCGTCAGTATTGCTAACGAAGCTGGCGTTGGCTAAGCATAGTAGTGACAACGTAAGCGTCGTTGTTATTAATCTCAGAAGAAGAAGAAAGAGACACGTTACTTGACACTAATCTTCTTCTACTCCACCGTTTTTTTTTTTGGTTTGTTTAAAATGATTCTTTTCCTTGGGACGAAGTTAGTTCAGATCTTCACCCAACCCAAACGAGAGAAAAAAAAACAAAGAACATTACCAGTTTAATAAACCGGGTTTGGTTGGGTTTTTTTTGGTCTGAACCATTTCTTTTTGCCTTTTTTTCGTTGTAGAAAAAAAAAGATGGAATGTGTCACAGTCTAAGTGGAATCAGTTCAGAATTCAATTAAATGAAAAAGTATGTACATATATATTTTTTGTGGCTTTTAGGCCAAACCAATTAGTTTGGGTACGCGTGTTGTGTCTTGATAACATGAAGGGGAATTTTCTTTTGGTAATAGAGACTTTAGTCTTTACAACTAGTGGGCCTTTTTGTGTTCTACAAAGAAATTCAAAATCCCACGGAAACGAAGACAGATAATTGGGAAGAGGAAGGGACGTGTCACATAGTTATGCTTAGAAACCCTACACCACGGAAAAAAGGACGTGACCCACTAACCAGCGATACACATTTTATATGCGTATTACCTGTACCTGTCGGTTTCGAGTGATTGATTTGTCTAATCATAATCTATAAGAGTGTTTTGTCTAAACATGATCACTGGTCAGATCCAAAGTCAATATTAAGTTATCTGTCATTTAAGAGTTTATTAAGGTGAAGTTACATGCCTAACTTTCCCAAGAATCATTAATCACGTAAAAATCGTTGCCCAACCAAAAAGAAAAAAGAAAACAAAAAAAAACACGTGGAAACAAATGTAAGAATCTTTTCAGACCTAAAACCGAAACATTTTTTAAGATCAGTGAGTAACATTGGGTTTTACCCGTTTGCAACAAATGCTTACTTGGCCCATAATAAATGTGAGAAGGTTATAAAACTTTCAAACTGATGACCCATGCGAAATGCTTCAATTGCCCAATCCAAACACAAGGATGTAGCTACTCCGAGAGTTACAGGTACCAAACGTCTTTCAATGATGCTACATTCGTAGCAATTCTAGTAACACATAATAAACTAAGACCTGGAAGCAAAATGGAAGAAAAAAGGCGAGGTTGCAGAATAAGACCTCTCCGAAGACAAATGTACTCTGCAATCCAAACTGGTCATTTTTCATGTTTGTTTCACGTCAGCGTTTTCTTTAAGGGTCTTCAGTCTTCTGTATCCTTTGTCAGTACCAAAGATCCTGAAGATTACCATAGACGAGTTATATACACTGGACTGTTTAATATCAGGGTAAATATTTAAGAATCTTTTATGGTTCAGAGGTTCACCAGTCCATATACACAAATGTTGAAGAGTAATTTCCAGACTTTGTGTAGAGGAGGCGGTGATGGTAGTCATGGAAGTCAGCACTGTAGCCAAATTACAAAAAAAAAAATCCGTTAGTACAATCTATTATAGATTCAAGTTCAGGAAAGCCGAACAGACGTGTGATCTTACCCTCCATACAAGGGAAGAAAATTTGACAGGCTCCATGGGAAATGATAACCGCAATGCGCCTCGACTGTCTCAAGCACTCTCAACACCATCCATAACCAGAGAGTAATCAGATGGGGGCCGGTGAGAGCTGGACCAACTATGGTAGCAAAACCTAGGAATAGAATCTCAGCGGGGTGGGCATATTCTGACGTCAAACCAAATGGTGTTGCATATCTGGGATATCATAGAATGATTGCATTCAGAATTAATCTACACTTACATTTTTGAGCATTCAAATTGTACAGTGAAAGCTGAAACTTACTCGTGATGCACACTGTGCACGTTCTTGTACAGCCATTTCCAATGCAATATCCGATGACCCCAGTAGAACACAAAATCCTCAATGATAAAGTAGAATAATATCTGGGCAGACACTACTTTCCTGCAGGAGCATCACCAAAGAGGGTCTTATATACCTGATCAAACATAAGCTCAGGTTCTTTCATGATGCTCAACACTGACATTTTTTGAATTATTTTTTTCGATTGCCAATTGGAAGTGTTTACATCAGAACCCAAAGAAAAAAAGCTTCAGCATAAAGAACCTGATAGTACCAGGACGGCAGAGGAAAACTGCTTCGCATTCCCATGGCTTTGAAGACAGGATAAGAGGCCATCATCAGGGGAAGGTTAACTGAGAAATGATAGAGCAGCAGGCGGGTAATACATTTTCCTTGGGCTGCAGGTGTATTATTTTTTGTCTGCATATGACCAAATCAACAGTATTTGTTGATCATAAAAAGTTAGAACGTTAGAGAAAATGATCAAATTTACAGTGACTAGTAATTGAGAAAAATGCAGTCACACAAAGCTATAACTGTATGCACAAAGAGAAACTTGGACAGATGAGAATTTACCTGAATTTTGTACTTGCTGAGAAATCCTGCCCTCTCAAGATAAATGAAAGGGAGTCCAGATAAGAAAAACACGCCTTCATGGAGGAGAAAACTCCCAATGCACGCCAGTTGAAAGTCGCTAAAATTTGTCACAAGGTACTGTACCAACCACAGAAAACAAATCATCAATTCAGTTTTGTTTACCTTTATATAAAACCAAAATATTGAAGAAACAAGTTCTAGGAAACACTATTTCTTATCAACACGTATTTCATTGATCCACGGATTAAGGTATATTGACACCAATATAAATACAGAGTATGTAGTATAGTGATGGTCAGATCTTCAGGTGAGGAGGATCAATTTGTAAATAGGCTTTCCGGATACAAAAAACATGCAAAACACTAATCCATCTGAATGACGTTTAGCCGTTTTGCTGGTTACCGATCATTGAAAAGTCCGTAAATTAAACCGAGAGCACATGAAAGAGCGACTAGATTCGGTCCCATATCAATAACAATATCCGTTTAAGCGTTAAATAACAAAACGGAAACTCAAAATACGCTCATGATTCCGACGTAATATGGCACTAACATAGTCAAATTCAGATCTAAAACAGAACTGCAATCGACAAGAACACCAAATTCAATCCAATGGATCAAAAGAATATAGAGCTGTGGAAAACAACAAACAAACGAGAAATTAAACACGCGTGTATCGCAATGCGGTGAATTGACTAGCGAAGACCTGGAAAATCACGGAAGCGACGGAAAAGGAAGGAAACGGAGGGGAGAAAGAAAGAAAGTACCTTCCAACCAGATTCGACGAAGGAAGCCATGGATGGATCTAGATGGGAAGATGCAGAAGAAGAAAGAGGTGGGAGAGAGGCCACGAGTGAGAAAAAAGAACAGACTGTCACCGAAAAAAGAAATCTAGACAGTGAGATATTTTTAAATTTGTTCTTTTCACCAACTTCCTTTTTTTTTCTTTTAAATCTGGAGCAGGCCTTTACGGTGAAGGATACTGCTTACACAGCCCCTCGTGCGCATCACCATCCACATCCTTTGTTTTGGTTTAATGCTCTCCACAATTTTTTTTTCTCTTTTTTGCTGGGCCTTATGTAATTAATGTCATTCCAAATTCTCTTTGAAAGTCAATTATTAAATCTAATGTCATTTCAATTCGCATTTAATCCCCATTCTAACACACAACACATTTATTAAGCTCTGAAAAAACGATAGGGCTAAAATCAATTATTAAATCTAAAATTTTGACAACACTAGAGTTCGTATATTACTCTGCTCCGAGAAGTTTAGATTAGTTTCAACAAGAAAAATATCAAATTTTTTGACAAATAACATGTAGACTACTTTGGTTGTTACAACTACAATGATTAAAGAACATACAGACTGGGCCGAGCCAAGAGCTAATCCAAAGGACATCCTTAACTATGTAACAGTACATGTCGGAATCAGATATGTAGAGAGCTTTCATCTGTGAATGTATCTGCTTGAGATCTTAAAAGTAGAACAATAAGAACAAAAAAACTCCTTTTCATTTTGAGAAATGGTATCGATAATCACGGTTTCAGACACAACTAAACAAACTCTTGTAACGTAAATTTCAATATTGAAAATCAAAGACCTGGGAAGAAGAATAAGGTATGCTATATTGGAAGAAATTAAGCCAGAGGAAAAAAAAAAGAACTGGTAAAAGATGAAAAGAGATATTTTGAAAAAAAAATCATTGCTATAGTTGGAGGGAACTAGGTAGAACAGCATCCTTTTTTGTTAGTTGCAGATGATTCTGCTATATTAATGGCGGTTCCTTGGCCAGGAACTGGAAGGTTACCTGCAGTTTCTTGAGCTGCTAAAGCTTTCTTACTTATGATATGATAAATCTCTGATAAGATAGTCTGAAATGCTTTCTCAATGTTGGTTGCTTCTAAAGCAGACGTTTCGAGAAATGACAGACCTTCTTTCTCAGCGAGAGAGCGACCATCTTCATCAGCAACAGATCTTAAGTGATTCAGATCTGATTTGTTTCCAGCCATCATGATAACAATGTTGGAATCAGCATGGTCTCTAAGCTCACGTAACCATCTTAAGACATTCTCAAAAGTTTGTCTTTTGGTTATGTCGTAGACAAGAAGAGCTCCAACAGCTCCTCTGTAGTAAGCGCTTGTGATTGCTCTGTAACGCTCTTGTCCTGCTGTATCCCAAATCTGAGCCTTCACTGTTTTACCTTCAACCTATATGATCACACATACACATCGATGAATGAACAAAGGCAAAATTCTCAGAAGCTTCAGATATTCCAATTGCTACAGTTCCATTTCAAACAAATTTCTAAGATCATTCATTTTCATAACAGAAGATCGTTTGATCTAACAACGAAATGTCTAATTCATCAACTTTCAAAAACAAACCAGGGACATTTAAATCTGAATATGCCTACAATTCGACGATAAAATAGCTTAACTCGATTGATCTGGAGGGAAGAGCATTTGAGGGAAAAAGGACGTAAGAGATAATACCTGTAAAGTTCGTGTGGCGAATTCGACGCCGATGGTAGATTTGGATTCGAGACAGAACTCGTTTCTGGTGAATCTAGACAGAATGTTGGATTTTCCAACACCGGAATCACCGATCAGAACGATCTTGAACAAGTAATCGTACTCATGATCTATTCTGTTCGCCATTGCCACTCAAATCCTAGCGTCCGATCTCCCGATCAACCTATGCATACACACATACACGTCAACATCCATCATCTAAAAAATTTCAGTAACCACCTCGGAAACAGAGACAATGAGATCCAACGAATCAAAGGGCTACATCGAAACCCTAGAAATTCAAATTTTACCCTTTCAGCGAGCCGGAAGAATCGAAAATGGAAGAAATGTTTTTTTTTTTTTGGTAGTAAGTTCCGTTATTTCCTTTCCTTTCCCTCTTTTCTCTGTTACTTTACTTTCCTACGCGTTGCGACTTTTGTGCTTATAAGTTGAAAACGAAAACTCATTTATTTGGTTCGAATTTTTGGTTCAGCTTAACCACAAAAGGTGTAACTTCATCAATTTGAATTCTTTCAATATTAAGAACCGAAATCAAAATTGGTCAATCTGTGATTTTACAGATTCTTAACCGGTTACAAACATTAGCGTAAAAGTTTCAGATCTACCTAAAAAAGCCAACATTATAAGTTGGTAACGTATACCGACACAGGCACTTGATCGATATGTTTAAGTTTATCAACAAAAACGGCGTAGAATTCATCTTAACAAACAAACAATTAGCTTCAACTAATTATTATTAGCATAACAGTTCAATTACATAATAGCCACACCACAGATAATAACTTGCAAACGAAGAACAATTCATGAACAGACTCTCAGAATCACACAAACTCCAGGAACTTGCGGAATATGTCACTCAAATTTTAAGATAACTGGCTTAGCCAGAGATATCAATAGACTTAACTTGTGTTTTCTTCGTCTCCACTTTAGGAACTGTCACAGTCAGGACTCCGTTCTCCATTGAAGCCTTCACTTGATCCATCTTCACATTCTCCGGAAGCCTAAACTTCCTCGAAAATTGTCCACTCGATCTCTCTACACGATGCCACGTGTCCTGCTTCTCCTCTTTCTCCACATGTCTCTCTCCACTGATCTTAAGCACACTGTCGTCCTCTATCTCCACTTTGACCTCCTCTTTCTTCATTCCCGGAAGATCCGCCTTGAACACGTGCGCCTCCGACGTTTCCTTCCAGTCCACACGTGCGTTTGTTATCGCCGATGTTTCTCTAGAGAGTGATGATGAAGAGGACGGGAATGCGAGATCCTTGAATGGATCCCAAACGTCGAGAGAGAATGGATCGAAGACATTGGTTCGTCTGTTACCGAAGAAACTTGGAATCAGAGACATTGTTTGATTGATTTAGAAAGTAAAGTAGATGTTTCGAATGCTGAGATAATCACGATTGTTTTTGATTTCGACTTCTGAGAAAAGCAGTTGAGTCGGATTTTGTATTTATAATGGTGACAAAGAAATCTCTAGAGTTTCTAGATTTTACGGTTTCCAAGTTTGAAGAACTTCACACCAGAGAGGTGACTTGGAAAAGAGATTGATGAAGAGATTAATCCAGAAAACTCTAGAGTCTCTTTTCGACCGTTGTTTGTTTTATGGGCCATAATAGGCTTCGAAAGCCTAATTATTCTGATATGGGCCCTAAAGAATAATGCCTATGTTATTTTAAGCCCAAAATCCTATTTTGAACTTTATGTTTTGGCCCAAGAATTGGACCTTTACTAAAACGGAATGTCAAATTTGAGTCATCGTCCTTGACGGATCAAAATGAAATCACCATCACCTTCGCCCACCATTTTCATTGCTTACCTTTGACTCTACTCTTCTCTTTCGCTTCACTCTCTCCCTCTGTTTCTCGTACTTAATTCCTTTCTTCTTCCACCGGTCTTCTATTTTCCGTTGCTTTTAGAGAAATCTAGTTCTGAAATAAGGTTCGAGATTTTGTTTCTCTTCTGTTGTTTGGGTTTTGACAGATTGCATGCTAAGATACAGTATCTTGCTGATTCTCTGTGGCTATCTTCAACTTTCTTTTTTTTTTTGCTTGTAAGAAATATGGGGGAAAAGTTTTAACGGCTAGATGTTTTGACGCTGGAGGCAAAAAAAAGAAAGAAAAAAAAGTTACTAAAATTCAGTTTCCGAATGAAGAATCACATGTATTAGATGAACTGGATTTCGGATTTCGATTCGATTTTCTTGATTATATTTCTTTTTCAAATATATCATCGTCTATGCCTTGTGATGTTCCTGTTTGACCTGTGATTTGGCTTTCCAGTTTTGTATTCTCTTTTGATTTTGAATCAATGATGTCAAAACTGATTGTTATGTGCTTCTTAAAAAGATTATAAAGTTCGCCAATTTGTTCTCTTGTTGAACCCTAGAGGTTTTACACAGACCTTTGAGGTTTGTGGATGGAAGTCTATTTGAATATACTATCTGGTTTTTCATAGAAGATAAACAGCTTTTTTGATTTTTGCTTTGCCAAAGATTCTACTGTTATATATGCGAATATAACGATGTTTTTTTGACATAGAAGGTAATGCGAAGCGGTTGAGAAACTTCACCATGATGGAGCTATCTCTAGTCAGATTATGGAGCACTTGTTTTCGTAGTTTCTTCTACATATCGACAGTGCTTTTGCTGCTCAAAAGCGGAGGTGTTTACTCTCACTTTGAATATATGATTGGACTGGGAAGCTATGACATTACTGGCCCGGCAGCTGATGTTAATATGATGGGTTATACTAACATGGAGCAAATAGCATCTGGTATTCACTTCAGGCTCCGGGCTCGGACATTCATTGTCTCAGAGCCCGAAGGGAACCGGGTTGTGTTTGTTAACCTTGACGCTTGCATGGCTTCACAAATTGTAACTCTAAAAGTGATCGAGAGACTCAAAGCTAGGTACGCAGCTTATTTTTTCTTAGGTTTTCCTAGTAGTACTTTTGAAATAAGATTGTGGTGTTTTAAGACTGAATTACTTCACAGGATGTAGAGAGGTTGGTCTAATGCAACACAAATTAGAGAGGCATATTGGTTGAAATAGAGGAAGTATCATTCTCAGTCTGTATAATGATTAAAGTGGAATGATTGAAATGTCTTTTGCAGATATGGGAACCTATATACAGAAAAGAATGTGGCCATCAGTGGTATTCACACCCATGCTGGTCCAGGCGGGTATCTTCAGTATGTGGTTTATAGCGTAACATCACTTGGGTTTGTTCGTCAGTCATTTGATGCCCTTGTGGATGGAATTGAGAACAGTATCATACAAGCTCACGAAAATCTTCGTCCTGGATCAGTTTTTGTCAGTAATGGTAAGGACTGATCTTCTCTCTGGTAATTTTTCTTGTTTTCTGCAAGATAGTTATTGCTAGAGTCTGATAGACAGATAGAAGTCGTGTCGTTGCAAGAGGTGTGTGCTGCAGGATTGTTATTCGGAAACTGCCATTTTCATAAGGTTAACTACACTTGCCTTTCAGGCGAACTCTTGGATGCTGGTGTAAACCGCAGTCCAAGTGCATATCTTAATAATCCTTCAGAAGAAAGGAGTAAATACAAGTATGATGTTGATAAAGAAATGACTCTCTTAAAGTTTGTGGATGATCAATGGGGTCCAGTAGGCAGTTTTAATTGGTTTGCTACCCATGGAACTTCCATGAGTCGTACAAACTCTTTGATCAGTGGGGACAACAAGGGCACTGCATCACGATTTATGGAGGATTGGTTTGAACGGAATACTGCTGGAAGCTCCAACACTGAAGAGTTTATTTCAAATGAGATACCTAGAAGAGTTTCAAGCATAATCGATAATCATGAGGACAGCCGTAAGCTTACAATACCCTCATAACTGCTGTACATTGTATATCTAAAGATGGAACACAATTAAATATTCTGCGTGTTTGGTCTGATGCAGATCGTGAGTTGCTAGAACTTGCATCTTACTTTGAGTCACAACCTGGTAGGCCTGCAACTAGAGTTTCAAGTTCTGCAAGGCGGGTGAGGAGTGCTCTGAGGAAGGCAGACATGCCAGGCTTTGTTTCTGCTTTCTGTCAAACGAACTGTGGTGATGTTAGCCCAAATGTGCTTGGAGCCTTTTGCCTAGACACTGGTCTTCCTTGTGATTTCAATCACAGTACCTGTGGGGGGAGAAATGAGATGTGCTATGGGCGTGGACCAGGGTATTCACCTGTCTCTGTTTTACTGTCTAGATAGCACAAATTTATTAAAGCTAATCTCTCTTGACCTGTTTTGCTTTATTATTGCAGCTATCCTGATGAATTTGAGAGTACACGTATAATTGGTGAGAGACAATTTAAGATGGCTTTGGATCTTTTCAACAAAGCATCTGAACAGCTACAAGGGAAGGTTGATTACCGCCATGTTTATGTTGACTTTTCACAGCTCAATGTGACACTTCTTAAAGAAGATGGGAATTCAGAAGTAGTAAATACATGTCCTGCAGCAATGGGTTTCGCTCTTGCTGCTGGAACCACAGATGGGCCAGGTGCATTTGATTTTACTCAAGGAGATAATAAGGTATTCAGTCAAAGTCATAATGTATCATCCAATTAAGTTGATATTGCCTCCATGCTTTTCATTTCTCAAGCCTACCGTTTGGATCAATCAGGGGAATCCTTTCTGGAGGTTAGTGAGAAACGTTCTTAAAACACCGAACACGAAACAAACCGACTGTCACTACCCAAAACCCATCTTACTTGACATTGGAGAAATGAGAAAACCATATGACTGGGCTGTAAGTAGTTCAAAAACGTATATTTGAACTTCCATGTGATTTGTTTACGGTTTTTAGACTCTACTCTAACTTGTCATGGATTCCAGCCGTCAATTCTTTCATTGCAAATTCTACGTATTGGACAACTTTTCATTCTCAGCGTTCCTGGAGGTAGTGGAGGGTCTGCAGATTGTCACACTTCATAATCATGACAATGATGCGATGTTTAATATTCCTGTCTATCTTTCTTTACAGAATTTACAACTATGGCTGGAAGGCGTCTCCGCGATGCAGTGAAAACACAGCTTAAAAGCAGTGGTAATAAAGAATTGAGTGGTGAGATTCACGTTGTGATAGCTGGGTTGGCTAATGGTTATTCACAGTATGTGACTACCTTTGAGGAGTACCAAGTGCAAAGATACGAGGTAAAAGCTTATCGCACTGACTCTTTTAAAATAATTGCTCCTTCTTGTCCTCCTAAATCGGTATATGTTGCAATGGTTGCATGTTAGGGTGCGTCTACCTTATATGGCCCACACACTCTCAGCGGCTACATCCAAGAATTCAAGAAACTCTCCAAATCTCTATTCCAGGAAATGCCTGTTCAACCGGGGCCCCAACCGCCCGATCTACTAGACAAGCAACTGAGCTTCCTCACACCAGTTATGATGGACACAACTCCTATCGGAGACAATTTTGGGGATATAATCTCGGATGTTCCCAAAAACTTGTCTTTGAAGAGGGGAAACGACCAGGTGACTGTTGTATTCCGGTCAGCTTGCCCTAGAAACGATCTATTGACAGAAGGTATCATCACCCAACTCTCGTAGGGTAAATTGCTTGTTTAACATTTGAGTTTTTCTCGAGTAATATATCCTTGAAACAAATTACAAATGACATAGAGCATGAAGATTGAAAGCTGCATTTGTGCTTATCTACTGAATGCTTTCTGTTCTTAGTCATCGATAATTTTAAAACAGGGATGTGATCATATGGATGCTAACAAGAGGTACTATGTTCATGGCAGGTACGTTTGGTCTGGTGGAGAGACTAGAGCAGAAGGAGAAGACTTGGATCCCAGTTTACGACGATGATGATTTCTGTCTGAGGTTCAAGTGGTCTAGGCCTAAAAAGCTGAGCTCCCGGAGTGAGGCCACAGTGGAATGGAGAATTCCCGAGTCTGCATCACCAGGGGTTTACAGGATCACTCATTTTGGTGCTGCAAAGAAGCTCTTCGGAACAGTCCACCATTTCACAGGATCTTCTAGTGCTTTTGTTGTAATATAAACAAGTAGATGTAGCCGGTGCACTGTCTTGTTCACTTGTATAGTTGTATGTACTACACTAGTGTAGCCAGAGTGTGGTATGGTCTAATAGAAGTCCAATGGAATCCAACCTAGTTTTTCCATCCGTATGTAAATAAATGTTCACTTTCAGTTTAAATATATACAAGAGTAAGCAACTAAGGTTGCTTTTAGCGTGTTAATCATTTTGCCAAATGGAGTCCCATTAATTTCAATGACAAGTAATTTTCCCAAACTTTGATATCATAGAACATAATAAGTCAAGAAAACAACTGATTCTAACGATATAATCTGACAAAAGAGAAAAAACATAATCATCATCATCATCAATAAATCCTTGAAATTCTACTACTAGGATGATGAGAAGTTGTGGATAGAAAGAAAGGAGTCTCCTAAGGCTAAGTTTCTTCTTTTTCTTCTTCAATCTTAGGAGCCAAGTAGTAACGAATGTAACCCATCTCTGCTACCTTATACTCCACCACCACTGGCAACTCCGAAGATAAGCTGATTGTCACTGTTTCTGACAATGGAGTTGCTTTCGTGAAGGAGTTCATGTACCTCAGGGCAAAGGAGAGCGAAACTGGTTCGTTCATCTCTATTACGATTGAATCTTCTGGCTGCAATAAACAGTACAAAAACATCAGTTTAATTGTTACATAATACTATACGAAGAGTTAAGAGACAATCAAATCATACTGTACAAAACATTTTGTTCATCTCTATCACCTTATCGACGGTTGTGTTTTGCCTTAAGACAATATTAGCTGTTCCAATATCACCAGCAGTTGAAAACTTCACCCCTTCTTTAGTTACAGAGATCACAACTGCAAGAATAACATTGAGCCAGTATTTGTAACTTTGAGAACTCAAAGATCATGACAGGCTAACAAAAAAAAAAGCAATGCAGTACACAATATAGTGTACCTGTGTCTCCAATGCTACTTAGATCTTTGCAAATCCTGGAAAACTCACTTGACGGCATCCTCACGATGGAGTGATACTCAGCATCAGGTATACCCAAATGCTCACTGTCTATATCCATCAGCTTCATCTCAAAATCTGCAATCTTGTCTTGCGCTGTAAATTATCAACACATGTATCAAAATATACATACTTGCTTCACTGCTAACCTCTACAAACGTAATGGAGTTCTTCTGTCTCTAACTAAATTTCAAAACCAATGACTATACTTCCATAAGCGTAACTGAAATCATACATCTAGATAATCTACCCACCAAATCAAAAGGCTTAACCAGCCATATATTGCAAAATCAAAGAGTTGAGAAACGTCAGTCAATCAGCCACAACGAATATGGACAGAAACAAGTTTGACAGATTTCATAACCACAAAATTAGACTGGAGAACTTACTGGGACTCTCGAACATAAATGTGACGGTGTCGCCGCCGTCATCAGCTTTGATGGTGATGATGTCATCATTTCCAGCACATTTGAGCATCTTCGACATGTTGCCGAGATTCATCCCCATAGAGAGGTTCCTGTCGCACCTGTAGTGCTCAAAGCCTTCAAACCTTAGTAAGAGAGACACAAGCGCAACATGACTCGAATCCATAGCTTGAAGCGAGAACCCAGTGCTGGAGCAATCGAAATTCGCATCGTTCACCAGATCCTTAATCGACTCTAGAACCTTCTTCAACAGTGAGCCCTGAACCAGACGTAATTCCAACATTTTGTCTTTCCTTGAAAATTATCAGAGCTCCGACGAAATGTGAATCGTTTATTTAGGGTTAGAATTATTGGGTTGGAAATGAAGACTGAGAAAATAGAGAGTCCAGTTTATAAAGCTTTTTTCTTTTCTGGCGGGATTTCGCCATTCGAGGATATTTAGTTCCCGCCAATGCGATTGCCAATTTAGTCATTACCAAAAATTATTTAGGAAACTTTTTGTTATTACAAAAGTTAAGAGGTTTAATTTAATTTTTAAAGAGAAAAGGTTAATTTAGAATTTCGGTAAAACTTTAGGGTTCTTTTTGAAATATGTCAAGACAAATTCACACACAAATCAGAACCGACTGTGCCCTAGCGAAGTATCGTCGTCACCTTCGTGTTCTAGATTGAGATTGAGTAGATCTCTAGAAAGGAAGGGGAAATCAGAGGAGAAGAGAATGGCTCATAGAATACTGAGAGATCATGAAGCCGATGGATGGGAACGCTCCGATTTTCCTATCATCTGCGAATCTTGTCTCGGCGACAATCCGTACGTGCGAATGGTGATTCCTCGATTCCATCTCTCAAACATCCTTGAATTTTTCCGTCGCTTGTTTTGTTTCCATGGATTTTGAATCTTCTTTTGGGATTTCAGTTCTTAGTATGTCCGTTGCTTGTTGTTTTCTGTATATTGTAGTGGTTAATTTAGCTATTTAGGTCTTAGGGTTTACGTACTTATCAAATTCATCGGAACTTTGGTTTCTTAGATCCAAATTTGTATAGTTATAGTTAGAATTGTTTGTAGATGATGATTCTTATAACTTGCACTTGCGTGTTTATTTCGGAAGAAAATCAAATTTTTGCACCTGCGTGTTTATTTCCGAAAAAAATTCAAATTTTAGACGCTTTTTCCTTTATCTGTCTGATATGCATTTGCTGATTGAAGTGTTTTTTGTTGCTATGTAGACCAAAGCGAATTATGATAAGGAATGCAAGATATGTACACGACCCTTCACGGTGTTTAGGTGGCGACCTGGCAGGGATGCTAGATACAAGAAAACCGAAATTTGTCAGACTTGCTGCAAGCTGAAAAATGTATGCCAAGTTTGTCTTCTCGATCTTGAGTATGGTCTTCCAGTTCAGGTCAGAGACACGGCACTAAACATTAGTACTCATGACTCTATCCCAAAAAGTGATGTCAACAGAGAGTACTTTGCTGAGGAGCATGACCGAAAGGTATGACCATGTTCAACTTTTTTATTTATTTCTTTTTATCTAAATGGTTTCTTTTTAGCTGAATGATTATGTTTAACACCGATGATTTGAGAATTTGTATTAGCTTATGTGACCATTGTGAAAGATCGTTGTCTGAGTCTAGTATTCTCATGGTGGCTTATCCAAGTGATTTTGAATTTCCTTTTATGCAGACTCGAGCTGGACTGGATTATGAATCTTCATTTGGGAAGATGAGACCTAATGATACTATTTTAAAGCTACAAAGAACAACGCCATACTATAAAAGAAATCGAGCACATGTTTGTAGTTTCTACATTAGGGGTGAGTGTACAAGAGGTGCCGAATGTCCATACCGGCATGAGATGCCTGAAACAGGAGAGCTATCCCAGCAAAACATTAAAGACCGTTATTACGGGTAAGCAATTTTTCTTCTGTATGCTTGATGCCTAGTTGCAATTTTTCTTCTGTATGCGTAATGACTAATGACAATTTTTCTTCTTTTCCACATTTGCAGTGTTAATGATCCGGTTGCTATGAAGTTACTCGGAAAAGCTGGTGAGATGGGTACTCTGGAATCACCAGAAGATGAAAGCATCAAAACACTTTATGTTGGTGGACTAAACTCAAGAATCCTCGAGCAGGATATACGAGACCAATTCTACGCATATGGAGAAATTGAATCTATCAGAATCTTGGCCGAAAAAGCATGTGCGTTTGTCACATACACAAGTCGTGAAGGAGCGGAGAAGGCTGCGCAAGAGCTCTCCAACAGGCTAGTTGTCAACGGTCAGAGGCTAAAACTTACCTGGGGAAGACCTCAAGCTCCCAGGCCTGATCAAGATGGTTCGAACCAGCAAGGCAGTGTGGCTCATAGTGGTTTACTACCTAGAGCTGTTATATCTCAGCAGCACAATCAACCCCCACCAATGCAGCAATACTATATGCACCCACCACCACCTAACCAAGACAAACCTTATTACCCATCAATGGACCCACAGAGAATGGGTGCAGTCATTTCAAGCCAAGAGGCTGGCGGTTCAAGCACAAGTGAGAACAGCGGAGCTTCTTCTTCTTACATGATGCCTCCGCACCAGCCATACCCACCACCACCATATGGATATATGCCATCGCCTTACCAGCAACAGTATCCTCCTAACCATCATCACCCCGGTCCTATGCACCAGTATGCTTCGCCTACGGCGGCTTACCCATACCCACAGCAACCTGGGTCTGGATCAAGACCTACACCATCTCCAAGTACTGTCTCTGCTCCATCACCTGACTCTACACCTGCTGGGACTGGAGCACCTTCAGAATCCTCCCAACAACCTCCTGCTGTTTCTACTACGACGAGTTCGTCTCAATAGAGAACAATTCTTGCTTAAGTTTGCCGCTTTCCATGCTGGAGTGTTTTTTGTACTCTGAATGAATCATTTTCTGCTGCTTCTTTAGCTTCAACTTTTGAAACCTATCTATTGTCTTCCTTAAATTGGTTCTTCATGAAAGGTATCAGTCATTGAGACCAATTAATTATTTTAATTTAGTAGGATATGCTGAATTTAATGACAACCATTGAGAATATTGCTCTAGTGGTCATTTTGAAGTTGATAAGTACCTCAAAATAATGGGTGAACGAAAATAATAATAACTTGGATTCAGACAGAGTCACAGGCTATTAAATAAGCCGTTCCTTATTTGGGCCTTTGTGGGTAGGCCGGGCATTAGAATAAAATATGTGATTTAGATTAATAATTTCATCGCGTTCGACTCTCTCGAAGCTTCTTTCTAGTTCTTCCCTATATATGTACACATCTTTCCCCACTTTTCTACGGAAACGTGAAATTCATTTCGCTCCTTTACCATCAGGTGCAGAGAGAGTTCTGGAACATCCGTTGCGTTAGGGAGATTGTTCATCTGTATCACCATGTGAGTTTTTCTTTTCGATTCAAGTTGTCTTCATTCATTTTGTTATCCGATTTATAGCCGTTCTACAGAGTTGTTTTTGAATTCTGGAACGATCGTCTTTAGAGATCTAATTGTTGCCACAAAATTTCGATGTGATTTAGCTTGATTCTAGACCTGTATGCAAAAACACCAGATGGATGTATACATTTATCATATGATCGCGTAAGATAGAGGTTGGCTATCGAAAGTATCATAAATTTGAAATAAGTATTGGTTCTGAAATCTCCGGGATTGGATATCTATGCCGTGTTTATGTTGAGTAGTTTTGATTTACTAATTTAAAATTGTTCTCCTCTCTTTTAGATGTCGTACTCTAGGAGGTCAAGATATTCTCCCTCACTGTCCCCTTATGATAAGCGTCGTGGAAGGTCTATCTCGAGGTCTTTATCTAGAAGCCGGTCGAGGTATTTTTTTTTGTTAATTTTGCTTTGAATTTTTCATTAGTTTATGCTTTCTACTTTCGATTGCGCTCATGTCTTTAATCGCTTATGTTATATTAGGAGTGTCTCAAGCGATGCAGTAAATCCTGGTAACAGTTTATATGTTACTGGATTATCGCATCGAGTAACTGAGAGAGATCTGGAGGATCATTTTTCTACAGAAGGAAAGGTTAGAATTACTTTTAGGTTTCTTGTAGGTTACTAGAGATTTGCTTGTTCACACTTTTAACCTTTTTGAGTTTTGATATTTCTAGGTAACTGATGCTCACCTTGTCCTTGATCCATGGACTAGAGAATCTCGTGGATTTGGTTTTATTTCGATGGACACTGTTGATGATGCTAATCGTTGCATCAGATATCTAGATCACTCTGTTCTGCAGGGCTGTGTCATAAAAGTTGAGAAGGTAAAATAACTTAGTTCTATTAACTCTTGATCCATTTTCGGATAGAACCAGAAATTAGTGAAATCTGACTAAAGCTCTGATATTTGTTAGTACTTTCCAATATTATACTTTTCTTGTGATTTAAGAAGTTTGGTTGTTTCTACTTTCAAGTTTCTGTTGCATCAGGTGTGCTGTCTGTGCAGCAGCACTTCACCAAATAGCAAACGCTGCAACAGTTCAAACGCATCAACTTTCAGACTTTTAGGGTTGTATGCCATGCAGACCTCTCTTTCTTGAATAACTCTATATGCCTTTTTTCCCGTGGCTTGATTGTCAAGATGTTGTTTTAGTCTTGTTGCTATTTTCGATGATGGATTTCTAACAGTTCTATGATATCTATTTTATGTTCAGGCAAGGCGACGTAGAGGGCGTACTCCAACTCCGGGAAAGTACTTGGGGCTGAGAAATGCTCGAGGTATGATGTCAGTAATTAGCGCAATTTCTTTATTAGATTTATCATTTATCCTCTAATGAATTTGTATCTTGCTTTGCAGGACACCGTACGTCTCCTAGCTACTCTCCTCGCAGGTCTGTTAGCTGCTCTCGAAGTCGCAGTCGAAGCTACTCATCTGATCGAACCAGATCTCATTCTCCTATCTATCGTAGGAGAAGGAGGTCACCATCATACTCACGACGAGGCAGATCTTACTCTCGTTCCAGATCTCCATCACCTGATGATCGTTACTACAGGAGACGTGACAGATCATACTCTCCCTACTACAGGCGATGGGAGAGGTCTAGGTCCAGATCCAGGTCATACTCTCCTTACTACAGGAGACGGTACAGGTCTAGGTATAGAGCACGTGACAGATCATATTCTCCTTCCTACAGGAGAAGAGACAGGTCTTACTCGCCTTATGACAGGAGAAGAGACAGGTCTTACTCGCCTTATGACAGGAGAAGAGACAGGTCTTACTCTCCTTACGACAGGAGAAGAGACAGGTCTTACTCGCCTTACGACAGGAGAAGAGACAGGTCTTACTCGCCTTACGACAGGAGAAGAGACAGGTCTTACTCGCCTTACGACAGGAGAAGAGACAGGTCTTATTCGCCTTACTCCCGAGGTAGAGACAGGTTTTATTCTCCTTACTATCGAAGGAGAGACGGGTCCTACTCACCTGAAAGTCGTTATGACAGAAGGTATGTCAAGTCAATAAATTAGCAGTCTAATTGATGGGCACTGCAGTAATGGGTAATACTAATGAAATCAAACACAGGTCGGTATCCAGGAACTCGAGCCCTGAGAGAAGTGAATCACGTAGCGTATCCCCAAAGAAGGTAAGAAAAGAGAGCAGAAGCAAGTCTCGCAAGTGTGAGAGCCAATCTTCAATGAGCCATTCGAGGAGCCCAAGATCAAGCACCTCCAGATCCGTATCCGTTAGCCCATGATAATACCCTCTTGCTTAGTTGATGTTGACATCAATCTCATTTACATATGTTGTAGTAGTAAATAAACTTGGACTTCGTCTCATCCTTGTATTTCGGGAATTTATGACCCGAATGATTTCCGTATGTCATGTTTGTTTGGTGTTCATGATTGAATGCTTTTTTACCAATTTCTTGGCAACATTGCTTAAGAAGATTGAGCTAGTCCCTATAATTCACCTGTTTAATTTACCAAAAAGGTCGACTTATGGTGTCTCAAGAGAACTAAAGTGTCTTCTTTACTACAAATAATTTGTTTAGCTGTTTGAAACTTGAATTAGTTCTCTAAGTTCGTTCTAACTTTTCCCTCTTTTTTAGCTGTTTAACTTGAAACTTGAAACTTGAATTTGTTTAGCTGTTTAACTCTTTTTTTGCAATAATATGTAATTTATAATATAATTCAAAGTTGATATCCGAGCAGCTAAATTTATAATAAATCTATTGGTAATAATTGTGCTGATTTGATAAGTAGTAATACAACAGATTAATGCTACACAAAACTTATTAGTGCAGATTTGTCGCCAATCTATTAGATAATAGAGTTGTTATTTTATTTTGTTTTGGATATAGACACTAGTAATTCAAGTTAAAATTTTATTGAAAGTTTTATAGTTGCCCGATGGAATCTCCAACTGAATCTAAACAAAGTTACAAAATTTGAAAAGACTTTAGAAAATCCTGAAAAGCTCAATGATATGTTGCGCAACCAAAAGTTAAAAAAAAAACTGCAAAATTAATCTAATCTTTAAAATACTTCTTCCAGTGAGGATGCTTCTTCCAACACTTGTCAGCCATTTCTTCAATAGGAACACCTTTAGTCTCAGGAAGACGAAAAATAACGAACAATCCCATGATAATGTTCATTGCTCCAAAGAAGAAGAACAAAAAGGATCTGAATCTACACAGAGCTGACAAGAAGAATTGTCCAACGAAGAAAGTACAGATCATGTTCATAGCCACTGCACAGAAATAGCCTGCGTTTCTTACTTCAAGTGGATAGATCTCTGAAGGTACAAGCCATCCCAATGGACCCCAAGACCATGCGAATCCAGATACATAAGTGCAGATAAGGATTAGTACAATCAATGGCACGGCATGACCGGTAATAGGACCAACAAGTTTCAAGTGGACTAAGAGAATGCTTCCAATAGTTAACTGTGTAATCGAAAAGTAAAGGAGTTAACTTGATGTGCAAGTAAATGAGTGTTTAACTTGGGAAAGAAGGAAAAGATCTGAGAATTTACCTGTGTAATGGTCATTTGAGTGGCTCCTTCGATTAAAAGACATTTCCTACCGGCTAAATCAACCATGAAAATCGCGATAATCGTAGCGAGAGCGTTTATACCATTGGTTACAACGGTGGAAAGCAGAGAAGCGTCGTTACCACTACCCATTGTTTGGAACAAGACTGGAGCGTAGAACATAACGACATTGATTCCTGTAAACTGTTGAAAGAACTGAAGCAATGTTCCACACAACAATGGTGGTCTGTTTTCACGTTTAGTGAAGAGTTCTTTGAAAGGGTTTTTCACTTTGTTTGAAATCTCTGTAGCGTATTTGATCTCATTGAACTCAGCGTCAATGTCTTCAATGCCTCTGATCTTCCTCAGGACTTTCTTCCCTTGTTCGTCATTACCTCGCTCGATGAGACTAGCTGGAGTCTCACAGATAAAGAATGATCCTATCAAGAGGATTAAGGCAGGAACAGCTGCACCACCAAGAGAATATCTCCAGCCGTTTTTCATCGTTGAAGTTAAGTAGTTCACACCACTTGCTGCTAAGATTCCAATGGTGATGAGAAACTGAAACGCTACGCTTAAACCTCCTCTGTATTTCGCTGGTGCAATCTCTGAGATGAACAATGGGACCGTCTGCAAAGGAATTGGTTTCAATGTTCAGATATCAATAAACCCTTAACTAAAAGTAGACCAAAACTCCACAAACGTATGAACTAAGGCTTAGAAACAGAGCAAAACAGAGTAGATAGAAAGTTTGAGGCTTTTATATATGATACCTGATTACCGAAACCAATGCCACAACCGAGGAGAATACGACCACCAATCAACATGCCAAGGTCTTGAGCAGCTAGATTGAGGATAGCTCCGGTGAGGAAGAAGATGGAAGCAAGCATAATTGCAGGTTTTCTTCCAAAACGCCTAGCAAAAAAGGAAGCAGCAAGACTAGCGAAGATTCCAGCTAAGTACAGAGAAGAAGTGAACAACTGCAAGAGCTGATCATCGAATTTGCAGTAATTGTTTTCATGTACTTTGTGTTTCTTCACATACACATGTGGAAAAAAATCTTTTAAGAAAGTGTCCATACTTGTTACACCTCCTGCAAAATTCAATTGCACCATTAATAAACTGATCAGAACAGAACAAAAACAATCAAACCCTTCAAAAGAAACAGAAGAAGAAACCTGAGATTCCGATGTCATAACCAAACATGAGACCACCAACTGCAGCAATGAGACAACAGAGAAAGACTTGAGAAGTCATCTTTGCAGGGAAGGAAGCACCTGCTTCTAGATTCATTGGACCCGCAGCCATTGTTTTTGATCTCTCAACTCTCTTTGGTACTCTTGTTTCAATGTTCTAAATATGTGTTAAGGTTCTCAGAGATGAATCAATCTGTTCGTTTTTATAGAAGACTTGGAGGGTTTTGGATAATCTTTGTATTTGCAGTTAAATCTCTTTGACCTCATCTTTAGGTTGATTCAGTTTCAGATTTGGATAAACCTCGATGATAAATCCCTTTTATTTGTATTTTTTCCAAATTTTGTGTTTATAAACCGAGATACTATTATATCAAAAGATACTACTATATGAAATTTGTTTGATATTTTGTTAAATCTTTTAGATCAATAGCAAGATACAGAAATATTTTTATTTTACTTTTCTTAAGAGTAATAATTATGTTTTGTTTTTGTTAAAGATAACGACGCTGAAAATTAACAAGATAAAGATAAACATTCTGTTTTTTTTTCTGTTTAAAGTAAAGATAATGACGATGATCAATCGTATTTAAATTTAAATTTTTTTAATGAAGTTTATGTTAAAGAACAAAAATTAATCCATTAGAAACAGGTAAAATTGAATAACTAATTAGTAAGAAAAAGTCAAAAGACTCAAAACATATAAACCAAATTAAGAAAATCCATTAGCTATTATTGTAATAGAGCTTTTACAAAATACAAACTTTTATGTTGTTGACAAAGTAGTCTACCACTTAAGTCTATTTTTAACTAGGTACTATTAGTTAAATTTCATTAAGATACAAAAACTACATCTTAGTTATCATGAAACAAACTTATGATCATTAAACTTGTTGCGGTTGACTATCTGATGTATGTTCCAAACTCTCAGAACTCAGAGTATAAGTCTGGTCTGAAGGTAACAACATGTCTGGTAACACAGATTTTGAGGATTCGTCTGATGTGACATTATTCACATTTGAAACTTCAGGTTCCACAAGTTCTTGCATCTCTTGACTTGACTGGTCTCCATCATTTCCCTCAAAATGCTCTTCAGGTTCTTCATTGGTTCCTGTCTTAGAAGGCTCAGGTTCATCAGAGTCATAACTTAGCTCCATTTCATCAGTGGAGTTTTTAAGCTGTTCCTGCGATTCCTGTAATAACATTGCAAGGAATATATTCAAATCTAACAGTTTGAGAAAGAACAATATTGACAAGAACAAGGACTATAGACCTACCTCTCTATTCGAAATAACTTCACTAGTGTGAGGAACCGTGGCCTCTTCGGATATATGTAATCCACTGTCTGAAGTTTCCAGTAGAAGGTCTCTAGATTTGGAACTCTCCTCTTCCTCACATCTTCCACTGACATCTGTACCATCTTTACCACTGACATCTTCCACTGAAGAATTCATAGAACTCGTTTCATTATAATCCTGATCAACTTTCTTCTCTGGAGACATATGAGATTCTGCAGTTCTATTAACAGTGCTCTTCTCTTCCACCTCAATTTCCTCACCACTAAAGTCTGTCTTCTTTCCTGTGTCTGATTCGTAAACACATTGTGATTTCTCTTCATCGGAAGAATTGTTTACATCAGTTATAGTAGGAGGTGATCCAATTTCAGAAAACTCAACTTGAAGATCAGATTCTACGGATTGTGTCACCTTATGACCTGTTCTTGTGAAGCTATAACCAAAATTTTCCATGTATACTTGTCTTTCTGCTGCTAACGAACTTGAAAGAGAACCAGTGTTTCTAGGAATTAAACCTGCTAGAGGGTTTCCAACACGATGACCATCATTGCGTTTCACAAAAGTTACTGAAGAATCTGCTTCATTTGGGACATTGGAATTCATTTCCCTTTCTTTAGGGGAGAGCAATGAGTTTGAATCACTCATAACGATATCTGTCCTGTCTGCTGACTCCATATCATTTGCTTCTGCTCCTTTTAGATCTTTTCCTTTTGTTAGAGGATGTTTCTCCCCAACCAGTCGATCATTGCTACCTAATGAAAGAAGATTAATGGTTTCATGATGAACCAACTTTGCAAAAAGGTAGACACAAATCTTTAAATAACACATTAAGATTTCTCCTTGCCTAAACATGACTTTCCAATAAAACAGAGCCTCTTCCAAGTTTGACTGTTAGTTACTAAGCAAAGATCTTCAAGTTTTTCACATGTTTGTGTATCAACAAGCCACTTTTACATCGTAAGCTACAACATTATCTAGAATGATAGGAGAATGTACCTTGTTGGGGTTTTGACCAACCATCAATTGACTTTTTCCACGGTTCCCATTTCAAGTCAAGCTGGTTTTCAGATGGAAATACTCTGCGACAAAAGCTTTCATGGCGGCAGAAGAAGATATCATTAGGGTTAGCCGCAAACTCTTGCTGAAAACTATCCCCTGAGAGGTTAGGCTTCTCCTCTTGTGGATCATAAGGAAGATCAAAGGGGTTTTTTGTTGGTAATAACACAGAAGGTGCAGATTCAGGCACTTGAAGCTCATCAAGTATATTCTTTTCTTGATCCAAACCGAAATAGTTCCGTCCAACACAGATTGAAGGAACTTCCATATCCATAAGGCTTCTCTCAGCCGCAAGTAGAACTAATCTCCTCGTTCTTCTTCTTGTAATCAAATGCTCTAATCTCTTGTTACGTTCTATATCAGAGTTTCCCAAATCCATCAAGTTCTTCTGATCATCCTCAGTCCAAGCTACAACCTTTTTGTCTTCTCGTGCAACTTCTTCTTCACCTTCTGATGAAGATGAATACTCAATCTCGGTCTCACCACCACCATTTGTCATCCTTTCCAATGGATCCACAACAGATACATTTTCGGTGGTTGTTGGAGTTTCATCGTCCAGGGTAGGATCAAAGGAGAAATCTTCTGACACAAGAAAGGCTCTATCTTTCTTAAATTTGTGGAGTTTGGCAGATTTATCAGTTGTGGGGAATTCGCCATAAAGAGTTGTTAAAATGACTTTGTCTCTTTCATCCTCGCTAGCCTGAGAAGAGTCCCAATCTTTCCCAACCTCTTCAACTTTCCTTCTAGCATTTCTTCGAACACTTCGTTGCTGCCTTAGCTCAGCCTTTCTTCTTCCTTCCTCTGATCTCTTTTGGGAAAATGATGATAACACATCATTATCCTTTTTGATATTCAAAAACTTGAAAACCAGATGATTCCGAAAATAAAACGCAGAGAAGGCGATTAAGGGAGAAGAGTAAAGCAGGAAATAGAAAAGCCGAGGAAGAAAAGTGTATAAGATGAAGATAACTGCAGAAACACCAGAAATAACTGGGTGTTTCCTTGCGTATGTATAAACAATATTCGTGGAAAAGCTAAGAATTTTCCAGAAGAAAGTTCCGACATCTTTAACATCAATTCCCATGTTTAAACAACATTAAATCTCAGAACCATTGAAATAATGAAATCCAAAGCATTCTATGGCGGTTTGAAGTTTCTTAGAGAAACCAAAGTGATTGAAAGAGAAAAGCAAATAAGATTAACGAAGAAGCGAAAATCAATGTAAAGCTTCAATTTTAAATAACCAGTCAACAACAATAGAAAACAAAAAAAATCAGTTTTTTTTTTTTCATTTTTCCTACAGAACATACGGACGGACGAGGAAAAGAAGACAAAATAGAAAACGGGTAAGAGAGGGAGGGAATTGAACTGTGGTAGCTTTGCAAATGTTTCCTATAATTCTTGTTTCCTTACACTTTTGACCACACTTTTGACCACTATATTATTTTAGTTGTCAAATAGATCCATCAAGTTCATAATTTTGCAAATTGACACGTTTAGGTGTGTTCTACTAAAGCACATAGCTACAATTTCGAAACTTTGTGGGTAAGCAAGCATTTGCAGCCTCTCTTTCTTGCTAATAATTTGCTTCACATAGGTTTTTGAGATCATATTGTTGTTTTCAGGTTGCCTAATATTAACACCCCTTTTGAGTTCCTACTTCATTGAGGGTTGGATACATAAATCAGTAATTGGAGATGATGATCTCATTGAAAAATCTAAATTTTAAATGCACATTTTCTCTTGTTGACACAAAAAGGAACGAAAAGGTGAAGAAACTCATAAGCCAGCTACACTTACACCTGTTGGATTGATCAATGGATACTCATTCTGCAGCTTCCTCTGACACACAAAACAAAAAGTAGAAACATTTCAATATTAACACATCATTCTATACACCCATTGTCTAAAGATTTCAGCTTCAAGCAATAATGAAACCAGAACCACCATTATCAAGCAGAACCAAAAAGAAGCAGCCAATTTCCAACAAAACTGTTCCTTTGAATAACAAGCGACTCTTAGAGAAAGAGATGGTTCAAAACACTAACCTTCTGTGTCATCTTCATCCTCATCTTCCACTGCATCAACACCGTACCTCGCATTTAGGAATTCCACAGCTGCAGGAGTCAGCACAAGCTTATCACAATTCAATATGTCAAACAGATTCAGCGTCCTTGGCGTCAACATCCTCAACGTTCCAATGTTCCTGCTTGATTTATCCACATTCTCATCGACATCCATCATCAAAAACATTGCCTTCTGCTTTGGATCCAATCCCCATCTCTTCATTGCAGCTAAGAAATCTTTCGTCTTAGGCTTCTCAAACTTATCCCCAAATTCCTCAACCACAAAAGCACCACCTTCCGCAGAAGCCGCACTTGAAATTGCCGTCGATAGAGCTAGCTTCTTCTCCTTCCTATTGATTTTAATTGACCAGTCCTTCGGTCTTGGCCCAAACACCACACCTCCACCAGGACGTAACGGCGTTCTCTGAGATCCACGCCTCGCGTTACCAGTTTTCTTCTGTGAGTAAGGCTTAATTCCACCACCACGAACTTCACCACGAGTCAGTGTCGAAGCAGTACCTCGCCGCTTGTTCTGCAAGTCCGTCACAATTGCTCGATGCACAACAGCACGCGCGGTATCCTCCGGTGCCGTTTTGAGGTCCAGATAAGTCTCTCCAATCTTCTCTCCTTCGAATGAAATGATTGGTAGAGTCGCTAACTGATATGAGACCGAAAGCGGTTTCGATACTCTGCCGGAGCTGGATTTTGCAACGGAAATGTAGGTTTTAGGGATTTGGTGAGAGGAAGATAAAAAGAGTGAAGATGAGAAGAAAGATAGCGAATTTGGCGCTGTTGCAGAGGAAGCCATTGTTTGTTCACAACGAAGCAGAAGAAGACTGAAAGTGTTATCCACTCTTAATTCCTATCTGGTGCTTGGTGAGAATTTAGGGATCTGTTTGGACATAAGGAGGTTAGTATCCCATACTAGTTTATCTCCAGCTGTTGTTAGTAAGAAAGAGTCAAAAACACAAAAGTCAAAAGCCTCTGGGCTAGTCAGCGTGTTTTAAGACTTCAAAAATATCTTTGTGATTAACGATAGTTCGAATAAGCTGAAACTCTGAAACTTTGATACGAGCGCACGTTAGCTAAGACCGCCGTATCGTCTCAAAATCGCAACGTTAATCATGGCCTCCTCGGAGCCACTCGACTTGGTCGTCACCGTTGTCTCGGCCAAGCACCTGAAGAATGTTAATTGGCGTAACGGTGACCTCAAACCCTATGTTGTTCTGTACCTTGACCAAGACAACCGTCTCTCTACCCGCTCCGACGATCACGCCTCCACCAAACCGGTGTGGAACGATCGGATCACTATTCCGATCACCCGATCCGTTCACGAATCGGTTCTCAATATCGAGATTTTTCATTCCAATTCTTCGGATCTGGCGAAAACCCTCGTTGGATCGGTTAGGTTTCCTCTGGCTCGTTTGGTTAACTCAGACGGGACGATGGTTCCGGAATCGATTAATTCACTTGAGCTGGTTCGTCCATCGGGTCGACAACAAGGGAAGATACGCCTGAAGCTCGCGATCAAGGAGAGGCCTATCCCTCCACCGCAGAATCCTACTCCTCCTCCGCCTCGTCCTCAATCACAGCCACAAGATTACTATGCTCCTCCTCAAGGAAACCATTATTACTCTCCTCCTCCCCCAGCTCCGATCACCTCTCCTTCTCCTCAGCGTGACTACAGAGAATTCTCACCGTCTCCTTATCCGTTCACCGATCACTACTATTCCGGGTTTTATTACCCACCTCCTCCTCCACGTTCAATGTACGATCGTACCTCCAATTACGGTGGCCCATCTGCTCCCGTCGATGCCTTTCCACCTATTGATCACAAGCCTCTTCCTTTAGCCCCTCCTCGGTTTCCTAACTACACTCCACCGCAGAGTGGGCCATCAGCTCCTGTTGATGCCTTCCCGGTTAACGAGTACAAGCCACAGGCTCCTCCTGTAGGCTCGAGATTATCTAGCTATGGAGTCCCCAGTGGCCCATCAGCGCCAGTAGATTACTCTCCTTATGATCACAGGCAGTTGCAGAAGACAATGGGCGGATTGAATTTGGAGGAAGAGAGAGGTGCTGCAGAGAGGTCTGAGAGTGAGTTTGGAGCTAGGCCAAACTACAGCTACGGCCATGATTATCGCCGTGAATGTTGAGGATGAAAAAAGTTGTTGAATATAATAATTGTGTGGCTTTACTTATTATCATATTTACCATCTACGTTGGTGTTTACACATCACCAGAAAATGGCTGATGAAAACTTTGGTAAAGGATAATATATGTCTATATGTATTTCTCGTTTGCGAATTGATTGGCTGCTTCGTTCTCGTTATTCAGTTGCTGTATGTATCTGAAGGACAAGAGTTACAGAAGGTGCCATGACACCTTCTGTGCCTTTGCACATGTTTCTAATAATCTCTAGTTTCTTCTCTTCTTTCAAATCTTCCTTTCTCTGTGTATTCATAGTTTGAACCATCCTTAAATTAGGCATGGTGGTATATTGTGTCCCACACATAAACCGTCCTATATCTTGTTGTTCTGCAGGCTGGCTGGTTTTAGAGTTTTGATCCAATCCCTGTTTGATATTACCAATGTTGAGTTATATCTTCTTACTCTTTTGTGTACATTTATCAACTATATCATGTGGCTAAATGTGTGGGATATCTCTTTGAGTTGTAATATTAGAACCAATGATCTCCATGTCTCATAGTATTCATTCATGTGTGAATATGTTTGGATTGATGTGTCTTAGTTATGCTCATCACAGTACAGGAATGATGTCCTCTCTCATCGTTTTGAGTATGATGTAACGTATATAGTTGGTGCTACAATTGTGCTCTTGTTTTGTCGTTGAAAGTTGAAACAGAGCAGGTTTGCTATTGCATACTTTTCTCTTTTGGCATTTTTGAACTTTGCAGACACTCGTATGCCATTTGCATCTAATCAGTGACTTATCATGCAGGAATAATTGCGCTGATCTCAATGGAGTATATACACATGTTAAATCATTCTACATCCTCTAGATTGTGATCTTCAATTTATGTCCTGACACTCTCTGGTTTATTATATGCTTTGTCATTATCTTATGCCCACCATTAGCTTGATTTTACTGTTCTTTCTTTTCTTTTTTCCTCTTTTTATTCTAGCCGCAGACTCATGGAAGGAATCTGCAATCCACAAAAGGTTAGATTATATCGACCTCTCCTGGAGTCAAAAAGAAACTTTTTAGAATTTTATGTGCACACATGAATGAATATGATCATCAAAGAAGAATGATACCAAATGGTTGCTTAAACTTTTTCTTCACTTAAACAAAGGGGTTTATTCCCTTTGTGGGGCATAAAGAGAAAACAAAACCTAGTCTTCTCTTTTTGCTCTTGGCCATAGGTCTCTTAATAAATTTGTAGATGCACTTTAGTTACAAGTCTTTTTATATATCTAGGGTCTAAAAAAATACTGAAGCTACACTTTTATGTTACTTGTTTATGTGTATATGTCTTGAGTGCTTAATCATGGCCTAAGCGTAATGATGATATATACTAATATACATCATTAATCATGTCTTTTCATCGTCTTTGCTTCAACTAACTGTTCTCAGCGTCAATCCCTTAAATATCACTCATTATCCCCATATTGTTTCCCATAAACCTCTCTCTTATTTACTCTCTTACTCTCTTGATATGTCAGCTTCTGGGATCAAACGTTCCAACACAAACACTAGACCGGTTCAGAGAGATTCTTCAGCTAAGCAAAACGCTATCAAAGGACCATATGGTAAGAGTCCAGGATGCACAACAAGTTGCGGGTTAAGACTACCGAGGAAAACAGAAGGCACGGCAACAAAATTGATTAAGCATCTTGGATGCAAATTTGCAAAAGGTTTGCGTTTGGTGGTGATGAGGAAGAAGAAAAGATGTCCACCGGCAAAGGTTTCTTCTTTCACAGGAAGATCTCAGCCTTCAATCACCCCAATAAACAATGACAATCATAGATCAGAGGCCATTGAAGACTGCATAGAGTTCATAAACTCATCATCCTCCTTCACCCGATCAAACTCAACATCTTAAGTTTCATCAACACCCATTTGTCTTAATTGCTCATTTGTCTACTATCTTATTTGTCTATCTGCAACTATTGTTATACTATGCAATAGTACGTGTAAGTGTGTGTGTGGTCTTTTGTTCATTGCTTTGTTACTTGTGCAGTAAAAATGCTTTTTACTTTTTAAGTAAGTTTAAAATAGAGTATCTTATTGTTAAATTATTAAGCACCTTTAGATGATCGGGACAGAGACCTAAATGTATCATATCTTTGTGTGTGCGTGTGTGATAATTAATAACATTTCTTGCTTTTTTACCCGATTTTATCGTATCTTTTAATCCAAAATGATTACAAATTGTAGATCGTGTTCAATTTGTTTTACAATTTGCGTGGTCTACTAAAAGTTTAAATTCCCACTAATCTGTTTATTTGATAATAATACATCCATTTGTTAACGTCCATCCACTAGAATCAGTTATATATCTGCAAATCTAATATCAAAATCAAAAATCAATTATTAATTAACCTGAGACCAAAATTTGTCGGCAAGTGTGCGATAAGATGAATCTGGGCCGTCGAGTTAGGCTTAATCCTATAAAGCCCAATATATAAAGACCAAGCCCAAATATAAAAAAGCCCCAACTCGTCACTGCCACCAAACGATCTTCCCGCCAGTTAAATCGCCATTGATTCCGGCGTAGCCTCAAGCCTTCTTCACCTAACACTCTGCTCCATCTGATTTAAAATTGAATTTTAATCTCTGCCCTCAGATTTTAAGAACCCTAAATTATAATAAAAGAGTAATATTGAAGGCTGGAGATTTATGAACATGGACGGTTACTCACTCTCTCTTACCTCGGTATTCTCGCTCAGTTCCTCCCACGTTCTTCTTCGCCTCTTACGCTTTGCGTGTTTCCTAAAAAGGTTATTCACCTCCTTCGTCGCCGGTTTTCCTCTTCTCAAAAGCGGTGGATCTGATTCTCCACTGGCGATTCTACGTACGCTCTTGATTCGTATTTACGCGCCGTATTTCGCGCGAGTTTCGAGCTAATAAGTCTCAACTCTTAATCATTCGTATCTTTAATTTCCGCGAATTGAGAAGGGAACTTTTCTGCAATTTCTTCCATAGGTACCATCATTTCGTAGGTACCTTACAATCACAGATTCATCTTTCATGATTCCGAATATAAAATGTGAGAATTTTGGCTGCAGGAACAATTCGTATGACTACTGTGAAACTTGAAGAAGTAGTTTGCCACCAACCTGATCAATCAGAGCTGAATCGTGTTAGTGATAATGGTAGTAAAAGTGATGTCTTTGAACTTCTCGATCAGATGAAAAATCAGGAAAAGAATTCCGAACGAAGAGGCTTCTTAAGTGAGAGGTAGTATTAATAACAAGATGCTTATGGTTTTGTTTTCTTGAGCTGGTTTAGCTTATGGTTGTAAAAAGGAATATTGCATTGAGTTTTGTTGTATCTTGCTGAAGGTTTCTCAGATGGAGACGGAGATATCTTCCGGTGGATAGAGATAACCGACGTGACCACGGGTCAGTGAAACAGTCAGGACCCCTTGTGTCTGGCGCTGCTTACTGCCTTTCTTCTTGTAGCATGATAATATTGAACAAAATTGTTCTCTCCAGCTATAATTTCAACGCAGGAATCTCTTTAATGTTATATCAAGTAAGGCATATTTTAGTTTTACGAGCTTGGTTTCCTTGGCTTTATGATGCATTAGACAAACTGTATAGTTTGGTGATTTCTTTATACGTTTATTTCAGAACTTAATCAGCTGTTTGGTAGTAGCTGTGCTAGATTTCTCTGGAGTTGTTTCGGTAGAAAAGTTTAACTGGAAGTTAATCAAAGTGTGGATGCCTGTCAATGTTATCTTTGTGGGAATGCTGGTCTCAGGAATGTATAGGTAAGGATTCGAATATCAGGCGAGAGACTATAATTGGTGAAATTTCATTCAAAAATGTGTGTTGCTTGAGACTAATACAACATTAGATTTCTTCTCCAGTTTGAAATACATAAACGTTGCTATGGTGACTATTCTGAAGAATGCCACAAATATTATTACGGCAATAGGAGAAGTATACATTTTCCGCAAAAGGCAGAACAACAAGGTTTGGGCTGCAATGTTCATGATGGTGAGTTAAATTGAACATCTTGTCCTCCACTTAGCTTGTGTAGCCCTTCCCTCTCTGTTATCAAAGTGGAACCAACTAAGAGTTTGCAATATAGATCATATCTGCAATCAGCGGAGGTATCACGGATCTCACATTCGATGCAGTAGGGTACACGTGGCAGCTTGCCAACTGTTTTCTAACCGCAAGTTATTCAGTGAGTTCCAGAATATGAGACCAGTATCTTAATCTCTCGATGCATCTCTCTCTCTCTCTCTCACTCTTCATAATGACCTGTTTATTCTCTTTTGCAGCTAACTCTTCGTCGAGTCATGGACAAAGCAAAGCAATCAACAAAGTCTGGCTCTCTTAATGAGGTGTCTATGGTGCTGCTTAATAATCTCTTGTCACTACCTTTTGGCATCATCTTGATCCTCTTACTCGGTGAATGGAGATACTTAATAAGCACGTACGGACCAATAAAAAAACTTGCTCTTGTTTGTAAACCAAAGATATCTTTGGAAGCTAAAGTGTTTATTGTGTTATAATCTCTGGCAGAGATGTGACAAAAGATGGAATGTTTTGGGTAGTTGCAACAGCAAGTGGCTTCCTTGGTCTGGCTATCAGCTTCACTTCGATGTGGTTCTTGCATCAAACTGGACCCACAACTTACAGGTACCTTTCTTACCATCTGTGGCCAAAAGCAACCAACATTTGATTGTATTTAAAATGTAATAAACTACTTTCTAATCTTGTGGCAGTCTGGTGGGTTCATTAAACAAGGTTCCAATATCACTAGCTGGTCTTGTACTCTTCAATGTCCCTCTTAGTCTCCCAAATTTGTGCAGTATACTTTTTGGTAAGTAACACACTTACAGGACTGCATCATCTACCCTCACAAGGGATGATCAGCTGCTACTTTCTCTGTTTTCTGTTTTAAAAAAGCTTAAGGTGAATGAAATTGTGTATATACTTTGGCTTTGCAGGTTTATTTGCTGGAGTGGTCTTTGCTAGAGCTAAAATGTCATAAAGCGTATTTCAAAGCTAGAGTGGGATTGTTGAAGATACTGAAGCAGAATAACCACACAAACAGACATGGAAGCTGAGAAATTCCTAAATCAATACATTCTTTTTTTATATGATATAGATTATATATATAGTAATATAGATCAGTATCGGAATTTGGAAATTTTCAATATGCCTTGGCAAAATGTGCAATAAAAAGGCGAGAGATATTTAATCGTTTTTTCATTCAATTTGAATGATTTTTTTAACAGATAAGCTTTGATTATAAGAATGTTTAATGGGTCTATGCTTTGGCCTTTGGATGATTGATTTTGACATAGCTCGGTCGAGTAAACCGAAACAAATAGACTTGAATCGAATGAGTAGACATTTTGGATTCGATAAGTAAAAGGCTGACGATGATCTTACTCAGCCGTAGAATCATCCAAAGTAATAAGAAAATTCAAAGCATTAACTTCACAGCTTTTCCAAGTCATTTATATAAAAACATGTAGCAGAGACATGTGGCAAGGAAAAGTAATCCTTTAAATTTCACGTGAGAATATACAGATCTGCGTATATCCCTAAAGCATCTTAATAGACACAGTCACACAAAAAAGTCCGACGAGAAAGAGGAAACTACTTGATGATATTTGATGACGTGCGAATGCGACTAATAAAGGAAAACCATGTGTCCCTTTTCTAAGAGTTCACATTACGATTTCTTTATAACTTTTCTCATGATCCGATGTGTTTGTAGAGAGTTCTTCTGCAAAGGTCTTCGATACTCACAAAATCTACCCATATTTTCCTTACTCCCATTTTTTTTTTGTTGCTTTTGATGCATTTTGACTTCTCTACATATTATAATCAAGTGGTAACGAAAGTAATTATGCAAAGATGACAATTTGATTTATAGATCATCGAGACAAATGCCACATCTTACTGACGTATTTATGGTTTTCTTCTTTTGTTGATGTTGATGAACAAACACAAGTCCGTGACGAGTAGATAAAAAAGGAGTCAAAACGTGAATTATGTACGAATATATAAACAAAAGTTGTTTTTTTTTTGGGTTTACAAAAAAAGAAAAGCTGCCACATGAAAGTGAGTTTTGTTGTATAGGCAAAAAATACACTGTACACACAAATTGTTGTGAATCTCTATTTTCATGTGGAGTTATTGTTCTGTTGTGGTGGTGCGTCGAGAGGGAAACACGTTTCATCACCACCTGTGTTCCAAAGGAAATGTGCGTAGTTAGCCGAGTAGACTGAGTTTGTTGGATCAGCTGAGATTGCTTCTAAATATGTTTCCTCTGCTCTCCAAATATCGTTTCTTGCTTTCCATAGAAACATTGCGTATTTATTCAGTGCCTCTGCGTCTGCTGGTTCTGCTTTTGTTGCTCTCTTGAAATACTTTTCCGCTCTGTTTATTACACAAAAGAAACCATGTTAGAAACTGACAAAAGAGATCCGACAGAGTTGTGGTTTTGTTCATTAATGTAGAGATAAGATATGAATTATGAATAAGACCAAAAGGAAAAGTGGGAACGTAAGTAAATTGGGTTTTGCTTTTAGAATGTGACACATGCATCAAAACGACAATTGTCGAAAAATGGCTACTAGATTAGTCATAGCCTATAGCTAACATGTCAAAACATTATCTGCAGACCGATCACCAAAATATCTACATGTGGTTTTAAACAGTGATTTACCTATCTTAGTGAGTTATTTACCTAACAAAACTATTGGTGGGTGAAGGAATAATGTCACAGTGATCTAAAGACTCAAGCTTCTAAATTCCACCGCATGCTCCACTATCAACCAAGCTTCCTTTTTTATTAGGAACCCAATCCTAAATACTCAAGCTAAGAGACAAAAACAACTTTGGGAAAAAAAAAATCAGTCCCTATTGAATGACAAGATCCCTTTTTATTTTATTTTTCCCTAATTCATTCTGAAAATGGAGATGTAGATATTCACACTAACAAGTTGTCTTGTTTCTTTTATATGGTAAAGAGAACTGGTTCACTCAATTTAAAGCCTATCCTTTTGGTTCTTATGGTGCTTTGATAATGACAATTTCAAAGCTTAAAATATCTATAGCTCCCTAATTCCCAATTTCTGTCATTTCACGACTACGCCTACTTTTGACTAGTAGTATCAACTTGCAGCCTCTAAACCCCTAGATTTGGTTGCAAGATTCCAACCAAAATCTAATAATCTCTTAAAAGTTAGTCTAATAAAGAATAAAATCAAAGATAATATAATTTAAATAACATAACTATTAGATTTAGATAGTCATATCAGATGTTAATTACCTATCGTAGTCATGGATGATAAGATAGAGAAACTGAGCGTAATTAGCAAGAAGAAGAACGTTTTCAGGCTCCTGAGACAACCCCGTTTGGTATAGAAGCTCCGTTTTGAAGTAATCCATGGACTCCTCTGCTTCTAACCGAGCCTCCACTGGAGAAACCAGCTGCATCATCGCCTCGTGATCCAACGCTCCAATTTTCTCCGTTTCCTCTAATATCGAATTCCACAGTTTAATTTCTTCTTGCCCCAACACAGATGCCTCTGCATCCGCAGATGTTGCACCAAGAGATGATGATGAAAATTGAGATTTTCTGAACTGATCAAATCCATCGCCCTCTGTTCCGCTTTGTACTGGCGGTGGGATGTTGTTCCCACCGCCACCACCGAAAGATGTTTTCTCGAATGGAGAAGAAACTGAGAATGTCTTGATCATTGATGAATCGAATTTCTGTTTCGTTTCTTGGATTTCACTTATCTCCGTCGTCTCGAAGCTAAAAGAAATGGTGGTTGTCGGAGAATTTGCGGCGGCAGCTAAAGCAGGGTTACTGCCAATAGAGTAAACCGTAAAATTGGCGAGAAGGATCATAACAGAGACCATCAAAGTAGGAGTTGCAGAGAAAACTTGTTGGAACAACCAAACAAACGACGCTTGCATTTCTTTTCTCACGCGATGGAGGATTCCTTGCAAATCTTCAAAGAGAAGAAGCTCTCTCATGTGTAGTGTGAAGCTCTGAAGTTCTCTAATCATAAACACCATTGAAGAGAAAGCTTTCTTCACAGAGCAACAAGCTGATTCTCCGACTTGTGTAACAATTCCTTCTTCCATCTGTAGCTTTCTCTTTATGATCCGAAGCGAAAGAGGAAGGTCGACACTGTTTGCTTTCCTCTCGATGCTCGACATTTGCACCATCTCCGGCCATGGCGGTTCCATTGAATCTGACCTTATATTATGGCTTCCAACGATATCCATCGATCGAGCATCAATGGAATCGTGTATCATTATCGTCGGCTCTGAATCCTTACCGCTCGTCTCGGATTCGTTGTCCTCTTCGTTAGGGACTTGGAATTTAAGAGCAAGCTCTTCCATCTTTTTCGCAAATTCCTCCTCAGAAAACGGATCGACGCTTTCACTAAAAGCTCTACGAATCAACTGAGTTTTAGTTGGTTTCGATGGTTTCCAGAGCTCACAGGATTTGGAGTGCCGGAGATTCGTGGAAGAAGTGCCAAAGAGAGGATTCAGCCTCTGGCTCTGCACGGCAGAACGACAGGAAAGAGAAGAACGTCCGCCGTTTCCGATGCTCTGTCGTCTTGAATGAGAAGAAACGGCGGACGAAGCTAGGGTTTGAGAAAGGGAAGCTGAATGATGAACAATGGGATGAGCCACCCATTGATGGAAGGTAGAGGTTGTAGCTACTTTCACTCCCATTTTTGAAAAATCGAAAAATATCTCCAAATATCGCCTCTCGATTTTATTGTTCACCAAAAAAAAACACTGGACAAATCAGAGCAAAAGCTGAAGGCAAAATCGTTTACTCTGCCTTTATCCTCAAGCTTTCCTGCAAATCAATCGGATGAATCCAGTAAGTTCAAATGAATCAAAAGATTTCAAAGATCACTTCGTATTTTAGTTTTTTTTATGCTTTTGTAATTTCTCGTAGATCCTTGCAAACGTAAGAAAAAGGGAAAGAAATTCTTAAATCCATGCATTCTCATGAGAATGAATCATTACGATCCCCATGGAAAACGGATCGAGGAAAACTGAATCAGCATGAGAATCAATGAAGCTTTGATATTATAAATGCAATAGAAAGAGAAAGTGAAGCTAAAGAGACTCACTCTATAAACGAGCCAAGGTTTTTTTCCGAGATTTTTTCTCGGAGGAAAAGTAAAATAAAATTTTCTCGAGATAATCCTAGAGTGGATGGAGCACGAGGTAGAGAGCTGCCTTTTATACAAACACGATAGAAGATTTATCAAAAAAAATAAAAATCTAAATGTCTATGTTTGAATTTTAAATTCTCTAAAATATCATAAAACATAAACTTTTTTCACAATATTATTTTAACTAAGTAGATTAAAAAATCAAAATGTCCATCTTCATTTTTTATTTTTTTTTCTTCTTCCTTCTCTCTTTTTCTTCCACAATTCTTTTGATTTCTCTTTACTTATTTTAATTTTAATTTTCACAATTTTTCTTTCACTTCTCTCGATCCCTCGATAAAAATGATATCATATCAATATCCATCGATTCTATGTTTATGTCTATCGCTTACGTCTATAGCTATTTTAGATATGTCTATGTCCATATCCATCGCTTATGTATATGTCTATTTGTGACATGTTTATGTTCATCTCTAATGTATGCGTACGTTTTAAACATGTTTATATTTATTTTTGATATGTTCAAGTCCATATGTTATGTCTATATCGTTTTAGACGTCCATCGTTTATGTCTATATCTATTATCAAATACAAATTTGTATTTTCTTTTTCAATCTGCCACGTGTTAATATTTCATTACCCAAATTTTTTCCTTTTTTTTCCTCATTTCCCACAAAAAATCTCTTTTTTTCCACATTTTTTTCTAATATTCTTTTTCTTTTCCCTCTTTCTTCCATATTTAAAAAAACAAAATGGTCATTATAAATGCCATAAACACCACAAAAATGACATTATCCAAAAAAATAACATTGTGGTATTCCCAACAATTTTAAAACTTTTTAGGGTTGCTCTGGCTAATTATTTTTAAAAAAATTAGGGAAAATAGTCAATAGAATATAATAATATCGTAAAGTAATTACCGGAGAAATCGGTAACAAGTCATAGAAAGTAGTGACATGGCACACCCGTTACAAGAAAAAAAACTGGTGTTGATTAAGATTTTTCATTAAGATCCAACGGCTATTAATGAGCCATATGATCGTACGGATCTGACAAACTGAAAAAGGAAAGGTAAATTACATTAGACGACAGGAAGAGTTACACGTGTAATAAAAGTGATATTATTTTAATTAAGAAAAATAAAAATAACAGGCTGGCAATAAGGTAGGCGAAGTAAGTGGGGTCCTCGTGTGTCCACGTCACCTGGAAAAGACTTTAATTTATTATTCAGGTAAAGTTTTATTGCGTCTAAACTCGTGTTTCCTAGTCCTAATTTAATGTTTGATTTTTATTTTTATTTTTCAATTAAAGCCTTATTCAATTGCAGATGTGTATTAGTATCTGATTTTTAAGAACAAACAATGAAATTCATTGAATGAGAGATTTTTGAGGTCAAAAGTCAAAACTAATTGTTTCCTTCAAAACTGGCAATAATGAGGGCTTTAGTCATGTGGTTAATACTCACACCAAAGAAATTAATGCTAAGCAAAGTAAAATTACACGATTATGCAAAAGAAAAATCATTTAACTAATGATTAACTATATAATACTTATATATTAATCTAGTGGGAAAAAGTTAGCGTAAATGCAACATCTCAATGCATGTTAAAACTAGTCTAAAATTAAGAAGAACCGACAAATTAAGTTACAAAAATATTTAATTAATTAAAAAAACAAAATACAAATTGTTGGAAGGTAGCAATTGAAGGAAGAGACCGGTAAGCACCAAGTTGACGGAAGTCGACGTTATCAGAGAAGTAACGTTTATAAAGATGGTGAAGAAATTGACGGTACCTCCATTAACGATATCTTATTAACGGCTGATATTTATTGTTCTGTTTCATTGTCAATGCCTATGATATTTTGGTTTGATATAGTAATTTCATTGCCTTATCAATTATGATTAAACAATGCATGTACGTACAGTATGTGATCTAATCCCATGATTAAGTACTAAATTCTTGTTATGTTTTAGATTCTCTGATCCACCAACATGACAAAGTTTGTGCAGCTTTGATCATATGCTAGTAAGCACGTGCAGATTCATATATAAGTTTGTTAAACATTTGTGGACCGTTTTCGTATAATCAATTCGAATGACAAAGAAATAATTTAGTTAATTTACCAAAAAAAAAGAAAAAGAAGAAGTAATTTAGTTCTGCCGACTGAAAATAATAAGAATATGAGATATTTAAGATGTTAAAAAAATAAAATAACGAAAAAATTTGTATTGATATGTAATATTTCATCCAATAACATATATTTCGTCATAATATAAATATATTGTTACGAATTTGTGACGATTTGTAAATAGTTACAATATAAGTGTCACAAATGCATATTAGTAACAAAAACGTCATGACGAATAAATATAGTAATAATTTTTTCACTGATCGTTATGGAATAGAATCACTATGATTCGTAACAAATAAAATTATATATAAAACGTCATAAATTATTACTAATATTCATAGTTACAATACAGTTGTCACAATATGTCAAATTTTATGTAGTGTAATAAAAATATCAAATATATGTTTTACTCTATACGTAAAGTAAGCGAACCAAACAAACTTCTCCGAGTCCGACCAGAGCCTCTGGACCCGTGGCCTGAACTCCCGGACCCTACTTAATCTCGTTACGATATTCCCAATCGCATTTTGACTCTGATTCAATTGGATGAAATAAAATTGAATACTGATACTCTTCTAAGGCTTTTCATATTTTAGAAAATGAAAATAAAAACTATTTTAGAAAAATTGGGTAGAGTTATATAGTTTATAAAAAAAATGATAGACAGTTTAACACTTAATAATGGAGTTGTGAGACAACTGCGAGATTCAAATGCTTAATGTCATGTAAATAAAAACAAACAGCAAAAGATAAAAATGAACCATGTGATATAACAAAGGTTGTTCATCAATTGCACTGACAAAAACTATCTCCGTCGGTACAATGCTAATTCAATGTATCATATATTTTTTTTTTTTTATCAATATTGGGCTACAACTAGCCGGCCCATTAACTAAATTTCTACATAATGTAGACAGTGAAACTCGATCCCTAGTTTATGCAAATGCGTATCTCTTAGTGCGCATGTATCATATATTATTTTGTCGTCTTAAATAATTTATAGCCTTTAATTACAAATACACAAATTCATAGTTATATAATGGAACAAAAATATAAGTCTCTTTATAAAAATAAACAAGAAATCAAATAAGTTTAGGCAGTGAGTGGTGGCTCTTGATAGGTTGCTACGGCCAAGTTATCATAAAATGTTGAGAGCGAGAGAAGAGTAAGACGGGCATAAACAGTGACACGCCAAACGCTATTTACTCTCATCTCTGTTATCTTTTTTTTTTCTGGTTTTTATTTTGTAATATTCTAATTTTGGCACTTATAATGAAATAATATCAGCAACTTATATGGACATTTTATTGAATTTATTCCTTGACAAATGTTTACGAAGAAAAAAAGACCAAAACTAAAAAATATCTTATACCGTTTTGATTTTTGAGTCTTTGTCCCATTCCTCACGTCGTTTTATTCATAAACTTAACATCAAAATTAAAATATAAATATTTTACACCATTATTTAGTTTGGCATTGGATCCTAAATTTGAATATATTTTCTTATGATTTTTTTTTATGAACATTACGCGTTTTCAAAGAAAATAAGTTTGTATGATTGTATTTCATGAGCCTAAACAATAAGAAAATGCATGTGATTTACCATTTACTCAATTTGGCCCAATAGAAAGATACAACGTCGGCCCAATTACTTAATTCGCATATCTCACCCAAAAAAAACAATTAATAAAGAAACCCAACACAAAAGCATTTGAACAAGTGGTAGTATTCTTTTTTTACAAATTTTAAAGAGCCAACCCCCTTCCTGAATTTGAAAATGAGATTAAAAAAGACTAAGGTAGTTGACAAAAATAAAAATAGAGCAAAAGTGTCAGAAAATAAAGGTTGGCACGATATCCGGAAATTTACCATATCTTCAATCCACTAGCTTTAGTACAATAATTGATTTTTTTTTTGTAAATATGTAATTATTAGATTAATGAGGTTCGATCTATAATCTAAGTTTTCAAAATAAAATTGGATAAATTCTCTAAATACAAATAGATTGAATTTTTTTTTATCTATTTCCATCCAAAAAGTTTTGATATCATTTTATTTTCTATAAAATTTGCGAAAATTCACTCTATTTTAATATAAAAAAAAAATACAATACATGAAAAAGTAACCAAATTATAGGAAAACAATGTCAATATAAATTTCAAATCTAAAATACTCTTTCTATATAAATATAACAAAAAAAAAACATAACTAACTAACTAACTATTATTCACATCAAATCAAATTATTTCCAAAAATCAAATGTATCACTTACCATAATAATACATTACTAAAAGTAAAACATAATGCAATAAAAAATAATACAAAGTAACTTTTATTTTCATCTCCAATCATGTAAATTTGCATAATATTTTTATTATGATATCTATAAGAATATAATGTTTGAAAATTATAATGATGAAATACAAAAGTCGACAAAAAAATAAAAATATATATATATATCTGGAAACATAGCCCAAACAAGGAAAACTTTTTCTAAAAACAAGTTTTGATAAAGACCTAATTAGAACCCTAAGGAAAGAAAATAAAAAATTGCTATCCGAACCCAAAAAATCGAAAACACCGCGAAGCTTTTTTCAAAATGTTATTTGTGGTTTATTTGTTTGTTATGGATATTGTAATTTACTATTTGTTTGATCCAAAATTTTACAAGTATTGAATGGAATAACCTCACGGATATATTTCCCATCACTACTAGAAAAATTAAGCTAATTGACCCATCTAAGCGCGTCTGCGTATCGTACATATATCCTCCATGGAATTAACTTGTGCTATATATAAGAAAACAATTTTTTAAAAAAAGTAGATGTTTGTTGGAAGCTAACTAGCAATCATAGCATAAATGATACATTGTTTGACAATTCGTAAAAGCTTGGTGGTTTCAGAAATAATGACCTCAATCAATGTATATGGCCAAAGTAGATTAATTACACATTGTTTATAGTTTGCATGGTGGCCTGGTGGCTGATTAGTGGGTGGGCTTGAGCTGTTAAAGGAATGATTTTTTACTTTTTTATTCTTCTTCCCTTTCAAAGTGGTTAGCTTCCATTAAAGTCCTTCTTCTTGTCTTCTAGTTTTCAATGCCTTTTTTATTCTCTTTACGAATCATAACATTGATACGCTTCAAAAATCTAATAATAGATATATTTGCTTCTAATCACTGCACAGAGATTAGTATCTCAAAACAAGCTGAATATGGTGAAGAAACAAGCAGACGCAGAAATCATCTTCGTTGCTTATCCAGCACCTGGTCATCTTCTTGTCTCTATTGAATTCGCTAAATCTCTTATCAAACGTGATGATCGAATCCACACTATCACCATCCTCCATTGGCCATTACCTCTTTCTCCTCATGCTCACCTCTTTGCTAAATCTCTTGTCGCTTCACAGCCTCGAATTCGTCTTCTCGCTTTACCTGAATTACAAAACCCTCCACCACTAGAGCTTTTCTTTAAAGCCCCCGAAGCTTACATTCTAGAGTTCACAAAAAAAACAGTTCCTTTTGTCAAAGAAGCACTTTCAACTCTACTTTCTTCTCGTGCTGGATCTGATTCGGTTCGTGTTGTTGGTTTGGTTCTCGATTTCTTCTGTGTCCCAATGATCCAAGTGGCAAATGAACTTAACCTTCCTTCTTACATTTTCTGTACTTGTAACGCTGGTTTTTTGGGTATGATGAAGTATCTCCCTGAGAGACATTGCAGAGACCCCTCCAAGCTTGATTTAAACTCTGGAGACGATGAACATCCAATTCCCGGTTATGTTAACTCTGTGCCGACGAAGGTTATGCCTCCAGGTCAATTTGTAAGGGAGTCCTACGAGGCTTGGGTAGAGATTGCAGAGAAATTCCCCGGAGCAAAGGGGATTTTGGTAAATTCCTTCGCAGGACTTGAGCAAACCGCATTTGATTACTTCGCTAATCGTCCTGACAATTATCCACCGGTTTACCCGGTTGGACCGGTTCTTAGTCTAGAGGATCGTCCATCTCCGGATCTTAACCCATCTGACCGGAATCGGACCATGAACTGGCTCGACGACCAACCCGAGTCGTCAATTGTGTACCTCTGCTTCGGTAGCTTAGGAATCCTCGGTGCACGGCAGATTGAGGAGATAGCTCGAGCCTTGGAACTCGCCGGCCACAGGTTCCTTTGGTCAATCCGTACAAATCCGACGGAGAAAGCGAGTCCGTACGATCTGTTACCAGAAGGATTTCTCGATCGAACGGCGAATAAAGGATTGGTGTGTGATTGGGCTCCACAAGTGGAAGTTTTAGCTCACAAGGCGATTGGAGGTTTTGTGTCTCACTGTGGTTGGAACTCGACACTCGAGAGCTTGTGGTTCGGCATTCCAATTGCCACGTGGCCAATGTACGCTGAGCAACAGCTAAACGCGTTCACAATGGTGAAGGAGTTAGGGTTAGCCGTGGAGCTGCGTTTGGATTACGTCTCGGCATATGGAGAGATTGTGAAAGCTGAAGAGATCGCAAGAGCAATACGATCGCTAATGGACGGTAATGATACGCCGAGGAAAAGAGTTAAGGAGATGGCGGAGACGGCGAGGAAGGCTTTGATGGACGGTGGATCTTCGTTTGTTGCGGTTCAAAGATTCCTCGATGAATTAATTGGCGGGGAATCTTAGTTATAATGTAAACGTCGTCGTTTTGACATCATCTGATCTTAATAAATTCATTTCGATTTAGTATTCCAAACCGGTTAGAGACTGTACCAAACAAACTGATTCCAAATCTGAAATCAGGATTTGTCAGTACATTGCTTCTGTTAATCGTAGACAATAAAAGACCTGAAAAGAATTATATGGCCCAATTTTCAAATTGTCTATTTTCTAATGGCTGAGTATATGGCTCAAAGTTCAAATTGTCTATTATATAATGGGCCGAGTATATGGCCCATTATAGGCTTTTTCTTATTATATTCATTCCGAAAATATCAGACTCGCGCCGTGCTGCGCTAACACAAACGACGATTCAGTTCTCTCCACTTCGTCGCGGTTCTTGTTAACGTTCGTCTTCTAGAAGTCACTCATTCGTCATTTTAAGGGTTTTCAGGTTAGTCTGCTTTTGATCTTCTTCAATCTGACTCTCGTTTTTTTAAAAAGTTTTATCTAACCATTTGGGTTTTTGGGGTTTTAAGCTTCTGTTCTGACACTACTCTTTCGTCAATTTGACACTCATTCGTCATTTTGAGAGTTTGCCGGTTAGTCTTCTGTTGCTCTTCTTCAATCCGACTCTGTTTTTTTTTCGATTTTATCAAATCATTTGGGTTTTAGGGTTTTAAGCTTTGTGGTTTGGCTGTGAATGTTCTTAGGTCTATTGCATGTAGCAAATTTGTCTTTGATTTTCTCTTTATGAAAGGTTTTGTTGTTTTAAAGGATTAAGAACACTGATCATCAGTTTGATGAACAATTGTATAAGAATGTGCTTATTTACTGATAAAATGTTTTTTTCTCAGTAAATTTTGTTGAAGTCGTTTTGCTTCACAGTTAATTAGTGTCTATGGTTCAGTTTTTAATAATGGAGTTCGTTTTGGTATACCCATTGGTGGATTTATGGGAAGCTTTTTGATTCATGTATTCTCTGTATTCTTTAGGCGAGAATAATTTTGTGGTAGAGTTAATAAAGTTTATCTGGGTGGTCTTGAATTGCAGCTGATTCTGAGTTAAAGGACTCATTGAGGCTGATATAGTTGAAAAGAAATCCGATTATGTTCTCATTCTTTAACTATTTCCTTTGGCACTAATTCTTGTTCGTGCTTATTAACCAGCTCTAGCATGAATCCAAAAGTGTTTTTGAGAAGCTCTAATGAAGACAGTGGAACTTCTCAAAAGCACTTTTGGATTCACGTTAAAGCTGGTGAATAAGCATGAACAAGAATTAATGCCAAAATAAATAATTAAAGAGTGGGAAAGCAATATTAGTGAAATGCAAAAGCGGATATGGAGAAATGAGGAACAAATGCTGATGAAAAATGAACCTTGCAGGAAAGGTTCCAAGAAAAGAATATCAAAAAAGAGAGAAAGGAAAAATTGTGCTGAGAAAATGGTGGATAATGCAGAAAAAATCACACCAGAAGACCATGCTGATATGACGTGTTCTCAAGAAGAAAAGAGAAATCGAAAGAGGGACATAAAGAAGGAAATATTGCCTGATGTTATAGTTGAACAAGGAGTGAGCACAGATGTCAACGCCAAAATGCAGAGTCCTAAAGCCAAAAGAAAGAAGAAGAGAAAGACCAAAGCAATGGACGTTGACAAGCCATTACATATGGTAAATTATGCTGAGAATGGCGTAGGAAACATTTGTTGCTAGTGTTATGGTTGATCTGAAATCCAAGGAAGACAAAGAGGAATTAAGAGAACACATATATCAAAGTCAGAAAATGTTGTCCAAACTCAGATTCCTAAAGCCAAGAGGAGAAAAAAGAAGAAAACCAAAGCAATTTAATTCTGACATACAAGGCCATTAGAGATTTTGTGTCTCACTGTGGTTGGAACTCTGTGCTAGAGAGTTTGTGGTTCGGCATTCCAATCGCAACGTGGCCAATGTGCTCTGAGCAACAGCTAAAACGCCTTCACGATGGTGAAGGAGTTAGGGCTCGCCGTGGAGTTGCCTTTCAATTATGCAACGAGTGGAGAAATAGTGAAAGCTACGAAAGATATTGGGAAGTCATACGATCTCTAATGGAAGGTGAGGATACGCCAAGTAGAAGACTGAAGGAGATGGCGGAGGCTGCGAGGAAGGTTTTGATGGACGGTGGATCTTCGTTTATTGCGGTTAGACAATTCCTCAACGAGTTGATAGGCTGTGAAGTTTTGTTCTTTTAGTACCGTGGTGGTTGTGACATGGTTAATTTTCAATGAAGATTCTAATACTTCTCTGAACTAAACATAAAATAAAACTTGAATATTAGATTAATTATTTATCAGCACACTATTTGATTTTACACAAAACCGTATAAGTTTAACTATATTCTCCAGAAACAGAAATAACATGTGTTGAGTTGCAGCCACCTTTAAATTAGCACGAATCATTGTAAAGCAGTTCTCTGATGAATCGAGTTGTTGCCAAAGACGAAGATCCTCCATCCATCAAAGCCTTCCTCGCTGCATCAGCCATTTCTTTTACTTTTTTCCTCATTCCTTCCTCACCATCCATCAATGATCGGATGGCTCTCACGATCTCGTCACAAGTCACCAAATCCCCACGACCAGTCACGTAATCCATCCGCAGATCCACCGCGAGGCCAAGCTCCTTCACCAGAAAGAACGCATTCAGTTGTTGCTCTGCGTACATCGGCCATGTGGCGATAGGAACTCCAAACCATAAGCTCTCGAGTGTGGAGTTCCAACCACAATGAGACACAAAACCTCCTATTGCTTTGTGGGCTAGAACTTCCACCTGTGGAGACCAACCACATACCAAACCTTGGCCTATCACTCGGTCTATGAACCCTTCCGGCAACAAATCGTTAAGGTTTGTCTCCTTGGAGCTTGTTTGAATTGACCACAAAAATCTACAGCCGGCGAGTTCAAACGCTTGCGCTATCTCCTTCACTTGTGGCTCATCAACACTTCCTTTGCTCCCGAAACAGAGGTACACCACGGATGAGTCTGGCTGATCCTCGAGCCATCTCAGTATCCTATCCCGATCGGCCTCTTCATCGTTTGGACTCTCTCGATCCTCCAAGCTGAGAATTGGTCCGACTGGGTAAACCGGAGGGAAGCTCTTTTGGTGGGAAAAATAGTCAAAAGTGTGTGGCTCAAGTTCGGAGAATGAATTTACCAAAATACCTTTCGCATTAGCGAATTTTCGCGCTAGTTCCAAACCCTCGTGGTAAGCTTCTCTAATGAACAAACCCGGCGGCATAAATTTCGTGGGAATGGGGTTTACAAATCCAGGAATCAACAATTCCTCATCGCCAGAACTATGATCGAACTCAGAAGGTATTTTCCGATGCCGATCCGGAAGATACTTCATCATACCCAAGTATCTAGCGCTACACGTCAGGTATATGTAAGAAGGGAGATTCAACGCATTACCAACATCATCAATCAATGAATTGCAGAAGAAATCGAGAACCAAACCAGCAACTCGAACCGAATCTGAGTCACGACGACGCAAGGCAATGATGCTAGAGACTGCGTCTTTAAATAAAGGAGTAGCTTTTTTGATGAGTTGTACTATGTAAGCTTCAGGAAGTTTTTGATAGAGATCCAACGACGGAGGATCTTTAACAGAGGGAAGATCGTGGAGGCGGATTTTGGGCTGTGAGGCGATTAGAGATCTAGCGAAGACGGAGGCATGAGGGGAAGCAGATGAAGTGAATTGGAGAATAGTGATGGTGTGAATCCGATGGTCGAGATTGAGAAGACGCTTAGCGAATTCAATATGGACGAGAAGGTGACCAGTGGATGGAACTGGAATGAAGATTAGCTCTATCTCCTTCACCATCTTTCTTTCAACTTCCATCGATGGAGATTTGGTCGTTTTATTTGGTTGTTTTAATGGTTTTTATTTTCTCTGCAGTAGAGATTAATCACTACTTATTCTTGCCATCTACTTGGACCGTGGTGGGTGAGCAGTGAGGGAATGATTATTGGCATTTATTCCTTTTCCCGCTCAAAGTAGTTGGCTTTCAATAAAGTTTCTTCTTTGTCATCTATCTTTCAATGCTCTTTAATTTTTTAACGAACTGTGGGTTCACTTCTGTCGGAATTGAAGATCGATTTTCCATCCATACCTGTCATCTTCTGTGATAATGTTGCTTGTATTGGAGCTCCCTAAACCATTGAGAAAATAGTGAATAGCTTCAAAACTACTCTGACATGGCAGCTTCGTTGAAGACTAAAAAATAAATGATGTCGATGGCGTAAGAGACCTTAAACAACTCCTTTAATTAGTATAAGATTATAACATTGGTATGTTTCAAAATCTAAGATAAATATATTCGCTTCTAATCAGTGTACAGAGATAAACATCAAAACAGCTAACAAGGGATAGAGAGAGACGTTGGGGAAGAAACAAACAGACGCAGAGATGATTAGAGACGCACGTATTTTGAGTTGCACCCACTTATTGCATTAGCACGAACCATCGTCCAGTAATTCTCTGATGAATCGAGTCGTTGCCAAAGACGATGATCCTCCGTCCATCAAAGCCTTCCTCGCCGCATCAGCCATCTCCTTAACCTTTTTCCTCATTTCTTCCCTACTGTCCATCAATGATTGGATGGCTCTCACGATCTCGTCACAAGTCACCAAATCCCCACGACCAGTCACGTGATCCATCCGCAGATCCACCGCGAGACCGAGCTCCTTCACCAGTGAGAATGCATTCAGCTGTTGCTCTGCGTACATAGGCCATGTGGCGATAGGAACTCCAAACCACAAGCTCTCGAGTGTGGAGTTCCAACCACAGTGAGACACAAACCCTCTTATTGCTTTGTGAGCCAAGACTTCCACCTGTGGAGACCAACCACATACCAAACCTTTGCCAGCCACTCGGTCCATGAACCCTTCCGGCAACAATTCGTTTGGGTTTGTCTCCACGGAGCTTGTTCGAAGTGACCACAAAAATCTATAGCCGGAGAGTTCAAACGCTTGAGCTATCTCCTTCACTTGTGGCTCATCAACACTTCCTTTGCTACCAAAGCAGAGGTACACCACGGATGAGTCTGGCTGATCCTCAAGCCATCTCATTATCCGATCCCGATCAGCCTCTTCCTCGTTCGGACTAGCTCGATCCTCCAAGCTGAGAATTGGTCCGACTGGGTACACCGGAGGGAAGTTCTTCTGGTGAGAAAAGTAGTCAAAAGGGTGCGGCTCTAGCTCGGAGAACGAATTTACCAAAATACCTTTCGCATTGGCGAATTTCGGTGCTAGTATGGCGTAACCGTCGTGGTAAGCTTCTTTATTGAACAAACCCGGCGGCATAAATTTCGTGGGAATGGGGTTAACAAATCCAGGAATCAGCAATTCCTCATCACCGGAACTCTGATTGAACTCAGAGGCGATTTTCCGATGCCGATCAGGAAGATATTTCATCATACCCAAGTATCTAGCACTACACGTTAAGAATATGTAGGAAGGGAGATTGAACGCGTTACCAACATCATCAATCAATGTGTTGCAGAAGAAATCGAGAACCAAACCAGCAACTCGAACCGAATCTGAGTCACGACGACGCAAGGCAATGATGCTAGAGACTGCGTCTTTAATTAAAGGAGTAGATTTCTTGATAAGATCAACTATGTAAGCTTCAGGAGCTCTATGATACAAATCCAACGACGGAGGATCTTTAACAGAGGGAAGATCGTGGAGGCGGATTTTGGGCTGTGAGGCGATTAGAGATCTAGCGAAGACGGAGGCATGAGGGGAAGCAGATGAAGTGAATTGGAGAATAGTGATGGTGTGAATCCGATGGTCGAGATTGAGAAGACGCTTAGCGAATTCAATATGTACGAGAAGATGACCTGTGGATGGAACTGGAATGAAGATTAACTCTATCTCCTTCACCATCGCTCTTTCAGCTTCCATCGCTCGAGATTTCTTTGTTTTAATGTTAAGGCGAAAAAGAAAAAAAAAAGCAGACAACAACCGGAAATAAAAAAAACATTTTATTTTCTTTCTAAAATTATATTTTTATTTCAACTTTATAACATTATTTATTTATTAAAAAGTATATAACCTTGATTCCAAAAAAGAGTTAATTAAATGCGATCTCCGAGTATATCGCCGACAAAATCTCCGGTGGCCACCATTGAAGATCCACCGTCACTAACAGCTTTCCTCGCCGCTATCGATATCTCTTTAACCTTCTTTCTCACCGGATTATCACCATCCATTAAAGATCTAACGGCTGCGGCGATTTCATCGGCTGATACGATCTCAAGTGTGACCCTATCACCATCCGCCACGTAATCAAGCCTTATCTCCACTGCTAAGCCTAACTCCTTCACCATCTCAAATGCGTTCAGTTGTTGCTCTGCATACATTGGCCACGTGGCAATTGGAACGCCGTACCATAGACTCTCCTGTACAGAATTCCACCCGCAGTGTGACACGAATCCACCTGTTGCCTTATGGGCCAAGATTTCCACTTGTGGAGCCCAACTACATATAATTCCACGGCCCATTGTCCGGTCAATAAATCCTTCTGGAAGCGGCTCGTGAGGCTCACCATCTCCCGCCATGTTCGTACGAATCGCCCAGATGAATCTACATCCGACGAGTTCGAGTGCGTGAGCTATCTCTTTGATCTGAGGTGCAGGGAAAATTCCCATGCTCCCGAAACACAGGAACAAAACCGATGAGTCTGGTTGCTTGTCAAGCCACTTAATCATTTCTTCGTATTGGGCCGAAGCTAGACCAGGATTTGTACGGCCCGTTAAATTAAGAACCGGCCCAACAGGATACACGCGAGGGTAATCACGTCCTTGAGAAAAATGTTCAGCAGCATAAGGCTCAACTTCACTAAACGAATTTACTAAAATACCCTTAGCTTCTTTTAAACGCTCACCAATTTTGACCAGTGAACCGGAAGAGAGTTTATCGAACATACCAGGCGGCAGAACTTTGGCCGGAACACGGTTAACGAACGCCGGAATCGGTAACTCTTCTTCTTCGGAGATCGAATGATTTAGTTCCGGGATATATTGTAGAAATCCTAAGAAACCGAAGTTTGAAGTCATGAAGATATACGAAGGAAGGTTAACCTCACGACCGATGTCGATCAAACTGACGCAGAAGAAATCGAGAATCAAACCAACGACATGACCTCCGGAAGATGATGAGACTAAATCGTGGATTGTTGTTCTTAGACAAGGTATGTTTAAATCGACGAAATCGAGGATGTAAGTTTCGGAGGAAGTATCGAGAAGCTTGATTGGAGGTGGATCGTGGATCTCTGGGAGACTAATGAGTCGAATTTTAGGCTCGGAGGCTGTGAGAGAAACTAGAGAAGCGTCGGCGTGAGGAGCGTAAGGGAGATTCATAGAGAGAATAGTAATCATGGAGATTCGATTGTCGAGATTGATCAAACGCTTTCCGAATTCGATAGTTGACAAAAGGTGACCTGTCTCCGGCAAAGGAACGAATATGAGCTCTGCTTTCTTCATCTCTGTCACTTTACTCTTAGCTTTTTTTTGGAAGAAAATTAACACACTGTAAAGTATTTTGTTTCTGCTATGGAATATATGGTAGTGTTCGACTCGTGGATTCCTATGTAAAGCAGAGAAAAAATTATAATTAATTAGAATTCATGAGCATACCAAAGTGGAACAATAATTAAGCAAAAGTATTGTTTAGTTAGTACTTAGTTGTAGATGTTAATGGGATTTAATAAAATAAAGCAAAGACTAGACATGTGAATAAACCAAAACTATTGTTTACTTTTGAAGCCATTTAGTTATTTAGCTAGTAGTAGTTGTCAGTATTACTCTAATGTATGTTTTGAGTCTTGACCGACACTCTAGTATTTATTGCATAAGATAACCTTAAAGACCAAAACTCAAAAAAAAATACTGGTTACATAGTTGTTTGACCGACACTTTAGCATTTATTTGTTCGGGTTCCTACCTTCCTTATTTCTCCCTGGATTGAGAAGGGCACTGGTATGTGATTTTGCACTATCTCTTCAAAACTCAAAGCAAGTATTGATACTAAACGAAATTTCAGGATCTGATTATGTTACATTCGTATCATCTGCTTGATATTTGAGTTTATATTGATCTTGATTGTTGAAATTTCATTGTTGCTTGATGTTTGAATTGTTAATCTGATATAAACCAGTAGAAAAGTTTCACACTACATTGTTCATGTGAATCTTATTCGTTTTGATTCTCATCTCTTACTTTTTTCCTGCAAGGTTATCTGGATTTGTCTTTAAGCATGCATATATTACATAACTTTCTTGTGTTTGAATGGTTTTTGTTATTATTTCATCTTTGTTATTTGACAATACTGGTGTTGGTTTTGGGATTGATTTTTTGGTTGCAGTGATACATGAACCTGATGGTCCAACACCACATTCACAGTATGAACATCCTTCTATACCAGCAACGGTGAAGAAACTCTTCAACCTAAAGTCACACTTTCTGACTAAGAGAGATGCATGGGCTGGTACATTTGAGAAATACTTTCGTATCCGAGATTCTCCTCGCAAGATTGTCCAGGTTTGTTTCATTCTTTACCTGATTTCCCAGTCATTATCTCAGTTTTTTTTGGCTCGGAATATTAACGTAAAGTAGTCACCAAACAAGCAACATTACAAATGTGTATTTGAAAATTGATATGCAATATATTGCTATCATGTATCTGTCTCACTGATGCATGGTTGAACTTGGTAGTCAAAATAGTGGTTGTATGGTACGCTTGAATGTTGGTACAGTGGAGAACTATTAGTGATGTAACTAAGTAGGTACCTCATACCAACTATTAGCTATGGAACTACTATATTTAAACTTCAGATTGATTTCATCAATTTCTGACCCTGATGTTATCTAACAGAGAAACTACCGGAAGTGAAACGATCACTGAGGCCAAGGGGAGCAAGAGAAGACTCGAAGCTCTCAGAATTCCAAGTGGAGCTAATCCAACTCGCATCTCAACTCGTTGGAGACCATCTCCTAAACTCATATCCAGACATTGGGAAGAACATGACAGTAAGTGAAGGCAACAAATACGCAGAAGATTCTGTTTAAAAGTTTCTGGAAGCAGGGATGGCTGCACTAGAAGCAGGAGCAGATGAAAACACTATCGTCACTATGAGGCCGTCTCTGACAACCAGAACCAGTCCCAATGAAAAGACCAACAAGTATATTTGAAACTCTTGGAGATCTATAAGGAAATGTATGTAAATATATGTGGCCTCATCATGATCCCACGTTTACTTAGATGTATCTGTGATGTGAAAAATCAAACAAGAAAGTATATACTTAGTATGCAATTGATCAAAGAACATGGTAACGTGATGTAGTACGACTGATGATTGTCGCTTAGGGCCCTCCAATCTCCATAGTTGGAACGGATGGAGACGTCTTCTAGTGCAAATATGTATTTGGATTCTTATAAAATAAAGATACAAAATACTTATACACACTTATCTCCTATGTTATAAAAGTGTAACGTTTTGAAAACTTAAAGTTGTAGTGTTTTTTTTTTTACATTTTAAAACCATTAGAATTATAATTTTGTAAAAACATACGGGAATCTATCCTATAATAAAATAAATAAATTTTAACATTATATATATATATATATATATGTCTATTAAGATATAGGTCCTGATTCACAATTGATTTTGTTGCTTTTAAAAATTGAAGTTAAACCAATCATATTTTAAAATAAAAAAATAGAATATGATTAATTTAATTTTAATCTATTACAAAAAAAAATATGTTTTTCAAAGCAACGAAAACAATTCCCAATCGGAGTAATAATCTTTCTAAAAAAATTTAACTAAATTATATTTTTTTAAAATTTTAAATTATACATAAAATAAAGCCAAAATAAATTATTTTTATTTTAAAATATATTAAATTATTATTTTCATATATGAACTTATTATTTTTAATATGTCAATAACAATACAATCATCTAGTACATAAATAAAATACCCATTGGCCAGCATTGTTTTATTGACTTAAATATTAGATTTCAAAATTAGCTTTTTGAGATAAGTTAATAGTGCAGCCCTACTTTCTATAGCATTATTGTGGTCACGACATGTATTTATTTATTTTTAATTAGATGACCTAGTAATACATAATTATACTAAATCAACTATTAAAAATTACAAATTCAAGGTTATAATTACTTGTATTTTGTAAAAAAAGGATTTAAAAATAAATAAATAAGGTTGAGTAGGAGAATAAAAAAATAGAAACAAACTGATGTAAAGAAAAGTGAAACTCCGTATGGAGCGGCGAATTGTAGATTCAATTAAAGCAGAGAATATTTCTTAAGGCCATTAAAGATGAATCGAAGGTAGAAAAAGCTTAAAGTTTTGCAGAAGAAAGCAGAGAGACACAAATGGGTCTTCGTTTGCGTCTTCGTTTGCGTCTTCCTCACAAAAGCTCTCCTCGTACACCTTCTTATCTCCTTCTCTGTGTTCTTGCTCTCTCTTTCTTCTCCTTCACCGCTCTTCTTCTCTACAAGGTCTCTTTTCTCTCTGTTTCATTCAGCAATTTAATATCTGCAAATTCATTCGTAATTACGCATTTGGATCTTACGATATCATGGAATTTTTGTTGTTTTCTGTCTTGGGAGTATATGTTCACTTATGAATTTATCACAAAGCTGACACGCTTTTCACCGACATTGATACTCGAATTTATGATATTTTAATGAAACCGATGTTAATTGTTTTCTCCGTGATTGAGGGATCTAATGAATGATTTCCACCTGAATTAAGCTTTTATTGCTCAACGATCTAAGGGACAAACATGCGACTGTTTCTTGTGTGTTTTGAGATTTTTTGTCTCAGTGAGTGATTTCGATGAACAGGTTGATGACTTTGTAGCTCAGACAAAAACTCTAGCCGGACATAACTTAGAACCAACACCTTGGCACATCTTTCCACGGAAATCTTTCAACGAAGGCACGAAACGTTCTCAGGCTTACCGAATCCTTCAGTGTTCTTACTTCTCATGTCCGTACACGTCCGTAGTCCAACCAAAGAGTCTCCTGTCGGATTCTGAATCGGGTCGTCGAACCAAGCAATCACAGTGTCCTGACGTCTTCAGGTTTGTCGCAACGAAACAATTTCATGGATTACGTTGAAATGGGTTTATGACATGACTCGGAAAGAATCAAACTTTCTTTTGTTTGTTGGGTTGATTTCATTGATTTGGTGAAAAGCCAGGTGGATTCACCGGGATTTGGAGCCATGGGAAAAGACAGGGGTGACCAAAGAGCATGTGGAAGGTGCAAAAGCGAATGCAGCCTTTCGAGTGGTGATACTATCAGGAAAGCTGTATGTGGATCTCTATTACGCTTGTGTGCAGAGCAGGATGATGTTTACCATTTGGGGGTTTCTGCAACTGCTCAACAAGTATCCAGGGATGGTTCCTGATGTTGACATGATGTTCGATTGCATGGACAAACCTATCATCAACCGGACCGAGCACCAGTCCTTTCCCCTTCCTCTTTTTAGATATTGCACCAATGACGCTCATTTGGACATTCCTTTTCCAGATTGGTCTTTCTGGGGATGGTACATCTTTCTTTTCGATTGACTCATAAGTTGTTGCTTAACTCTTGCCTAAATCTGAGTGTTGTGATGAAGGTCGGAGACAAATCTAAGGCCATGGGAAGAAGAGTTTGGGGATATAAAGCAAGGTTCTAGGAGAATTAGCTGGAACAGCAAGCAACCTAGAGCTTACTGGAAAGGCAATCCTGACGTTGTATCTCCTATAAGATTGGAGCTGATGAAATGCAACCATTCAAGATTATGGGGAGCACAGATTATGCGTCAGGTTCACTTTGCTAACAGGCCTTTTCAGTGAACTCCAATAGATAGTTAACTTGATTGGACTGATGCTAGACTGTGGTTTAAATACAGAACTGGGCAGAAGAAGCAAAAGGTGGGTTTGAGCAATCCAAGCTCTCCAACCAATGCAATCACCGGTAAGTCCTAAGATAAACCAGATGATACATATATGACTGGAGGATATGGTAAGATCCTAATATGGTTGTAATTCTTTGTATCATAAGGTACAAAATATATGCAGAGGGTTACGCGTGGTCAGTTTCTCTAAAGTATATCCTATCATGTGGTTCCATGACACTCCTAATCTCACCCGAGTATGAAGATTTCTTCAGTAGAGGCCTTCTTCCTAAGGAAAACTACTGGCCCGTCTCTCCAACCAATCTATGTCCGTCCATCAAATATGCTGTTGATTGGGGCAATTCCAACCCCTCTGATGTATATATTTCTTCGAAATTTCTCGTTGAATTCTCGATATGTCATATACCATTCATGTTCTTACGGCTTTTCTGTTTCACAGGCTGAAACAATAGGAAAAAGGGGACAAAGTTACATGGAAAGCATTAGCATGAACCGAGTTTATGACTACATGTTTCATCTCATCAATGAGTACTCAAAGCTTCAAAAGTTCAAACCAGAGAAGCCGTCTTCAGCTAAACAAGTCTGTGAAGGATCATTGCTTTGCTTTGCAGAACAAAAAGAAAGGGACCTACTTGAAAAATCCAAAGCTGTACCGTCTCTGGATCGACCATGTAAACTTCCCGATGCAGATAGGAATACGCTTGAGAGGTTGATCCAACAGAAGAAGAAAACAATCGAAGACGTTAGACACATGGAGATGACTAGAACAGAGAGAGGTTCCAGATAAATTTTCTTTTCTGGAACATAAATTTTTTGGGCTTGGACTTTCTTTTTCACGACCTACGTTTTTGTGTTCATCAACTGTAGCACGAGATATAATTGATTACGACTTGAATTATAGAGGAAAGAAACCACAATCTTACAGTTACACGAGGTCATGTTTGAATAAGAGAACCATCAATAATCTGTCTGACTCAGATCTTCAGGAGTAACAAACTAAAGCCAAAAGATACAACTCCTAATTCTTTAGTTGAGCACGTATTCTCAACTTGATACATCGGATTATTCCAAATATCGACCAAAAACCCCAAAAATGAAAACTAACCCGATCCAACACTTTGGATTCAAGCACTTGTTTCGTCAAACTCATCATCATCAAGCACTTCATACTCGAAATCTTGGTCTTTGTTCTCCATGGTTTTCCCATATTGAAATGCCTTTGTACCCATTGTTGTGAAAGGCATCAGCCCAAATGCACGTGCCGTTTTGATCTCTCTAGCAATCTTCCTTTGTGCCTTTGCGCTAATGCCAGTCTGTCCAAGAAATAAATAAAAAGAGAGTTTCGTCATGTGGGACTAGCAAAACGTCATCTCGTTTTGTGAAAACCAAAGTTAGAATAGAGCTAGAAACATCCAATTTGACCTGTTTCCTCTTAATGATGATCCCAGCTTCAGTGATGAACTGTGCAAGAAACCTAACATTCTGTCCAACAAAACATGTTTCATACGTGAGTATAACAAGAATAACAGAAGCTCGCCTATGTAAACTATATCAGCAATTGAGACTATCTTTCATTTACACAAGCCAACAAAGCTCCGAATTTTACACAAAACCCACGAAACACATGTTTGCACTGCTTCAGAAAACATACTTAACTCAATTACACTCACCCTGAAATCAGCGTTCTTCAGAACTTCCTCGGTAGTAACCTCAGACTGGTTATTCTGTCTAGGTCTTTGCATTGGCCTTCTAATATCCTACATGATACAAAAAAAAAACGTCTACTGTCAGTCTCAGTCTGATCAAAGAAAACAAAAAAAGATTAAGGCAAAATATGCAATTGTAGCATCACTGTAAACCAAAAAGCTAAGATAGAAACACATTATACATGAACTATACATTTGAATAACATGAATCCAAAGCATTTCATTGATAATACTCTGACTTGACTCGCCTATTTACTCGAGTAGGATGAATTTCATATGATTGCTACAAATTGATTCAGAATACTTTTGATCAAATATTTTAAAGAGAAATCATACCCTAGGGAAGTTATTAAGGCCCCAACTATTGTTGACATCGGGCCTAACAGAGTAACTCTCCCTCGAGCCTTCTCCTTCGTCGATATTGTAAAGCATTGCAGCTTCTTTTAGTTTTCCATCCACACCATCGGATGAAGGGTCGAAGCTCACATCCCTAGAACCACCAGCGGAGAATCTCGACCCTGCTGATCTATTATAGCCACTGAAATCGCGCTTATCTCTCTCTGCTCTACCAAGGTGCTGGAAAAAACCACTGCTTTTTTCATCGCTCCCAGTATAATCGCCAAATAGCGGATCGAAATTGTCTGAAGATCCAAAAGAAGATCGTTTTTGACTTCGGTCTGCTCATATTCGATTCGATTCCGTGGTCAGTGCTGACACAATCTAAGAATATGAACAAAAAAATAGAAATGAAGGAATGTGTTTACCTTCTTTATCAGCATTGGTCGAGAGGCTTCTAGACATATTGGGACGTATAGGTCGAAGGGAAGATACGTCTTCAAGTGAACGAATAGCGAAACGAGCGATTCTCATATTTCGAATCTTAGGGTTTTTCGAATTTCAGTCTTTCCGATCTGAGGTTTTGGCAAAGACGGAGAAGGGGGAGTCGCTGAAATGTGAAAAACACGAAGATGAGAGAAGATAGATTAAGACTGCAATAAAATTAATAATGGGCTGATAAAGCCTCTCTTTTTATGGTTATCATTTATTGTCAAGGCCCATTGGGCTTTTTCGGAAGAGTGTAGTTAATACCACCATCAGTAACTCCATAAAATGCAATGAGATGACACGAATGTCAACATCAGTCATGTATGTGTCATCTCTATGGTCGATACGTGCCAGTGAATTAACCAGAAGACTTAGGATTACGTATTCAAAGTTAGGGTTACGTATTCGAAGTGGATTACGACAAGAGATAATAAAAAGTCAATTATTAATATTTCTGATATTTTGTAAAAGTGAAGTCAATTCAAAAACCTTTTGCTAGATATGAAAAATGAGAAGTGGTGAGTCGAATGGATTGGTGTGTTGAAAGATTATGACGACCACTTACTTAGTCTACGCTCTTCATCGACCACTAATCCTTTTTCAAATTAAGATCTTTCACATAGTGATTGTTCTTCTTAATTAACACGTAGAGTATTGTAATGGATACTTTTGAAGATCACATCATTCATCCACTTACTTAAAAGGAAACCACAAAGGACCACAAATCGAATCTCGAGCATTGCTTCTCACGCGATTTACACATGTCTTCGTTAGCTTTATTCTATAAGATTTGTATTTGTATTTGTATTATAGCTGACCTAGCTCTTATGGTTTTGATGTTCTAAGGGGCCACATATATCTCCCGAACTGTATAACCATTGATTGGCCTGTAAAGATATACTTACAAATGCATGGTTCAGAACTTCAGAATTTGAAAGTTTCCGACCTTACAAATTAGTATTAGTATCAGCCTAATTTACTCCTAAAAGCAAGCTAAAGAAAAAAAATTGTCACATACTTATATATTATCCAAAAATCTTTAACAATTCTAATGTGGAACTTTATACACTTTATCATACCCCTCACGTTCAAGAGTAAACATATGAAGCGTGAAGTTTGTGAAACTGTATATTCACGGGTGGTCCATATTGGAATTAGGCCAAACTCTGATACCATATTAATATGAGCCTAATTCACTCCCAAAAGATAGCTCAAGAGATGAGGATTGTCACATACTTATGTATTGCCCAAAAATCTTTAACCTTTCTAACGTGGAACTTTAGACACTTTAACAATTACCATGTAATTATTCATGTGCACTGCTGTATTTTTTGCAATCGTGGTGTTACAAAATGAAGTAGTTTTCGTTTTTTATCACCAATTAGATTGACAAAACCCCAATGCATAATAAAATTCATCCATAAACCTCTAATAACTTCACAACTTCACGTAGAGTACATATGATTCTCTGAAATCGAAATTGGGTGGAAAAAGTAGCAAGTGACCCTTAATTAACTACCAAATACATTTTCCATATAAAGTAACTTTATAAATGAAAAACAAAAGGCATAGAATAAGCAAAGATGATGATTTTTATGGTTAAAATGATGTGGTATACGATCGTTTGGAATCCATTATAAAGCAGAAAAAACTAAGGAACAAATTGTTTAATCACATACAAATATCATTGTCTTTCTCTTCTCTCTTTTCTACCTTTGGTTTTGACGTCATTAGTTTCTTCGGGACCAGCGATCAGAGCTTCTCTTGCTCTAACGCCGACTCTCCTTTCCTCTCTATTTCGTGCTCTCTTTTTTTTCTATCACCGGTTTGTGTTATTTTCCTCTCCTCATATCTTTAGGTGACAGAGATTAGAAGTCTCTCTAACCTTTAGGCACCGATTTCTCTCCATTCTTTCTCCCAATTCTTACGCCGGTTACTCTCCATAAGTTCTCTCTGATGATTCTCCGATTTTGGGCTAGGTTATTAACTATACATGAGTTATAACAAATAAATCAAATAGGTATAAAATTGTCCAAACAATTATGAAGATTGTCTTTTTCTGATAGATGTACAATACAAGTGTTCAAATCTTAAGATTCAGACCAACAAATCTATACTGTCTGCTGAATAAAAAAGATAACTTTATGATCGAGAATAAAGGATGTGTAAAGTAATGTAAACAAGTGACTTTTTTGAATGAGAAATGACAATGACGCAAATAAAAGCATAAAGAAGGTTTGATGTTTGGACCTTTAATCACTTATGCTTTTCATCTTTCTTTATGACATTCACCTAATCTTTTTATAAAGTTTAGTCATTGTCTACCACTCGATTCCTTTTTTTTTTCTTTGTTTCTCTTCTATTATTATGTTTGACTTATATTTCTTTTTTTATCATAAACCATATTTTGTTTATTTTGCTATTTATGAATCATAAAGATGTAGTAGATAGAGAGATATTACTCCCTCATATTATTTTTTCTATTAAAGGAGATGAATAACTTTTTTTTTTTTTTTTTTTTAACATTGGGCCACAATTGGCAGGTTCATTAGCCAAATTTCTATATAATGTAGGCGGTGAAATTCGATCCCTGGTTATACAAGTGTGCATGCCTTAGTGGACTTACCACCTACCACTAGAATAAAGACAACTTGCTAACTCGATCTCTTTTCAGAAAATGAATAACTCACTTTTTTTCAGTTTTGTGATTTAGATATTACAAACTAATGGTTCTAGCATCATGTTGCAATATTTGTTTTCACCATATGTGAAAGATTTAAAAAGGTTTTAAAATGTAAGGTGAATATCACAAATGAAAAGTGGTGAAGGCATAGGAGCACCACATAGTCGTTAAGTTTCACAATCGTTAGCAAACAAAAGAGAATAAAAGCAAAAACAACGAGACTCTCTCTGTTCATATCCAAGCGTAAGATTTAGGATTGATGCAAAGCCAATCCTTTTTAATTTTATTTATCTTATTTTCTACTTTTAAGCTAAAGTGACTAATAAGAGGTTTTTGATTTACCTTTTCCGATTAAAATCATTTCCACAAATTTCACGCTTGATTTGTTTTATATTATCTGAATATTTTTTTACTACTTTTTTTTTTTTGGAAGTTTTTGTTTTTATTCTTGTGGAATTTCTGATTTTTGTTGGTAAGAGAGTGAGTGGGTTGGTTTCGTTGGAGTCTTGGAGAAGAAGGTTTTGTTTGGTGAAATTTTTTTTTTTGGGTTTTTTCCCGGCGATGCCGACGCCGGTGATTACGGCCAGAGAATGCTTAACGGAGGAAGCTGCTCGTGCTCTTGACGATGCTGTTACGGTGGCTCGTCGGAGAAGTCATGCTCAGACGACATCGCTTCATGCGGTTTCAGCTCTTATAGCTATGCCGAATTCAATTCTTAGAGAAGTTTGTGTCTCACGCGCCTCTAGGAGTACTCCTTACTCGTCGCGACTTCAATTCCGAGCTCTGGAGCTTTGTGTTGGTGTATCTTTGGAGAGGTTACCGTCGTCGAAGTCTCCAGAGACGGAGGAAGATCCACCGGTTTCGAATTCGCTCATGGCGGCGATCAAGCGGTCTCAGGCGAATCAGAAACGACATCCTGAGACGTATCATCTTCAGCAGATTCACTCCAGTTCCGGTGGATGTCAAACGACGGTTTTGAAAGTCGAGTTGAAGTATTTCATATTATCGATTCTCGATGATCCGATTGTGAATCGGGTATTTGGTGAAGCTGGGTTTCGGAGCTCCGATATTAAGCTCGATGTGCTTCATCCTCCGGTTACGCAATTCTCTTCCCGCTTCTCACGTGGTCGTTATCCGCCTCTCTTCCTCTGTAATCTTCCTAATTCAGATCCGAGTCGTGAGTTCCCGTTTACTGGGAGCAATGGGTTCGATGAGAATTCTCGGAGAATCGGAGAAGTTTTAGGTCGGGAAAAGAAGAAGAATCCTCTGCTTGTTGGTAATTGTGCTAACGAAGCTCTTCAAACCTTCACAAATATGATCAACGAAGGGAGGCTAGGGTTTCTTCCTATGGATATTAACGGGTTAAGCGTGATTAGCATAGAGAAGGAGATTAGTGGAATATTAGCCGATGGATCGAAAAATAACGAGGAGATTCGCGTGAAACTCGATTATTTGGGAAGAATTGTAGAACAAAATTGCTCAAAGTCGGGATTGGTTCTTAATCTAGGAGAGTTCAAAGTCTTAACCAGTGAAGCTAATTCTCTTGAGAGTTTGGTGTTGAAGCTCTCCGATTTGCTAAAACATCAAAGTAATAAACTTTGGTTCATTGGGTGTGCCTCGAGTAACGAGACATACACGAAGCTTGTCCATCGGTTTCCTACGATCGTGAAGGATTGGGACCTTCAGGTTCTTCCAATCACATCCTCTAAACCCTCGAATCAAGGGGTTTATCCAAAATCAAGGTATGATTTTGCAACTTGCATTATTAGACAGTAGAACTGAATTTTATATACATTTGAAATATGGCTCAAGTAACTCGAAACATCACTATATTTGTGGGAATAGTTTATTGATTGTGTTAGTGTCGAAAAAACATAAACTCAAATATTTTAACATATCCACTATCATGGCACTTCGTTCTCTCTCAGCTTTATGCTTCCTCCCATCTGTCTGGACTCTGGAAGTTGGCATTATATATTCTTCCTGGGCTTATTGTTTGTCTTAGCTCAAAACTATGATTTTAGTTTGCGTATTGATCACGTTCCTCCTAAATATTAGTATGAATCTCTGTTGGTTACAGCTTGATGGGATCTTTTGTTCCGTTTGGAGGGTTCTTTTCGTCTACATCAGATTTCAGAGTACCGTTGAGCAGCACGATAAATCAAACGGTCTCCAGATGTCACCTCTGCAACGAGAAGTATTTGCAGGAAGTAGCAGCTGTTGTCAAGGCTGGTTCGAGTCTGTCTTTAGCTGATAAATGTTCCGAGAAGTTACCCTCTTGGTTACGGGCTGCAGAGACCGAGTTAGACAAGGGAACATCGGGCAGCAGTAAGGTGCGCTTTAATCAATCTCTTCCTCATTTTCAATAGCTTCTAGTGGTGGTGATGAAATACCTTGAGAGATTTTAGTTCTGATTCAGTGCAGGCTTCAGACGATGCTAATACATTAGCCTCTCAAAGCGCAGCTCTGCAGAAGAAATGGGACAACATATGCCAAAGTATCCATCAAACTCCTGCTGCGTTTCCTAATGCCCGTTTTCAGCCCGTGAGTCCACAATTCCCAATTCAGACAGAGAAGAGTGTGAAAATGCCAACTGAGCAAAACTGTCTCGGGATATCCAGCGGAACTACTGAAAGCTTTCTAGAGCCGCGTAAACTGCCGAATCTGCCAATCTCAAAGCCAAAATCTGTTGAAGATCTCACTGCACCTGTGACTAACTGCATGGTGAGTTCACCTTTGAGCTGTGTTACTACAGATCTAGGGTTGGGAGTTATCTATGCATCAAATAGCCAGGAATCAAAAACAACAAGAGAGAAGCTGCTGCTTGTGACTCTAAACTCTTCTTTAGAACATAAAGATCAGAAAGATTTCAAGTCTCTCAGAGAACTACTCTCTCGTAAAGTCCCCTGGCAGACCGATGCTGTGAATTCAATAAGCCAAATTATATGCGAATGCAAAAGTGACTCCGCGAGAAGAAACAGAGCAAGTGGAATTTGGCTGGCTATTCTTGGACCTGATAAAGTCGGGAAGAAGAAAGTAGCTCTGGCTCTTTCTGAAGTCTTCTTTGGTGGCAATTGCATCAGTGTGGATTTTGAGGTAGATCATCATTCCCTTGATGACAAATTCAGAGGCAAAACAGTCGTTGATTACATTGCCGTTGAGTTATCAAGGAAACCACACGCTGTTGTTTTATTAGAAAACGTGGAAAAAGCTGAAATCCCAGACCAGACCAGATTGGCTGAAGCTGTGAGTACCGGGAGACTCCGTGATTCACATGGAAGAGTAATCAGTATGAAAAATGTAATTGTTGTTGCCACTTCTGGAAATGCCAAGAATAATGCTACTGATCATCTTATTGAACCTGTGAAGTTTTCTGAGGAAAGAGTTCTCAGCGCGAGAAGCTGGAAACTGCAGATAAAATTAGTCGAGACTGCTAAAAGTGGGGTAAATAAGAGAAAACATGAGCAAGAAACAGAGCTGCGTGCAGAGAAGGTGCAACGTTCATATCTAGATCTGAATCTTCCAGTGAATGAAACAGAAGTTAGCTTCGATCATGAGACGGAGGACAGGAACGCTTGGCTCGATGAATTCATTGAAAAAATAGATGGAAAAGTGATGTTTAAACCGGTTGACTTTGATGGGTTAGCTAAGAAGATCCAAGGGAAGATTGTGTCACATTTTGAGCGATGCTTTGGATCTGAAACACATCTAGAGATTGATAACGAAGCGATCGTTCAAATTATAGCAGCTTCATGGCCATCATTATCATCAGAGGAAGAAGAGGAAAGAGTTTATAAGTGGATGCAAACTGTTCTTGCTCAGAGCTTTGCTGAAGCTAGACAGAAGTACGGTTCAAATCCGATGTTGGTCGTGAAGCTGGTTGCGTCTTGCGGTGAAGCTGCCGGAGTAGAGTTGCCGGCGAATGTGGAAGTGTTGTGATTACACATATATATAAGCGAGGTAATAAACAGTCACAATCCTCTGATTGTTTTTTTGGTCTTGTGTAAATTAAAATGTATAATGGCTGAGCTAGAACTTGGTACATGCATAGGTTTGTTTTAGGAGTACCAATTTGCCACAAGCTTTTTTGGCTTATTGAGTTTAGGTTTTTGCCTATTCTAGATGAATTAAACCATCTCCTCTGTAACCGAGTTTGTATATTATGTTTATCGAATTATAGGATTTGGGATGTAACATGTATACCTTAACTTTTAATGCTCGATTTCCATTAAAAACATCTTCAGTTTTGTAGATTTATGATAAACACTTGACTGATCTTTTGTTCAAATAATAAGAATTTATCTCACTGAGTAGACGAGAGTAAGACAGAGAGAGGTACATGGTGAAGGAGTGGAGGAGATTTGGATCAGATTCGGCTAATGTCACGACCAAAGACAAAAGTAGTGAGCCAATTGATAGCCACATAGAAACGGTTTCTCCAGCTGACAACTCGTGTCAGATAAGCAGATCTCCATATGAACCAGCTCACAAAACCAGCCATTGATATTCCTTTTCCTTTCTGTACAAGCAAACTCCCATCTCAAAGTTAGCTATCTATACTTTGAAAGATTTGTTTCGAGTGAATGTGAGCTTTTTCAACATACCTTACTCTCACGGAGGTCAACAAGAGCTTTGTATCTACCAATAGTGGCCATACTTCCCAAATGCTTGTACACAAACTCTTCACCAAGTTCGATTTCCTTTGCACTATTAGCTCTTCCTCCTCCAGCTTTTCCCATCGCGTTCAACAGATTCGCCAAGTATTTGCCTTCTCTCTCAGCCACCTTCATTACATTAGAGACTCGCATTGTAATATCTCTGAGTAAAAAACCAGGAAAAGGATATGGATTCTATTACAACATTAGAAACCTGTGCAAGAGCAGGAAGTGTTGATTTTCCCGTGCTCTCGAGGTATCCACTACAGTCACCAATTGCAAACACGTCTTGTACAGAAGGAACACGCATCCATTCGTCAATTCCAATCCTGTGGAAAACAGAATGATCAAAGATCAGAAACTGGTCTTTAGGGACAACAACAACAAAGGGAGATAAACTTTTGTTGTGATATTAGAGTTACCTTCCACCTGGATCTTTTGGAAGACCAAGAGATCTCACAAATGAAGATGGACCGACACCAGTTGACCAAACTAAGAGACCATAAGGAACTTCTGTGCCATCGTCAAGAATTAGCTTCCGAGGCTTCACTTCTTTCACAATCCCACGGACAAGCTTCACTCCAGACTGAAGTCAAAACTAGCAGCATACCTTCAACATATGCTCTCTAAATGAAGTAAATACAGTTTGCATTTTGATGACGAGTTATAATAACCTTGTTTAACTGCGTGATTGCATAGTGCCTGAGACGATCGTCGAAAGAAGAAAGTATATCCCTTGCCTGGAAACAAACATTGGTCAAAGTTTCATATAAGTGACACTGATCATATATATATATATGCAACACTTTGATTGATGAAGTCATTAGCCAAAAACCTCAATCAAAGTAACACGAATGTCGTCTTTCACATGAGCATATCTCTGGCGAACATCTTTCATGATGAAATCACTCAATTCACCACTAAACTCGACTCCTGTTGGCCCACCTCCAACCACAACACAATGCAACAGCCTCTTCTTCTCCTCCTCAGATATGCCTAATGTTTCATTTATGTGAATTTACCTGTAGTGAGTTAGTTTTTCATTCAAAACCAATATAAGTGGATGAAGAGTGAGATGTTTATACCTGGAACATCAGAGAGCATGAGGTTAAGAAGAAGCTTCCTACGGATTTCTTGAGCGTGGTGAACCTCACGGAGGAAGATAGCGTTTTCTAAGACACCATTAATTCCAAATGTTGATGCTTCTGCACCACAAGCTAGTACCAATTTGTCATAAGCGATCTTGAACTTCCATGGCTTCAATGTTCTTAATCCTTCAGTAACAGTCTCACAATGCACCTAATAACCAAAAACAGGAGGGCCTCAAACACCCAAACAAAAGGCCTAAACACACAATCTTCTTGTACATTGCACAAATTGTATAAAAACCTCAAAAGAAAAAATAGACTCGTCTAAACTTTTCCCCAATTTCAAGTACTCACCAAGATTAAACCTTTCCTATTCTAAACAGATTCAGCAACTAACAACAACAAACCCAATATACAACTTTGAGAAATAAGAAACAAAGATTAAGTGAAACGCTCCGAAATTACCTCATGATTATCAGCATCAAGTTTGGAGCAATTAGCAAGGAAGTAGTAAGAACCAGGTTCTCGTGAAATCGCAGGTTGAATACGAGAGATTGGCTCTGCAACAGACCTAAACTCTAACGTACCAACACAAGTAGAAGCCAAAAGAGGAGTGAAGACCATATGGTTCCTAGGAGACACACAAACAACATCGTAAATACTCGTATCGATCCCTTTCATAAGCCGACAACCAGCCCAACCCGACCCTAAAACCAGAACCCTCGGCTTCTCTCCTTCTTTAGTCGGAGCCAAACCATCATAACGTTGTGGCTGTAACCCATTAGCTACATCCTTTGCTTGAACAGTCTCGGTCTCTTGTTGTAAAGCAGTGCAGAAACGGGACGAGAGAGTGTAAGATTGTGGATTTCTGAATACGTTTCCGACAGAAGAAGTAGTAGTCGGAGAGATTCTAACAAGGTTTTTGATCCAAAACATGACTCTTTAGTTTCTGAAATCGACAAAGACAAACAAAAACAAATCGAAACAAACTCTTTTACAAGCCGCCTTAGTTACTGTAATCACTGTATGAAGAGAAACCTACGTGACAGATTTGGAAATAACAGGTGGCACGAAGTTTCTTCTTTTTCTCCAAAATAAATGGAAGATTTTCATATTTATAATAAACTCTGAATTTCTTTTTTAGCAGCCACAAACGTTTATTAGAATAGTCTGTGTTCTAACATACGAAGACTGCTTCGAGATAAAAGAAATTCTTACGACCGATCACGATGGCTATATATGTAGCTATTCAGCCTATTCTATTGATTTAATCAAAAAAAGAACAAAAGTTAATGGTGTTGAAGATTCTGTAGAATTGTAAAAGATAAATCAATAAATAAATGTCAGCAGAACTTGTTGCTCAAGGAAACGACAAATAACAAACATGTGATTCACTAAGACTGATGTGGGCCGCAAGAAAAGGACGTCAGAGTCTTCGCTGACCGTTATTGGTCATATCATATCACAACGGCTGCTATATCAAGAAACTCCCGGCCCAAAGCCCATTTATACCGATAATTATTGGCCCATTAGTCCATTGATATTGATAATTATTCAGGGTTTTTACGAAAGACCAGCCCATTATTTACTATTCATTTAAAGCCCAAACCGTTAGTCACCACTTGTCCCTTGTATATTACAACCAATTAACCCACACAAAATGATATAAATATATTACCATTATTTGAAAATAAGATGTACAAATACAAGTATTTAAATGTTCATTGGTACATATTATTTATCGAGGGTTTTATTACTCAGTATATAAACAGATGACAAAATGAGAAACATTATATATATATATATATATATATATATATATTATATCAAAACATTATGTTATATTTTCTTAATAATAAGAAAACATTTTGTAATTAATTATTTAACCTCTTCGACCTGATCCACGCCTGCCTCCAGGTGGATTGTGTCTGGAATTGGCCGATGGTTCGCCATAGTCGTTGGTTCTCACCATCAATGATCTATCTCTCACCATCATCTTTTCATTTTCTGTCATGCATGCAATTTAATACAATTATGATTCATCATTATAATCGAAAGAGACTCATCAATATTAGATTACGGCCTTCTAACTCAAAACCAATTGACAATATGTAGAGAGACTCATATTTTATATATAATGGAGAAAATTTCTTCCAATTTTCGATGTGGGATAATATTCTATAATAATCAATACATCGAACTACTCATATACATATATATGAATCAGAAGATTTGGATCAAGATGATCAATTCTTCTTCTTCTTTATCATATGTGGATCGAGCTCAATTGCTCTAATTACCTGAAAATGAATAAGTGAATCGAGCTGAACAAACGATTGAAAGTGCAAAGAAGATGCATAAACACAATCGAATTGCAGAACAATAACCCATCGATCCTCTCTTCTTCTCTTTCTCTTCCTCTTTCCTTTACTCAATTATGTTTCTCGTGACTCTTTTCTCCTTTTATAAACGCAGAAATGATTTTATTTAACCTAAGTTTCAAACAACTTTTAATATAAACTATTCATTGGACCGTGCTACATAATTAACACTAAAATATTTTAATTAATTTACAGAAACTCTACTAATTATTATCATTTTGAAATATCTAATCCAAATTCGGTGAGGAATTAAGGCTTTCACGTTCAAATTTTCAAAACAATTTGACAAAAAGTTGGTATAGAAACCTGCAAATTCTTGTCGTCTGGAATATTCTTATTTTTCTGATATTACGGCTATGACCTATTTTATTACAACATTAACATTTTTTTCCCTAATAAATATTGAATTTATGTGTTTGGTTGTTTCCACGCTTATACCTAAATAAATAGTTAAACGTAAACTTTTTTCTTACAAAAAAACGCTTTTCTTAATGATTACAGTATCAATTTTTTCGTCTGAATATTTGTTTGACTTATCGATTTGATTAAATTAAATAAAAAAATCATTGAGATGTTAATGAATTAGTTCGGGTTATTTAATAAAAGATCGAAATTCAGAAACTGTTACAGTGGATGATATTCAACACGTGGCAAAGCTTTATTGGATGTAGGAGTTGACCTTGTAGCAGACAAAGTGTGGATTCCATACAGTTAAGTTAATAGTTAGCACATAAGAGAAGCGAACATGTGTTGCATGGGCCGTTGACTTATACGCACCGTCCGTTGCTAAAAAGTCAACGTCTATATTTCTGGCGAAAATTGAATTTTGGGGTTTTTTCTCACTTTTAAAACAAATAATAACCACGATCATGTGGGGTTATATTATGTAATGGATCATATCCTTTTTTGTCGACGTTAGCAACTCAAAGTTATTGCGTATTCTTTAAAGTTTTAAGTTGACATTAACAAGAAAATATTTTTTTACCAAAAAAAAAAGAAAAAACTAGTAAATAATTGTTAACCAAAAGCTAAACAATTTTTTTAACAATCGCCCTTCCCTAAAATATATTTAAATTTTTACATACAGTGGAGTATAATCGAATTCTAGATAAAGTTATTTTTGTTAATTATTTATCAATACATTCAATCAACATTCAATTTCCCAAAACCCCTAACAATATTAGTCGAGATATGACACTCGACCACTTGACCAAAACCACAAGCTAAACAATTTATAAACAGGAATTTAAGATCGATGTCCAATTAATATTTCCTTCTAATTCTTTTTCCTATAACAAGAGATTCAGATTCACTCAAGACTATTCATTTGACATTTCCACTACCTTCTAAATGTTTGATAAATGTTCTCAACAGATATGAATAAAGACACTTACCTACCATAATTATGAAATGATCGATCTTTAATAGATTAAGTAACTAAAGATCATCGTTTTTTTAATCCATATTTCTTACGTTCATAAAACTGATCAGTTTTAGCACTCCCAAGATTGACGATCTTAGGACAACCATCTCTATCTTTCTCCTGTCGTGTACACTCTTTGCAGTAATAAGCATCTGAGATTCCAACACCTCCGCATATAACACATCGTCCTTGCAATGAACCATTGTTACATTCATCACAAATCCGAACCAAGACGCACGTAGGAATCGCATATTACGCATTTGCCATCACATTTCTCGCACAATCGCAATGCCAGGTTGTTTCCGGCACATGATCAAATCAGGATGATGCTTAGCCATGGCTGCTTATAAACAACCTTGATCCTCTATGAAGATGTCGACCTGCAAGAGGTTTACTGCATGAGTAAAGAAAATACTTTTCTGCAGCAATAGCACCTATGTATCTCATTCACCAAGAAAACAAATGAAAATTATCTATCAAGTATAAACGCCAGAAAAAACCATGTTCAAAAAGTAATCTTTCACATCTATGCCTCTGACTTATATCACATAACACAATTTTCAACGCAAACTTGTTATACAGCTAAGTCATAAACAATTAAATCCACATGAATCTAGTTTACATGATCACATAGTTCATAGAAAGGATGCAGAAGAAAAGGTCAAGGTCAACAAGAACAGATGTACAAAGCTCAATTTTGACAAATAAATAACGAGGGAAGACTTAATACCACGAGACTTAGGCTATTCTTTACCATTTTGTTTCTCTGAGGAATTTTAACGAACACCTACCAGGCAGCAACTCTATTCACAGTTTTACGCAGATACAAACGTACATATGGAGCAACCATAGATAATCAAAATGAAAGCTGTTCTTGAGCTCAAAAAGACAAAACAGAGCAGTGCAAAAAAAATCCAACATAGATACCCTAAACCCTAGGAATTCAAAGAGAAATGAAAAAAAAGAACAAAACTCTCAGAAATAGCTATGACTAATAAATTGAAGCAAAATGTAACAGAGGAAAAGAGGATCAAACCTGACGTCGAGGAAAAATCACGAGTAGTAGAAAATAGTGAACTTCCGATGGCCGATTTGAGCAAGAGGTACATATAAACCGGGTCGGGTTCTAGATTACCATAACAATATCCGAAGCCGCGTCGTACAATTTAGCCTATTGGGGTTTGAGCTTTGGGCCTTCATTCTATAGGCTTTCTTTATGGGCTTTTTAAATTTCTTCTATCTCGGCCTTAAACATATTATTTTGTTGACTTCTTTGTTTAGCAAAAATATATTTCTCAATTCTCATCTCTGGAAGATGAGATAATCGGCGTTGACAAATAAAAAAGACAAACAATGGACTGTGGCGGTGGATTACATGACTTGAAAAAGTCAAAGAGAAAGATGACGTTTGACCTAGAAGAAAAGAAACTTCTCTTCTGTATATATATATTCATGCATCTTCTCTCTCTCATTGGACACTTCACAGAATCACAAACAACTTTAGACATCACAAACGAAATTCAAAATTTCCGACGAAACGATGTCGTTTTCTGTTGCCGTTTGCAATTCGCCGGTTTTCTCTCCGTCGTCGTCACTTTTTTGCGACAAACCGTCGAATATTTCTTCGCCGCGTGAAACCCTGACTTTGTCTCTTTCCCATATCACTTCTCTAGCTTCCTTTCCTTCTCCTTCCTCTGCTTCTCCTTCATCGCCGTTCTGCTTTCGTCTCCAGAAACCACCGGCTATATTAGGGTTTGGATCGGACTCTGGTTCCGGAGACGTTTGAAGAAGAAACGTCCGGCGAGGCTTGTTATACCGGTGGCTTCCGTTGGTACTGCAGCTCCGGTGAATTCAGCGAGAGAAGAAAGTAGGGAGGTGGAGAGTGAAGGTGATGGATATTCGGTTTATTGCAAGAGAGGTAAAAGAAAAGCCATGGAAGATCGCTTCTCTGCCATAAAAAATCTTCAAGGTGATCCCAAACAGGTAAACTTCAATCTTTCTCTGTAAACTTATTTGTTGATTATCAACTAATTAATTAGTAGGAAATATGATTCGATAGATCAATGAATCATCTGAAGAACTTGCACTAGTTGTTCATGCATATAAAGATCATAGATTCCATGACTTAATGTGAATTCAATATTGGCAATTGCAGGCAATTTTCGGCGTCTATGATGGTCACGGAGGATCACAAGCAGCTGAGTTTGCAGCTAAGAGATTGTGTAAGAACATTTTAGGAGAGATAGTTGGTGAAAGAAACAATTCAAACATTGAAGATGCTGTAAAACGCGGTTATCTAGTGACTGATTATGAGTTTCTCAAGGAGAAAGACGTTGAAGGTGGATCGTGTTGCATCACGGCTTTGATCAGCGATGGGAATCTCGTAGTGGCTAATGCCGGTGATTGTCGTGCTGTTTTGAGTGTTGGAGGATTAGCAGAGGCTCTGACTTCTGACCACCGTCCTTCAAGATCGGATGAACGTTACAGAATTGAGAATTCCGTAAGAATTCTTGCCTTTATATAATAGTCTTTGATTGTCGAGTTATTCTCGGTGTGGTGGAAGATTAAAAAGAGGTTTGCCGGTCCAATTGTTAACAAGAAAATAGAGATGATAGCCTTTGATCTTGTTAGACAGTTTTGTAGAAACACATTCTGATTGTGATAATGTTGCAGGGAGGTTATGTAGATCCATTGCACGGTGTTTGGAGAATCCAAGGATCTTTAGCAGTATCTAGAGGAATAGGAGATGCTAATCTCAAACAATGGATAATATCTGAGCCAGAGACAAAGATGGTCAGAATCAATTCCCAACATGAGTTCTTAATCTTAGCTTCAGATGGTTTATGGGACAAGGTTAGTAATCAAGAGGCAGTAGACATAGCTCGACCATTTTGCATAGGAACCGATCAGAAACTGAAGCCATTGTTAGCTTGTAAGAAGCTCGTTGACCTCTCTGTATCAAGAGGCTCATTGGACGATATCAGTGTAATGTTGATTCCATTAAGCCACCTCCTCTGACCATAGCATAAATGTAGATATCAATAAACAACTTATTCGATTGGAATCATTCTTCTATTCGTTTTAATTTCATTCAACTATTGTAGTTGTTAGGATACTTCGTGTAGTATACCACCAACTTAGATTATCTTGACCGTATGTCAATGTAACCATATGAGGCTTGTATGTTACTATTTCAATATAAATGATATAATACATAGTTCATTTCATTTTATAATATAATAATGTGGATCAATACTTATTGTAACATGGAAATTAAATTCTCCAAGTAGAATGGATGGAGGATTGAAACTGCCCATCCATAGTTATCCTCTTGCAGTAACCAGGGCTATAGAGTTAGATACTTATCCAACTATTTCATTTTTTTATCAACAAATAGATTGACAATACCCAATTTATAGTCTAAAATTCACTTTCTAAAATTTATATTTAATCTATCATTTGTAAAGGAAAGAATCAAACCCTAAATGTATGAGCCGTTAACTAGATCATCATAACCATAAGTTATTCTCATCATCATATCCACGAGAGTGAAAATAATTTGGCATCCAACTATTTCATTTAGATTTCTCATATCAGCAATCATTTAAAAGTCAAATATTTAAAAGACTATAAAATAAATAGATAATTACAAAATTTGTAAATTTATACTTTTACAAACCTATTAATTTTGTGCAAATGTCATTATCTGATTTTTTTATCAATGTTACTTATTGGATTAACAATGTGTTTATAGCCTAAATACTTTAATTGAAACTTGTGAGATCCGAACTTACCATTTGGTGCCTACTTAAATCAGGGACAAACCACGTGAACCACTTACTATTTGGCATTTATTTGATTTTTTCATATATTAGGTTTTGAAAGTTCATAATTTGTTTGTTTTGAAAGTTTTACATTTTTAAAAAAAAATTTAATCGATAAAATTTGATCTATAATTTAATTCACTCATAAATTTTTTAATTTTTAATTTTTACATGTGCGGACAGTAGAATATAATCGAATTTCATATGAATTATTATCTAGAGCATATAAGAGCATATAAAGTGGAACAATGACTCATCACGTTTATATGTACGCATTGTATTTTGTTGATTAAGAAATACATCTATGTTTTAATATCTTAGATATATTAACTTAATATCATAAAATACAAAAAGTTTAGTACGGTATTAGTACATGTTGCATGGTCATTGTCTCGACTTATTTCCAAATGGATTCTCATATATGCGTAAGTCCTCAAAATCTACAAATAATATATTTCTTTATATATATTTCCAGTAATATATTATCCACACAAACACAATAACAAAAAAGTGAAAAAAAGTTGCCGTAAGAGGATATGAAACTAGCGGTGGACCGTTCAAGTAGCACTTCACGTTCTCCGAAGGTCAAAGCTTCCAGAGAAACAACAAAATCTTATATAAATACTATTATTACTATTTGGTTTGCGGCGGATTTTTATTGTTCTGTTATTTTGAATAATTCAATAACCAAAGGTCAAGACTATAGTTAATCACTTATTTTTTCTGTATTTCTGAATTTACGTATAATGTTATAATTACAACAACGAAATTTTAAAACTAATATATATGGCACTATGCGTGGAGGCTAATGAAGCACGTCAATTTCCAATATGTGTGACTTGAGACAACTGGATCTTTCCATTACTCTGACAAAAAAAACGTGAACCACTTTCGGCAACCTCTAAAGCCTTTGACATCTCTGTGTATTGATTTAGATATCCTCTACTTCACGTCCATATTATGTTACTGTACACTCTCACCTTTTTGATGTTAATTAATTACGAAAATTAAATTAATTTATGTTGTTACGTATGATTGGGTAAGACATGGTTTGGATTCATGAATCTATAATAATGATTATATACGTTCGACTACCGTATAATCCATGTTTGATCATGTCATAGTTAACCGTGGATCTGATTGGTAACGACTGTAGCTTTGAATTTTTTGTTGTGAAATTTAAGCTGTAGATTTTTTGGTTTTTAATATTTTGTTATAGGTTTTTTGGTTGTAAACATTTTTGCTATACGATTTTATTTTTGTAAAACTAATAAATTTTAATTTTTTAGAACTAAAAACATTCCATAAATAAAAAAGTTGATTTATAAAACAATGAAAAACAAAAATAAACCTAAAACATAATTAATTCAATTTTAATGTTTTTTAAAAAAATTTAATTTCTATAACAACCAAAAAGTAATTACCAATCGTATCACATATTATAACACCAAACCAAATAAACACAAAAGGCAACAGATGTATTCGCACGTTTTGTTCATTTTGTCTTACCCACGATCCGTCGAGGTAAAGAGAAGACCAATTGTAAAATTGTCATAGAAAGTTAGAAACGAAAACGCTTGCTTGAAGGGAGAGCCAGTAATTAATATTTTGGTAGTAAAATATTATTAATGGAGAAGATCAAACCGCAACTTGATTCTTCTTGGATAAGGATTAAGTAGAAGGACAAGTGCATTGTCTCTGACATACATCCCTAGATCACTTCCAAGTGTCATTAACTCATGAAAATTCATCTTAATTACATATATCTTTTTCTGAATTTCGTAAAATGACTAATCAATTCATCAAATGGCCCAATTGGTAACGAACAAAAAAATGTAACAGTTAAATAACGTAATTATATATCATTTGGATGCTACCAATTTATCGAAAAGTAAAAGTATTTGGTTGGATTGAAAGATAGATATCTCTAAATATTTTAATCAGTAAAAATCCAAAATCTGACCGACCACTTAACAGGGTAGAATTTGTTGATGATAGACTCGATCGAGTTTGTGTTGTATATGAGATATCCACGTGGGAAATTTTACAAAAGATGAAACTTTACAAAATCGGAAAGGACAAGTGTACAAGAATTGTCCATGTCAGAAACAAAAAAAAAGAAATGCAACTTTATTTCACGATTTACAATTTCAAAAATTCACATATAAATACCTTCGTCTTTCACAACACAAGTACAACATACGAAAGTTGGCACTCATGGAACAACACAGCACAATAAACACTTCTTCTTCTTCTTCTTTAATGTTATCTTCACCATCTCAATCTTGGGTTCGTGGAACTTGTGTCGGAAGAGGTTGTTTCGGTGAAGTTAGTACAGCGATCAGCAAATCCAACGGTGGAGTTTTCGCCGTCAAGTCAGTGGATCTTGCCACGTGTCTTCCTATTAAATTGGAGTCTCTCAACAACGAGATTTTTGTTCTCCGTTCGCTTAAACCTCACCCTAACATCGTGCAGTTTTTCGGCGACGGAGTTTCGAAAGAAGGAACGACGTCGTTTAGGAATCTCTACTTGGAGTATCTTCCGGAAGGTGACGTGGCTAATTACTTCGCCGGAGGAATAAAAGATGAGACTTTACTCCGTCGTTACACGGCGTGTTTGATCTCTGCTCTAAGCCACGTCCACTCACAAGGATTTGTTCACTGCGACGTTAAGTCAAGGAACGTTCTCGTCAGTGAAAGCTCTGTGATTAAGCTAGCGGATTTCGGGTCAGCGATTAGAATACAGAAATCGACGGCTCCGATCACGCCACGTGGAAGTCCGCTTTGGATGGCTCCGGAAGTGATCAGAGGAGAGTATCAAGGTCCAGAGAGTGATGTTTGGTCTCTCGGCTGTACAATCATCGAGATGCTCACTGGAAAACCTGCTTGGGAAGAGCTAGGTATGATTGACACACTGAGTCGAATCGGTTTTTCCGACGAATTGCCGGGTTTTCCGGTGACGTTATCTGAAATCGGCCGTGATTTCCTAGACAAATGTCTAAAACGAGAAATGAATCAGCGGTGGAGTTGTGATCAGCTTTTGCAGCATCCTTTTCTTTCGCAGTGTCACAACTCGTCTCTCATTGAGTCATCTCCACGTTGCGTACTAGACTGGGTCAACTCGGGGTTTGACTTAGAAGAAGAAGAAACAGTGGAGAGATCGGAATTCGAAAACGCGGCGATGGCAAGGATTTGTCAATTAGGAACAAAAGGAGGGGTAATTTGGGAATCAGATGGTTGGGTGGAAGTTAGAAGCCACGCTTCGGAAGCGGAAGGGACAACAATGGAATATACGGGATCAACAAGGGTACAATCGGAATTTAATACATCAACGGATCCGTACGATGACGTGGCAGATAACTCGGCGATAACTGAAGTCTCTGTGTCTTCGAGTAGATCGCCGGGAAACCAGGACTCGGCAGCGACGCCGCCATATGAATCAGTGATGGTTTTATTTTTACTAATGAAATTTATGGTTTACTCTAACCGTATCTGTACCGAAATTTATTGTTGTTGTAAATATCATCGCCATAATAATATAAATGAACTGGAAATGTTTTCTTTTAATATCAGTCTCAAGTTTGGTTTATTTGCACATATGTTTCGGATCGAACCAAACTATCGGTAACGAGTTGAGGTTAAAATTGAGTGTCCTAATTTGTAACCGCCGCCTCTGGGTCTTATATGGGCCAAGAAATGGATCTTAAATGGGCCATATATAACAAACCGGGCCAGCTTCAATTCAACGCTGTTTAAGTGTTTATAAAAATGTCGTCTCCTTTTCTGGTGTTGAGAAAACCCCCAAAATTCTCTCTCTCGCATTCGCCGCACCGTAACGAGCAACTAAATCCACGAGTAAATCTCGGTAGATACTATGGCGAGCAATGAACCCGAGCACGAGCACAGAGAAGATGAAGATGCTGGAGCTAACGAGGATGAGGACACCGGTGCACAGGTTGCTCCGATCGTTAGGCTTGAGGAGGTTGCCGTCACAACCGGTGAGGAAGATGAAGACGCCGTTCTCGATCTGTAAGTGCTTACTCCACTTTGTCTCTCTACGATTTTTTGTGATCTAAGTCAACTGGATCTGATCGAATTTTTAGGTTTAGCTTTGGGTGCTGACCGATGGTCGTGAGAACTTTTTGATTGAATTTTATTTGTGAATCTGAAGGAAATCGAAGCTGTATCGGTTCGATAAAGATGCGAATCAGTGGAAGGAGAGAGGAGCTGGTACCGTGAAGCTCTTGAAACATAAAAATACTGGCAAGATTCGCCTGGTTATGCGGCAATCGAAAACTCTCAAGATCTGTGCTAATCACTTCGGTAAAATTTTTGTTTAGGGTTATTTCCGTGCTTTTGATCGGTATTTAGGTTACTCTTTACTTATTTAATATACCCCTTCTGCTATTTCTGCAGTTAAACCGGGCATGAGTGTTCAGGAGCACGTAGGAAATGAAAAGTCTTGCGTATGGCACGCTCGTGACTTTGCTGATGGGGAGCTGAAAGATGAACTTTTCTGCATCCGATTTGCTTCAGTTGAGAGTAAGTATGAAATAGAATACATGCATTTTTCTCATTATTAGATTGGATCCTATCATGCATTTGTGTTATCATTCAATAAACCTGGGGATGTACTTATTTCTTCGTTTTAAGTGAACATGGCTATTGACTGACATATGCCTTATCTTTTATAGGCTCCACGTTTTACTTACTCATTTCATTGCCCTCAATGCATGTTGTTTTTTCTTTGCCGTGTCTAGCCTCAGTACAGATTTAATAGAACTTGTGGCTTAGATTACTGATTGGATCTTGAACTTATCGTTGTTATATGGCTACTTTTTTGTTGGAGGCTCTTAGAGATTCTATCTTTGGTGCTGTTGATTGCTTAGTTTTTTAGTTCCACTGAATATAGAATTCGTTCCTGATTCTTATATATTGGTAGTAACAAAGTGTGCCTTATGTATTCAGTAATTATAGAAATAAGTGCCGGTGGTTCTATTATAATGACGTTATAGGGAGAAATTGCTCTAAAGTGTATGTCTTTAGGCTGATACTAATGTGATATACCATGATCTACTCTTCATTAGACTGCAAAACATTTATGCAAAAGTTCAAGGAAGTTGCTGAATCTGAAGAAGAGAAAGAAGAAGAGAGCAAAGATGCCTCTGAAACCGCTGGTCTTCTTGAGAAATTAACCGTCGAAGAGACAAAAACAGAGGAGAAACCTGCGGAGAAACCTGTGGAGAAGGCAGAAGAAAAGAAAGAAAGTGAGGCAGAGAAAAGTGTTGAAGAAAGGAAAACCGAAGAAGCTGGTCCTTCAACTTAATATGCATCAACATATAAGCTGCCAAATCATGGCGAGGTAATTTAGCCTCAAACGTGTCTTTGATGCATCACGAGTCTACCATTTTCTTGACTATCTATCTATACATGTTGTCGAGTCGCATTAAGTGGTTGGGGGATCGCTTGGGGTCGGTTTTGCTGAGTCGTTTTGGGTCTATAGTTTTTGAGTCAAAAGTGTCAAGTAATGTGCTGCGAGATTTGGGCATAAGATTTTTTAAGTTGGTTTTCTGAAAGAGTACATTGGTTTCATTGTTTTGAGGTTTTCTTATGGATCTTTTTTTTGGATGGTCTTATCTTGAGGATAGAGATGTGTTTGTCTTCATGGACATGAATCAGGAGGAAGTCGCTATTTCTTTTCAAAATCGTATGCTTGTTAAAATTAAGCTGAAATTACCTTTGTTTTAGAGAATTTTTCATTTTAAAATATTATGTGGAATGGAAAATGTCAAAAGATTGCAATTTGAAGTACGAATAAATAATGAAAGATAAAATGAAATTATAATAGATGTCATTTTCATAACAGTGCAGAAATTGCAGCCAAATTGTTTTTGCCCAATACCCAAAAACGATTGTTGGTCAAATGTCAACTTCTTCACGCGACTAAACTCATTTGTTTTTTCCGTGTTTATTGTTTCCTATCCAATCATTATTTTTAGTTGACAAACCAAAATAAAATTTTATACCCACAAATTATTGTACAAAAAATTTAATTGATATGGGTTACTTTAATTTATCAAACACTTTTTATATCCTTAATGTTTTTGTTTAGCTTTTATTTGAATTTCAAATGGTGTTTATTTTATAAAATCGACAAAATCCAAATATTTTAATTTTAAAACAAGAACATTAAAATTATTATATAGAGAAATTAATCTATGTAGGCAAGTGGCTTTTAGTCTAGTGGTAGTCGATAAATTTACTAAAAACAGCGCATTTGTACAACCAATGATCGAGTCTTACTGTCTACATTATGTAGAACTTGGCTAATAAGTCGACTAATTGTGGTCCAATGTTTGACAAAAAAAAAAATTAATCTTTAATGATTTTCGTGGTCTTTAACAAAAGAAAAGAAAAAAAAGAAGATATTTTCGTGGCAGCTTCTGAATGAGAGATTACGTCGAAACTGGCAACCACGTTTGCCGCGTCGTTTTGTTTCTTCTGTGCATGTGCCATGGAATCAAACTTTTATATAAATAGAAACCAAATGAAGAAAAGTAAACACAGAAACAAAAGAACAAAAGAAACAAAAACAAAATGGATTTTAGAAGAACATCGTTTGTTTTATGCATTTTCTTTATATTTCATCTTACACAAAATATTCCTTCAGTGAGCTCACGGTCTTCCCCAGTTGACACGAACCACAAGAATAATACTCTCCCTTACAATACCTCAAAGCCAGGCGTTGTTGGGTTTGAAGGAAAATCTCGGGAGTTAGCTGTCGTAATCAAAAAAGGCGGTAGCCGAGGAGGAGGCACTCGAAGCCGGTCACGCGGTGGTGTGGTTCCGGTTCATACGGGTACTGGATCGCATAGATCAAGTGGAAGCAGGAATCTTCGAGGGACAGTTGGCGTGGTCGGTTGGTTGGCTTTGTCGGTTTTAGCCGCTTTATATTTATTAGTTCAATAGGATACAGTTTGAGTTCCGGTTTGGTTTATAAGGTTTGGTTTGGTCTGAAATTTATGTGTGCTAACGGTAACAAGGTCAAAATCGTTAATGAAATTATGTAGGAAGCGGTTCTTTGATGTATATTCTATTCGTATTATAGTGATTCTATCCATTTTATTTCATTCATGATTTGTTAAGCTAAAAAGAAGAAGAAGCTTAGCGTATTAACATTTTTTTTATTAACATTGAATCACAATTGACCAGTCTATTAGCCAAATTTTTATATAATATAGACAGTAAAACTCAATCTCTGAATATTTATGTATCCATGTTCCTTTTTCGTTTAAAAAAAGGATAAACCGTTTTTCTTATAATATATATTTACATTTATCAAAAAAGAAAGTGTATAGTTTTTAACAAGTATAAACGTGTAAAGAACAATTATTCGGACACGAAAACCCTAAAATTAATAAAAATTATAAGTGCTACTTTGTCAGTTTTGCATCAGTGCATGTGCATTAGAACTTACAAGTGTCTCATGCTTTGCGAAAGTTCTTGTTTACAAGATGTGTAAGATCTGAAAGACTATTGAAAAACTCTTGTTTTGAAGAAGCTATCGTTTTTCTATATATAAGATATCCTGATAAATAAATATATGGTATGAAAATATCAAAAGATACAAATTTGGAATATGAATTAATAATGAAGGTTTAAATGCGATATGATAGATGTCATTATCGTAACAGAGCGAGAAATCAGAGCCACTTGTCTTTGCCCATTACCTAAATAATAAGAGACCAAATTTTATTTCTTCATTTTCTTTTTGTTTGCTAACCATTTTTTAGTTAAACAACCCAACTAAAATTTGATATCCGCAAGTGACCTAGTCTAGTGGCATGCGGTAAGTCCACTAAAGACAGCGTACTTGCACAACCAGAGATCGAGTCTCACCGCCTACATTATGTAGGAACTTGGCTAATGGGCCGGCCAGCTGTGGCCCAATATTGACAACAAAAAAAAATTATATACAAAACATGAAGTTTTATGGGTTACTATTATTTATCAAACCATCTTCAAAAACATTTTTAATCCTTAATTTTTTGTTCAGCCCTCAACAAATTCATTCGAGTTTGTTAGAAGATGCTAGAGTAACTGAGATTCCTGGGATTGTTCGATTTTGATTATTTTATTTCTAATAATAAAGAGCTTGACCCCGTTTCCTTACCAAACAAAAACAAAGAAGAACAGTTATGGTTGTATGCATTCTCTTCATCTTTCATCTTCAACACAATATTGCAACCATGTCTACATTATAACTTTGTGCTTACACGATCCTAATGAGACTAAGCCTGTTCTTTATATATATAATATAACCTTTTCTCGATAGTTAATAAAATAGAGTGATTTTTGTCTTAAAAATAAATTAATCTATGTTTTTCCCTTTCAAGTTGGTGCTAGTCTTGATGATGACACAGTTGCGTGGGAAATTTTTGAGTAATTTTCGTAAAATTTGAAGCTTTGTAGTGATTCCTGTTACAATGGAACGTCGAAAATTTCAACTTCTTGTTGTAGGATTGAGAATGACCGCTCTTTACGTGGTTGATGTACTCTTGTCCTTTGTGAACGATTTGAATATCAATCAGTGAATGAAAAAAAATGTCACCATCGTAACAGTGTGAGAAATCAGAGCCACTTGTCTCTGCCCAAATCCCAAAAAGGATCGTCAGTCAACGGCTGAAGTGTCAACTTGTCCACGCCACAAAAAACGAGACCAAATTATAATTGTTTTTTTCATTTTATTTTTGTTTGCTTTATTTTTATTTTAGTCGACAACCCAATTGACCCACAAATTAATATACAAAACATGAATGTATATGGATTACTATTATTTATCAAACAACCTCCAACACACATATTTTATCCTTAATTTTTTGCTCAGCTTTATTCTTTTTTTTTTCTTTGAAATGATTTAGTCTAGAAAATTTATAGTAAAAACTATCTTTAAATTAATATTCGATTAATAACTCTCTAAAATAATATAATATTATGTTTTAAATTAAATTTTTGATTTAATTAATATATTGATAAGTTAATAATTTCTATAAATTAATAAAAAATATAATTTTAGTCAACGATCTTATATGCTTAGTGAAACAAAACCACGTCGGCAGCGTTCTATATGCTTCGTCAGTATCTTTATAGAATCAAACTTTTATATATATAGAAACCAAACGAGGCAACAATGAGAAACCATAGAAACAGAAGAAAAATAAACAAAATGGATTTTAGAAGAACATTGCTGATTTTATGCATTCTCTTTATATTTCATCTTCAACAAAATATTTCTTCAGTGAGCTCACAGTCTTCACCAGCTAATACGAACCACACAACGAGACTCTCCCGTTCAATACCTCAAGGCCAGACGTTCTTGAGTTTGAAGGAAAGTCTCGGGGATTAGCTGTCGTTATCAAAAGACGAGGAGGCGGCGGCAGCAGCCGGGGAAGCAGTGGCAGCAGCAAAAGAGGCGGCGGTGGTAGTCGGGGAGGCGGAAGCAGCAAAAGAGGCGGCGGTGGTAGTCGGGGAGGCGGCAGCAACAAAAGAGGCGGCGGTGGTAGTCGGGGAGGCGGCAGCAGCAGCCAGGTAAGCGGCGATGGCAGCGGGGGAAGCCGGTCACGCGGTGGTGTGTTTCCGGTTCATACAGGTACTGGATCGCATAGATCAAGTGGAAGCATGAATCTTCGAGGGTCAGTTAGCGTGGTCGGTTGGTTGGCTTTGTCGGTTTTAGCCTGTTTATATTTAGTTCAATAGGATACAGTTTGAGTTCCGGTTTAGTTTATCAGGTTTGTGTTTGAGTTCCGGTTTGGTTCGGTCTGAAATTTATATGGGCTAACGTTAAGTAGCTCTAAATTGTTAATTAATATATGAAGGAATCGATTATTTGACGTATATTCTACTCGTATTATAGTGATATTCTTTCCATTTTATTTTTATTTGTTTGTTCTTATTTTATTCGTGATTTGTAAAGCGAAAAAAAGAAAGAAGCTACCATATCAGGGGATCTAGTCTCAATATCTATATTATGTAGAAATTTGACTATTATGCCAAAAAAAAAACCAAAAAAGAAAGAAGCTACTATATTGGTATTTATTTCAGCTTAAAACAAAAACAAAGTGTATAATTTTTGTATCCATTTAAGCCTTAGCCAAGTTTTTTTTTTCAACATCTGAAATTTATATAAATTAATACAACCTGGGAGCCTTGCCAAGTTTTTTGTAAGTAACAAGACATTCATTTTTGATGATATATATTTTTACATTCATCAAAAAAAATGTGTAATTTTTTTTTATAAGATTAAAATGATCCCAATTTTAAATAGGAGCTATCATTCAGTTCTAATAAGTATAACTTTTCTTCGGCAGCATATTGATGAGACATCTACCAAAGGTGCGAATGTAAAAACATTTGAATCAGGAATTTGCAATTGGTTGCTCCATGAGGCATGAGCTACGGTTGAAATAATCTCTCTTTATTAATTTACTTGACAAGAAAAAAAAGAAAACAACAAACTTAATTAACTTTGAATTCGATACAGCTTTGACCGAGCTTTAGACATTCCAACCAATGCAAGATCTCTGAGTTCGGGTCTCTCTCGATCACCACAACAGTCGCTGTGATTTGCATCACTCCTCTGTACTTGCTGACTCGACCGCGAACACGAGCCACTGCCCCAATTCTGATCTGTGCAGCCTGTTTCCGCGCGGTGCTTGCGAGAAGCAGAACCGTGGATGGGTCAGACCAGGAGAAATAAGACGATGAGAGCTGGTTAAGCCACAGGACACACGTGACGCAGCCAGTGCCATCATCGACAACGAATTTGAGAAACTTATAGGTTGGGTCACGAAAGACGATCGTGCCTACTGTCTCTACGCGTGAGACCGACGAGCCACACCTACTAGGGAAAAAGAGTTGGAGTCTGTAGGTGACTGTGTCAAGCGACTGATATCACGAGCCACGAGCTTCACGTGAGTGTTTTGACGTGATCGATCATTGATGAGGAAGAAACTGAGGAGATTGGAGCGAACGGAGCATCAGCTTTAGCAACAGAAATTAGGGCGGGAAGTCAAAGACCTAGAAAAGCTAAATTGGCGGCAAACGATTTTTTATTGATACAATAAGCAAATTATAAAATTAAAATTCATAAACAGAAAATATATTCCTTCCTACTTTCCGTAACCAGAATAAGATAAAATACAAGATCTTAATTGAATTAAACCATCGTCTAATTCTTTTCAATCTAGACGCCCACCTAATGAACATCAAGAATTCGATCTCTTAGAAAAAAAAGTTTAAAGTATAGGCTTTGGGCTATAGATAAGTAATTTGTTCATAATTCAACCATCTGGACTGTAATAATAAAGGTAATAGAAACTCTCATGATAGAGTTCCAAGAATTTTGAGAATCATTTTTAATAAAAAAATATTATTTATTATTTTATTAATTTTTTTATGAGAGACTGGCAATACATATACTTATTTAGTTATTTTACCTTCTCCAGAATTAGACGGGTACTAAAGAAAAGCCATGGCAAGATGCAGACCAGAACTGAGCAAGACAATTTATCAGGCACACTTTACAAAAAAAGATCTAGAAATATAAAAAGCCAATGCATTACTCGATTTTTGCTTTGACAACTCCAAAATGTTTTATTTTCTAGAATAGCCTGAAACTAAATGATGATAGCAAGGGGAAAAAATAAAGTATAGGGGAAACTATTGAATGGTGCGATGTCATTTTCGAGTCTACCTTTGCTTCAGTTGCAGAGGATGGTAAATTCACACGACATAATAAATGCTTCAAGGATAGTTGTTTACTATCTACAAGAGAATGAAGTATGTATATCTTTAGTTAATTAGATAAATTCTGGAATAAAATACACTATTTTTTTTTTTTCCTTTTGGTTATGTTTAGTACACAGCTTAATATGAAAAAGTAAATATAGTTTTGTAAAAACGAGTGATGTCAATTTATTTAAGTTAAACGAGGTTCTACGACACTAAGGAAATAAAAAGCGATCCAAAAAACTCATACGTGGACTACCAGGTGGACTAAAAAGTGGTTGAGAGATTCAGACACGAAACTTCTTAGTGCATATAACAATTACTTGGGAAACAAGTCGTCGTAAACGCACCACCTAATGGCTAGTTCCCTTCCCAATTAAAGCTAATGAAGCTTCAACATAGCTAATCGTTTTTTTTTTTACTTCTTACGAAATTAGGATGGCTAAGTTAAGAAGTATTTGCCTACCTGTGACTTATTTGCTCTGGACCCACGGATCTTCTTACTTAATCTGCAATTTAGACATTGAGCATAGTTAGCATAAAGGAATTAGATAAACCATGCACATCAAAGCATGACTAATCTTGAATATAATCATTCACGATGATGACTCCTATTTTCCACATCAAACGACTTCTATGCTCAATAGTATTTCAGGATTGGTTCCAGTTCAGTCCAACTAGAGGGGTCATTAAAAAAGAAGGGGTCACACTAGAGGTTCTTTTTGTTCTGTGGCTGCACTGTATTGCAATTAACCATATGCAAAAGTGAACATCAAAGGTTTAGGTGAGTTTATAATGCTTCATTTGGAAGTAAAAGAGATGTAATAAAAAGGGAAAAAAATTGCCTTTCAAAGGAAAACAAACTCAATCCCACATCTAGTAGAACAAGGGGATATACAGGCATGTTACCAGACGGAGACGATGATTCGGGTCTTATACGTTTGGTGAAGGAGCTGGAAGCCTCTTTATTGAGGAATGATAAGCTGGAGAAGGAAAATCATGAGCTGCGTCAAGAAGTCGCCCGCTTAAGAACACAAGTAAGCAATCTTAAAGCACACGACAATGAGAGAAAAGCAATGTTATGGAAGAAGTTGCAGAGCTCATATGATGGTAGCAATACAGACGGATCTAACTTGAAAGTACCAGAGAGCGTCAAATCCAACACAAAGGGTCAAGAGGTCAGGAATCCAAATCCCAAGCCAGTGGTACAAGACCAATCTACAACAATAAGGCCGCCTCCACCACCACCATTTCCATCGAAGTTAACACTCGGAAAAAGATCTGTGCGGCGTGCTCCAGAAGTTATAGAGTTTTATCGTGCTCTGACGAAGCGAGAGTCTCATATGGGTACCAAGATCAATCAGAACGGAATTTTGTTGCCTGCATTCAACAAAAACATGATTGGTGAAATCGAGAATCGCTCCAAATATCTTTCAGATGTAAGTACTGTACAAGATAACTCTTTGTCCATCATAACTTAGAAGAGATGGTTAGATGAGAAGTCACATGGATTTGAAGTCTATCATAACCTTGAGGGGGAGGGGGGTATAACTCATATCTAAGATTTTTTACTAAATCATTTGACAAATGCATTAACAGATCTAGCATAGACCAGAAAAGATCTCCTAATGGTGTTTGTGCACTTGCAGATTAAATCTGACACTGACAAACATAGAGATCATATCCATTCCTTGATAAGTAAGGTGGAGGCTGCATCATTTACAAACATATCAGAAGTGGTGACATTTATAAAGTGGATAGACGAAGAACTATCTTCCTTGGTTGATGAAAGGGCAGTTCTAAAGCATTTCCCTAAATGGCCAGAACGCAAAGCAGATTCACTAAGAGAGGCAGCTTGCAATTACAGAGGGGTGAAGAACCTTGAAACTGAGATTTTGTCATTCAAAGACAATCCAAAGGATTCTCTGACGCAGGCCTTGCAAAAAGTTCAATCATTGCAAGACAGGCGAGTATGTATAAAGAATATAATTACTAGCAACTTCTTGATCTCATCCAACTACAAGAGTTAATCGCCTTAAATCTTCCAATTTTCAGGTTAGAGGAAAGTGTTAACAACACAGAGAAGATGAGAGACAGTACAAGGAAGAGATACAAGGATTTTCAGATACCATGGGAGTGGATGCTCGACACAGGAGTTGTTGGACAGGTAGCTGACTGTCAGCTGCAGTATACAGATAAAATCTGATAAGTTGATTATAATGAAAACTATTACTTTAAAATGAAAACATTGGTCGCAAAAACAAACTATGAAACATATAGATCAAATTTATCATACAAGGAATCAGCCATTTAACCAACTTCAAGAAAGGTTACCTAGTATTAAATTGGTGAAGGAATTTGCCTAAATTCACATCCACCACTACTTTGACCGAACATTTGAGGAACCTTTACCTTGTTGCAGCTAAAATACAGCTCCCTGAGGCTTGCTCAGGCATACATGAAGCGAATAACCAATGAGCTAGAAACTAATCGAGGCGCTAAAGAAGCAAATCTTATGCTTCAAGGGGTTCGATTTGCCTACACAGTACATCAGGTAAAAATGTCATAAACTATTTTGCTTAATAAGCCATGTTCATATCTCTTCGGTTGTTTCCTAACATTAGTTCAATTCAGTTTGCTGGCGGTTTTGACGGAGAAACATTACGCATATTTAATGAGCTCAAAAAGATCACTACAAGTGAACCCAGAAGATAAGGATGTCTGTTGACATCTCTGAAAACTTCTGAGTAAATTTTGTGTATAAAAAGACTTGTGTGGTCAGGTGCAGTAACTAAGAGAGTGAATCACGTTGTAATCTAGCTTTTAAGATAACGCATAGGATATGCAAGAAACTAGGACTAAATTATTGTCGTATTCAAGTTTTATTCTACTTTTTGGCTCTTAGTTGCTCTTGCAAAGATATTAAACTCTGGGTATCTTGTTCATTCCCAATTTTCCACTGCAACTAGCACAGAAACAAAGCCCACACTCGAATCCAGACACTAAAATTCCTTTGAGATTTAAAGATATCAATACTAAAACCTAACTCCAATTTAAATTTTCGAAGGTAGAAGCCGACTAAACAGACACCAAGTCTCAAACCGACGGAAAACTTCCGGTGAAGACGAAACAAAAGAAGAATAAGAAGAATCGAACCTCGGATAAGTTCTTCAGGATATCGAGTGATAAAGATTTCAAATCCCAGTTTCTCTCGGCAGTTTCGAAGTTTTGATCATCACCGATTAATCGTGGCGCTCAAACGACGAAGGCAGATTTCATTGGGTTTTTCTTATGTTGAGGTACTCAAGTGACGACGAGCCCACTCAATATAAATCTCAGTGTCAGAGCCTCCCTCACCACTGGGTTACAAAGACCCAAATAAATTAATAGGCCCAAATCATTAAACAAACAAACAAGCCCGAACCATAATTACTCGGTTAACAGAACCGGACACATTTCACTACTCTTTCCCTCAAATCTCTTATCCGTTTGATTTCTTCAGTTACGCATTTTTCTTCTTTCCTCAATACGAAAGAATCTTTGAAAGAGAATAGCGAGGGTGGTTTCGATGGGGTCAGGTGCATCGAAGAGTACGGAGGAAGATGACGATGGTTCCAATGGCGGAGGAGGTCAACTATTCGTTTCACTGAAAATGGAGAACTCTAAGGTTGAAGGCGAGCTCACTCCTCATGTATACGGCTCTCTTCCTCTCATTGGCTCCTGGGATCCTTCAAAAGCTGTGAGCATCGATTTATTTTGTTTATCTTCTTCATCTTTCCTTCCGATCATCTAATCTGGAATTTGATTGATGGCGATTCCGAGTCGTCTTTTCTCAATTTCCTTAACAGCTTCCGTTGCGTCGTGAATCTGCGTTAATGTCGGAACTGAGCTTCGTTGTTCCTCCTGATCACGGTATTGTTTTATTTGTGTGAGTTACAGTCAATTTGGAGGACTCGTTTAGTTGAAGCAATGTTTTAATCGAAGCGCGTTTACTGTGAACTACAATCTAAGCTTCTGCGTCGCCTTTTTCTTTGGTTTGGTTTCGTGTATAGTGGATTTCAAGTTCTTGTTGAAGCCAAAGCTCAGAAATACGCCTTGCATAGTGGAAGAGGGTCAAAATAGACTTCTTACTGGGGGATCGTTGCAAGGAGATTCTAGATTAGCCCTGTTTAGGCTGGAAGGCGATGTGATCGTTGAATTCAGAGTGTTCATCAAAGCTGACAGAGTTTCGCCATTTGATCTTGCTGCTAGTTGGAGAGCTTATAGGGAGAACATCCAGCCTTCTACAGTACGTGGAATTCCTGGTGTCAGCATAAATCCTAATCCAACAGCTGTCGAGGTAGTTTCTTCTTATACTACTTAGATATACCGCTACTTCCATATATCGCAAATGTTTTGGCTATGTCAACTACATCAGCAGGAATGATTTTCTGTGCCTCCCATTTACTGCCCACTTACGCGTACTTAAAATTTGTTTGACTGCAGTTTTCTATAATAAAATAAAATTCCTATGGGGAGAAATAAAGATTTGAGAATCCTGAAAATGAATGTTTCTTTAATGTCTAACAGCAGTGTCCTTCTGGAAGTTTAGAGCTCGATCTTGCGCATTATGAGGTTCCTGCTCCTGCACCTTCTGCAAACTCGTCCCTTGTTTATGCAGCTGATAATGCAGAGAATCCACGATCTCTTTCAGCTTCTGGTTCATTTGTTAAAGACAATACTACAAACGCTGCATCGAATAGTTCTGAAGATTCTAGTGTTAGGGCTGATGGATCGCCATCTGCAAAGGTGCTACTTAGATTAGATGACGATCCTACATTAAATTTTTTCTGACTTTTGTATATAATCATTGTCATATATTTCACTTATAGGAAATGAAGGTCATTGTTCCTGATCCCATGAATACGGCTTCAGGAGTGGATGAGTCAAAGTCAGTGGGGATACTCTCACCTTTTCAGCAGAAAGATGGACAAAAGGGACTCTTTGTTGATCGTGGTGTTGGCTCTCCAAGGCTAGTCAAGTCTGTTAGTGCAGGCTCTTTTTTGGCTGATCCCAAACCTGATGTGCAAACCAAGGTTCAGCCTGAGTTAGATTCTGTCTTCAGAATTTTTATTCTTTGACAGTATTCTCACTGTCTTGTCCTTTTAATTGTTAGAATTCAATGCCAGCCGCTGCAGGAGCTGTTGCTGCAGCAGCGGTAGCTGATCAAATGCTTGGACCGAAAGAAGATAGGCATCTAGCAATTGTCCTGGTATTTTTAGCCATATATATGTTGTTTATACTTTCTGAAACTCTTTTAGATCATATTTCCTTGTTTGACTGTTAGGAGCTGGACATTATTGTGGGTAGCTAGTTTCTTTAACTGAACGTAAATGAAAAAAAGACTAAATGTTCTGATTCACACCAGTCCCGTCAAATTGTATTAGGTTGGCTTGCCAGCTCGAGGAAAGACTTTTACTGCAGCAAAGTTGACAAGATACCTACGCTGGTTGGGACATGATACTAAACATTTTAATGTTGGAAAGGTTTGTTGTTTTTGTTGTAACTAATCATTAATTTTGTTTAGCGTATCCTGTCATAAAGCAAAGCTTTTGGAAAGATTGACTGTATCCTGTCATAAAGCAAAGCTTTTACAGAAGTTGACTCAATCATTTTTCCATTTCTTTGCAGTACCGACGGCTTAAACATGGAGTTAACCAGGTAAAGCTTGTTTCTGATCGAGATTTTATAATTTCTATCCTCCTTTTGGACGTTTTGTGATGGACAACGGATGAGCCTGTTGCAGACTGCTGATTTCTTCCGAGGTGACAATCCTGAAGGTGTAGAGGCACGGACTGAGGTAAGTAAAAACTTCAATAATTTAATTTAGTCAGTTTTTGATGGTCTCTTCTAAATCGTTGTTATGGTTTTTTCAAATTAAATTGTCATATCGGGAGATGTTTTGATTGAGTGGTCAATGTTAACACTGTTTATTTTCTTCTTTGTACATAGTTTTAATATATCACATGCCACTAGGTAGCAGCACTTGCAATGGAGGACATGATAGCTTGGATGCAAGAAGGTGGTCAAGTAAGTATCTTTCGGTTAGGTGCAAGTTCCTGGTTTTTAACATCTTGCAATATAAATAGTTTTAAGCTGTAGGTCGGAATCTTTGATGCAACTAATAGCACACGTGCTCGACGGAATATGTTAATGAAAATGGCTGAAGGAAAGTGTAAGGTAATGATGCTTTGATATACTGTGATGTTCTTTCTTATATAATGGCACAGTTATTTTTTCTGTGGAGAGCAACTTTGTTAGCAATGTCTATTTTCAAAAAATTGCTTTGATGCAGCGCTTGTAATGCCGTGATGGCCACCTTCGGATAATATTAGAATTGAAATGATCCTCCGTAACTGATTTATCTTAATCTATTTTGTAGATCATATTTCTGGAAACACTATGCAATGATGAGCGCATTATTGAAAGAAACATACGTCTTAAAATCCAGCAAAGTCCTGACTATTCTGAAGAGTATGATGCTCTCTCAGTCACTTCTATTTTTCGTCTTAGTGATCCTCTTTCACCAGTCAGCTAAATGCTTATGCTACACCGCAGAACTGATTTCGAAGCTGGAGTACGAGACTTTAGAGACCGTTTAGCCAATTATGAAAGGGTCGGTATACAAACTTGCATTTTCTAAAGGTGTCCTAATGACTTTCTTTTAAGGTTAGCTTACTTAGTACTTATGTTGAGTTTACTCTTTTTTGCCAGGTTTATGAGCCTGTGGAAGAAGGTTCTTACATCAAAATGATTGATATGGTCAGCGGGAATGGTGGACAGATACAAGTACGGCTCTATTTGTTTCTGTTAAACAATTTTACGTTTAACATGGCCAGTTTTTTTGAATCTTAATCTTGATATGATACTTGATAGTTTTGACTCCCATGACTGTTATTCTATTTTTATTGCAGGTGAACAATATTAGTGGTTACCTTCCTGGAAGAATTGTGTTTTTCTTGGTACAATTTATTATACAGAATTAAATTGTTTTTTTATATGGACATGTCTTCAACATGCAAAATCAAGCTTATAAGTTATATACTTGCATGGGTCACTGTGCCCATCGCCAACAAATTCAACACTCATTGGCTACTTATATCAAAATGACCTAAAGTGATCACGGATCATAGTTTTTGAAGGTGCTTTTTTCTTTTCTTTTAGGTGAATACACATCTAACTCCACGACCAATACTACTCACTCGGCATGGAGAAAGTATGGACAATGTTAGAGGCACAATTGGAGGCGACAGTGTAATAAGGTACGTTTCTGCTCTGTATCCACCCCCTAGATTGGCTTGACATGCCTTGCTGCTACTTCCTTCTATGATTTTTTTATATATCGCCTCATGAAATGCTTACCTTAGATTTCATAACCTTTATAAACTTCACAGTGAATCTGGAAAGCTTTATGCAAAGAAACTTGCTGACTTTGTCGAAAAGCGACTTAAATCTGAAAAGGCTGCTTCGGTAAGTACCACAAACAAGCTAAGATTGTAGAAATTTTGATGCATTGGAAATTGTGTCTAAGAAAACTTGTTACTCGACCTGGGTACAATGAAACACGTATCACTATATGGGAATTCAATAGAAGTTTCTGGTAAGAAATGAACCTGTTCAAGCTTGAATCCTTTTGCTTCCTGTCCTTGGTATAACTTATGTGTGATAGTTTGTCTATTAAGGGTGAGTATAGGGTACACATTCGACATCTGAAACTTACAAGATCGATGTGAGATAATGACTTGCCACTGCATTTCTTGCACCAATAGCTATGGCAATCCTGGATCATTATTTTCTCGTTAATTCAAATTCTAAACACATATCATATGCATAGGTGAATCCAGTTGTAGAAAGTGTCTCAGGACCAAGGGACACCATAATTTCTTGCTAAGAATAATTTGACAGGCTCAATCACTATACCAATTTATAATCTCCAGAAATAAAGTATTAAGAATAAGCCTTGGTCAGTTGGACATGGACAGTGAGATATGACACTAGTACAACAACGTAGGCACTGAAAACGGGATTAATCAGTTCCCTAGTTTGGTTGATCTGGAATCATAAGGTTTGTAATCATATGCTAATATTTATTTCAGATTTGGACCAGTACTCTTCAGAGAACAAACTTAACGGCAGGTTCCATTGTCGGATTCCCCAAGGTTTGTTTACTTACTGCCAGTGGTCTGACTCTTGAAGATGTAAAATCTTTTTGTAGCGAAGAAATCAATTTCTCATATTTTATCTTAGGTGCAATGGCGTGCCCTGGACGAGATTAATGCTGGAGTTTGCGATGGGATGACATATGAAGAGATAAAGAGGGACATGCCAGAAGAGTACGAGTAAGTGACTAATCAAATGTGAGAAAGCATTACCAGTTCTGATTCCATGAAACTTCCTTCTTATTCTGGTGTACATACTTAAATCACATGAAAAATGAAAAGATGGATGCAAACAAATTTACTCCAATAGAGTGGCACAAATCATATTCTATGAACAAAGCTGGATTAGGGCTCTCAATTTGTAACTAGATAGAGAGCTAGACTGGTTTTCTATTGGTTGTTCATCACAAAGCCAAGAATCTAGATAATCTATTATTGAAGAAAACAAAGGACAGCTTGTATTGGACAATTATATCAATCCTGAAATAGGCAACAAGCTCTCAGACTCCTCTAACTCATCTTGTGTTGTATATGACTGCAGATCTCGGAAAAAGGACAAATTGCGATACAGATACCCTCGTGGCGAGTCCTACCTTGATGTAATTCAACGGTATGTTCTTCTCTTCTAATTCTTCTATGCTCAGTCATAAACTAAACCTCAAGTAAAACATTTCTTCTTTGATACTGCAGGCTTGAACCTGTGATCATTGAGTTGGAACGACAAAGAGCTCCTGTCGTCGTGATATCTCACCAGGTTATACTCCAAACGATCCGTTTATAACCTAACTGAGTTCCTATTTTCCTCTTATGTATGGTTGATTTCTACGCAGGCTGTTCTGAGAGCCTTATATGCATATTTTGCGGATCGTCCCCTCAAAGAAATACCCCAAATCGAGGTAATCTGAATTAGAAAAGATGATTAAACTTCAGAGAGTTTTGGTTTTAATCTGCACACATCATAATAACAACATTCTTATTTATGAATGTTTTCATTAGATGCCACTTCACACTATCATAGAGATACAGATGGGAGTTTCTGGAGTGCAAGAGAAGCGCTACAAACTCATGGACTGAATCTTAAGCAAAAACTGTTACCACAAAATCACAACAAATCTCATCTTCAAAGGTTTTTAAATTTTACTTTTACTCTGCGAGTATGATTGCAGAAACCACTAGGTCGCTTTTAGGTAACGCTGTTCTTAATTTATCCCCCAAATATTTTCTTTATACTGCTTTTATACATATCTTGTAATTTTTAAAATGTTACATACACTTCATAATAATTAACTTTACACAACTTATACGCTAAAATTTAACTGCCTTGGTTAGTTTTTTAAGCATACCTTTAGGACCAAGAGCCACCGTGAGTTTCGAGTGTAGAAGCAAAATGTTAGAAACTAGGTAAACATACATGTGCGTATAAAAGCTTACAATATATTTTTATTAGGACCTGCATAATAGAGACATTAGTAAATATTAAATATACATATATGATCAAAGTTGGTCCCGGCGGGGCTCGAACCCGCGACCTTCGGCTCATAAGACCAACGCTCTAACCAACTGAGCTACGGGACCACGATCAACAATATATTGAAAATATTGTAACAATACGATAAATAAATCCTTTTCTGTTGTAGACATATGGTGCAATTGTGTAAACAAAATCATAATTCTCACAACATATGGTTTTCACAATATTATAAACCATTGCATAGCCGGATTTGACTCTCTTCCTACGAAATATTTGAATGGGACTTCGATTTCTAAAAGATCTACTGATTATTAAAATTTCAATTATATAATTATTTGCATATTGGAACATAGTAAAATTTCGATATAAAAATAGAAAAAATGTTAAAGTACGGAATAACAAAACTATTGTGTTAATGTCAAATGATTATGGTGTAAATATTAAAAAAAAATTCTTGTAATTTTATATGGAGTTCCAAATACTTTAGATCCACGAGAACCATTTCGTATCATTTTCTAGTATTACATATGTATCTACATCATCTATTAGTTAGAGTTTCTGAAGGATCATGTATTTATAAAACCAAAGGAATAGAGTCTACAAAAACCGAGACTACAAGAAACAAAACAAGTCATATAATAATTGCTGAAGATTAATGCAGCTGTGATATAGGTATTGAATTAGGTAATGGGTCACTAGGAATGATGAACATCCACCAAGCAACAAATGGGATTGAATTGTCATTACAAAGCTAGTGATGTGTGTGGGTGGTGGGTCGTAAACACCAAGTCACCAATCATCTGAATTTAATTATATCACATTATTTCATATTTTATTGTTCATAAACGTATAGTGGGGGCTACAACATTGACTTCTGTGACTTCCTTCATTATCATAGTGGTCGACAAAATAGGCATCGGATTCCGATTGTTTTTCTTATCAACATATTCTGGTCTTTTTTTTGGTCGAAATATTCTGGTTTTTTAATCTTTGTTTTATATATATATATATAGATTTCGGAGAAGTCTGATTGAATGTCTTTTATGCTTTCCGTATCCCAATTTGATTCTAGAGAATTACGTTTGTTATATGATATTTTTAAAAATTTTAAAAAGAAATTTGACTATACATTGGATTTGATAAAAAAAACTTTATTTATTTTGAATTATATCATGGCAGTCAAAATAAAATGCAAAAGTCTTATTTTATAATTATTCTATGTTTTTAGGGTTAAAGAAAAACTTATTAAAAACATAGTATTTGTGCAAAGGAATTAATGACTTTACATCAATCCAAATCCAAAAACTTGTAAAAGTCGTAGGCTGATTCACGGACTGCTCGAACCGTGGGGTTTTGGGATCGCTCGTTGGAAAAAGATCTCATTGTTAAGCATTTTTTATTGTTTTAAAAAGTTCTTAGATCGTCACATTATTGTCTACATATTTTTTTGGAGCAAAGATAACTATTAGTTTAATACAACATATTGAAGAGAATCTATAAATGACTAATACATAATTTTTTGTATTTTGCTGAGTTGTTATTCTTGAATGCATATGTATGGCCTACACAAAATTGCAACAACCAATAGAGTAAATCTAGATATGTCCCCTGCATAAATATTTGATTAAAAGAAAACTACCTTTCTCATTTGACTAGTGGATCTTTATGCCAAAATTTAACTATAAATAGACCATAAGGCATTTCCTTTATTTTCTAACTAAATTGGCACAATTATGTAAGTATTGTATTCAGTTTTTTGTTGTCAATTGGATTGACAAAATCTTATCTATAGTTTAAACTAATTTTAAAAAAAAATTCTACTTTTAACTTCTACATATAGTGAGATGAAGTCGAATTTAACTATATGAACCACTAATTATGCTGTGATTTAAATATCAGTGATTTCGAATAACAAATAAAGACAATACATAAACATATGTCAAGACGTCGTGTCAATGGGCATAACATGATATTGTCTATTGGTTTGAAAGGACAGTATCTACCTCTTATGGAGTCTTTAAATAAAATAAACAAACAAACAATACATTTCAATTTATCGGACAAAAAACAACAATACATTTCAAACAAGAAACAAAAACAACAATTACACTGAGATAATTGATACCCATAAATATGTGCATACGTAATTTTAGTCTTATATGTGATGGTCCATAATGTGAAAATAACTCATTGCGGTTGTAGTAAAACAAAAAGAATACAGACTTTTTTTGGTGGAAATATATGTCTCATATATAGTTTGATCCGATTTAAATTGCAACATTAGTCACATAGTGTTCTTAGTTCGATCTCTAGTGGCACAACGTTTGGTAACAGACCAATATTAGACGGGGATTAGGGCAAAAAACCCAAAACTATATAACCATATGGCTTATGTTTTCAATGATCAAATTTTTTTTTGTATGTAAGTTATTCTTATTTGAAGTAAAATTAGTATATATATATACATATATAAATAACGTCTTGAACAAATATATATATATATATATATATAATGTAAAATTTCTAAGAAATTTAACCCAAAAAAAAACTTGTAAGAAGACAATAAATTTGAAGCACACGGCCGCATATGAAGTGCAGGTAGGGCCAGAAAATTTGATTACTTTACATTCCATATTTGTTTGGTGGAGATGTACTCTGAATTTTCTAACTTTTATGTTTGTCAGATTTTCAAATAACGAGTCATATCACTCAAGACCGTGATTCATCTTTTATTAAGTAATCAGATGCCTTCTGAATTAAATTTGTTAACATATAAGAATTGGGTGGAAAATGTTTCCTGTCAAATTATTAAGTGCCAAAACTTACGGTTTTTCCTATATCAATTCAACTCTAAAAAATCTTATTTGTCTATATTATATTTTTAAGAGTTTTAAAATTTTAAACATGGATCATGTTTTATCGATCTAATTAGTAACAAAACAAAAACAAAAAAATCGATGAACTTATATATGCACTAGATTTAGGTGCAGATGCAATGCGAAAGTTTGTAAAGTCACAAATGTTATGTAAAAATAGTATTTGAAAACACAATGAGTAACAAAGCATTAATCATGGGGAAATGTCACTTTTATTGTTTTTCCTACGAAATTCAATCCAAATTACTCGTATTTACTCCACAAATATTATTAGGGATTTGACTATGATTTGTGTGTTTATCGGTCAGTTGTTTCAAAAAACAAAACATTAAATAGATGTAAACCACATCATTTATATAAAATTTTGAAAAATTGATTTTCAGATCTGTCTTCCATACTTGATATTTCAGCATTTTCTAATTGGTTTAGATTTCCAAAAACTAAAATAAAAATATAATTTCCCCTAATAATATAGTTGTATTAGTATATAATAATAAAAAATTGAAACAAATAATAAAGGCCCACACTTGACCTAAATAGAATAGTAAAAAGTGTCAAGTGGGTAATGAGTAGGGTCATGCCCACATGATTTAGTCTCTTACATTTTTTTTCTATTTTTCCACTCTTCTTTCTTCTTTGGGTTCTCTTCTTCTTTCACAATTCACACAATTCATCCCAAAACCCCTTTTTATTTCTCTGTTTATAAAAAAATAATTAAATAAAACTCCAAAACCTAACAAAGTCTTCACACTCTTTCCCTCTCTCGTTTACACTAAATCATCTTTATTCACAAAATTTCAACTCTAAATCAAACTCTCAAAAAATCACAACACCAAACCCTAATTTCAATGGAATCAACAGATTCCGGGTCACAACGACCCGACCCGGTTACCGATCCAGGTTCATCCTTTATCTCTTCACCACCGGCTCCTAGCAGGTACGAGTCACAGAAACGTCGGGACTGGAACACGTTCTTACAATACCTCAAAAACCACAAGCCTCCTCTAGCTTTGTCTCGCTGTAGTGGAGCTCATGTGATCGAGTTCCTCAAGTACTTAGACCAGTTCGGTAAGACCAAAGTCCACGTGGTGGCTTGTCCTTACTTTGGTCATCAACAACCACCGTCTCCTTGTGCTTGTCCTCTAAAACAAGCTTGGGGTTCTTTAGATGCTTTGATCGGACGGTTGAGAGCTGCTTATGAAGAAAACGGTGGACGGCCCGATTCGAATCCGTTTGCTGCACGTGCGGTCAGGATTTACTTAAGGGAAGTTAGAGAAAGTCAAGCTAAAGCTCGTGGAATTCCTTATGAGAAAAAGAAACGGAAACGGCCACCAACTGTAACCACCGTTAGAGTTGACGTTACTTCGTCCAGACAAAGTGACGGTGACGGTTGTAACGTCGGTGCTCCGTCAGTCGCAGAGAACTAAATTATAAATTATTTATTATTATTGTTTTCTTATTTTTATATATATACTTAATTATTTATATATGTATGTATGGAACTCACTTCATCTTTTGTGATCCGTAGTAAACTAATTATTGATTTTGGTTAGTTTGATCATGAATTTATATTAAGAAAGATAATTGAGATTTTTGTTTTTGGTTCAATGGATCTTTGATACATGAAGGTTTTTTGAATTTTGAATTTTGCAAAGCCTAATGCTGTTTTTTTTCCCACAATATTTTATATATAAATTATGCAGAGATCTTACTTTTGTGATCAAAGGGAAGAGTTCAGAGCGAATATAAGAGAATAGCATAAATTATGATCAAGACAGGTGAAGGAGGTATGTAGTTTTCAGCTTGAGTATATATACAAATCGATTAATATTTGAATCATTGTTTGTTTTGATGATAATGTCATATTTACTAATTTTTCAATCAACTACTTTTAGGTAGCTAGACTAATAAGACATATGTGTAGAAAGTTTGAAACTTGTGATCTTTATAATGCATATGCCTTGTATTGCATTTGTGTCTATGCACATATATAAGTTCTATATAGTGCGCATGTAATCTGCTTGGTAAAAATAATTTAGCTTAAAACATATCCCATCTGGTTGAGTTGCTTTTTTTTGTCAATTAGATTGGTAATGCTTTATCTATAGTCTAAAATTTTCTTATAATCTATAATGGAGAAAAATCGAATCCATTACGCTAAAGTCACTAGCTGAAATATCCTAACCACAAAACAAAGAAGAATTCGGTCGATTGAGTTACCTTATTAATTGTAATTTCATTTTATAATGGTTATTTCAGTATAATATTGGTTTATAATTTTAAAATCAATATCTGTAGTTCAAAATTTTAAATGACCAAATATATCTATTCTATCAGAAAATACCATATTATTTAGTGGAGTATTTATGACTAATGAGTTGTAAGAAGGTGTACATATGTAGTTTCATATACGTACAGACGCACGTGTAACTGTGTAAGTTAAAAACATCGGAAAAATGGTAAAAGTCACATGAACAGAAGAAGATGGTGACTTGTGAGAGACAGTATTGTTTCCCACTATTTCCAAGTTTCCACGGACATTAGTCACTCTCTTCTTATACGTGAACCCTTTTTTACCTTATAACCCTTTAAACATTTATATTTATTCCTTTGTACGTCCATTATTGGATCGTATAGTTTTCATAACAACTTTAAGCTTGTGATTGTGATCTTTTATATACACTTTAATATAGCAGACTTAATTATGTTACGGGTCTATTTCGATTGAGACATTTTTTCCCAATATGAAAGATAGCTTAGTATTTGTGGTCCTTAAAAATTATGATCCCAATTTGTTTTATTCCTAATCACCACATGGGCTTTGATAAAGACGAGCCAGCAGCCAAGCCACAATTTTTATTTTTATTATAATTTATGATTATTGTAACCAATTAGCTCCATTAACTACATTTCGTTCTCACCGAAACTACAAGTCAATAGCAATACATGGACCCACAATATGAACAAACTGTTTGGACTCAAACCCCAACCCAACTATATATATTTTTTTCTGGATTCAACTTAAGCCCAAAATATTTTAGATTAAGCCCAATATTGCTAGAGCCGAAGAAAGGAAACATTCTATTATAGGCTTCAACTTAACAGAACTGCGCAAGAGAAACAAAATCCATCAAAGTTCAATATAACATTAATAACAAATATTTTTAAGACCAATGTGATGTTTCAAAGGTCTCTACCAGAACTGCACAAGTAGTACAAACCCAACAAACAACAAACATTCGTTCTGAAACATGTAGATTACACATACTCATTCAATCTGTGAATCTAAGATAGCAGGCCTGCGATATCAACGTACGACAAGAAAGAGTTTTTGATACGTTCCAACATATCCTGCATTTTAGTAACTCCTTTCTGGTAATCCAGAGGGAAGCGTTTCAGTTTGACTCTGCGAGTCAAGTTGTTGGAAGAGTACTTGGCACACGCACTACGTACTTTATTGCCTTTGTAAGCTTTGCAGATGTAGCTTATGAAGTTTTCATAATCCTGCAGAGACATTTGATCATACTTGAAATATGAGACATCAAGCATATACAGATACAGAGAACTTCTGTTCCCATCGATTAATGGGCATTAAATCTTAAAAATTATGAAAATCTCGAATTTTGAGTAAGTGGATGCTCTTTTTGAAAATGAAAAGCGAACTGTAAAAAAATCAAACTGCCTACTCCTCAAGATGGTTCAGTTCTCATCAGCTACTTGCCAACAATCCTAGACTCAATTCCAGTTCCTGTATACGAACCACAGCTAAGACTACACCCTGCTTCAAAACTGCCTAGGCGCATCTAACTCGCAAGTACAAGAATATTTCATATCTGGAAACCGCAACATCCATTTGTCATAAGGTCTTGCACTAAACAAAATACCGTACAAGATATGACTCCCTCAAAGATTAGGTAACTAGAGTCTAGAATTGACATTCGTGGATAGGACTCTGATGGGTTGAAATTGATCCAAGTCACTAAAGACACTAAATATCAAATTAAAAATCAACAATAGCGACATTCTTTCTGAACAATAAGTAAGAGAGCGTGGATTAGCTATGGTAAAAATTCAGTATTTTACCAGAGTTTGAATATACTAAACATACCTCGTAAAGTGGCTGACCATCAACGACTACCCAAGGAACGTATTTATGAGGAGGCTGAAGCGCATTCGTTTCAGCAGCATAGTGAAACTGAAGCTGCAGCACAATATAAAAGATTATAAAGGAATATAAATGTTTGTGAATTATAAACCAGAAAGCTACAATACAAGAACATAACCGGATACAGATATATGAAGTGAAAGTGAGCCTATAAAAACATGAAACTGTTCATGATATTCTCCTATATTCTTTGCTGAACCAAAACTCCATTTCAAAATGATATCATGGGTAAAAGAAACCTTTCAATGCTAATAAGCAACCAGCAACAACAAAATTAAGGCGAAACAAGCAAGAAAACTTGAAACAAGGCTACACAAAGAGGAAGGACTAACTTCGTTTCCATGCTCACTGCTGAGGCAATCAGCAACAGGTTTAGAATTCAGATTGAGCTTCTTATAACACGTCTCCCAGTCCTCGTACTTGTGTTCAGTCACCAACTTCTCGACACAAAGGATGAACGGGAAATGATCGCTCTACAACGAAAGTGACAATCCAACTTATATCTCACAATCCTGATAATTCGATTTTTGACAGCTACAATCAGATCTCGATAATCGTACTTACCAATTTAGGCCAAGCATCAATTGCACAAGCTTCTACGGTATCTAAAAAGCATTCAAATGACCCATGCTGCAAAAAATCACGAAAAGATTTACGCAATCATTACAATCAATCATGATCAGTGTTGCTTTGAAAGTTGTCAATTTTCGATGCAAACACATCAGAACCCAAAAGCTTAATAAAATCGAATCGGAAACATCAAACCGAATCAAATCAAAGAAGCTAAGGAGGACCTGGCAAACGGTGGTGTTATCTGGCCGTAGCTTGGTATTGCCCCATGGAGAAAGATGGAGATCGACGATTGATATGAGATCATCTTCAAAAAGCTTCACGAGGTGGTTGACGATGAAGGAAGAGCAGTACGGACAGAGAGACTCGTAGTACAGCCCCACCGAAACTTTCGGCGGCGAAGAAGATGGAAGAAATACATCAGAAAATTCAGATGATGATGATGCAAAGCCGAGTAGGAAAACGTAGCAGACTCGGAGAAGAAATTTGCTCGTCAACAACGTCATTGATGTAGCAGTTCGGGTTCCAAAGAGGTTCATTCCCTGTCAGGTATTTAGGTTTGCCCCTTATGCATAGAAAGCTAAGACGGTCCGAATTTTCTCCGTTGATCGACTCTATATCCACTCGGTTCAACTGCTCGGCAAATAAGAACCTCTCTTTTGCGGGAAGATTGCAATTGCTTTCCTCAGTTATTTACAGTATTATTAACTTCTGGGGTTAGGTTTTTCTTATTCCAAAAGGATGCATAAAGCACATTAAGCAGCTCTGCAACAGGTTCCTTTGGATTGGGTCAATTGAAAGTAATAGGGCAACTAAGGTTTCTTGGAAAACTGTTTGGAGGTTTGGGTCTTCGAAGTATTGCAAACTAGAATATTACACTCAACATGCGACTCATATGACTCTTTTCACAAGCACTAACTCACTTTGGGTAATGTGGATTAGAAATCATCGACTTAATCAAGCTTTTTTTTGGAACGCGATAGCAATTGGAACAAGTTCATGGTTCTAGAAAACCATGATAAAACTTAAACCGCTGGCTAGGATGTTTCTGTACTATAAGATTGGGGATGGAACTAAAGGCAGCTACTGGTTTGACAAATGGTCGCTTAAAGGCCCTCTTATTGATCTCATCGGAACCTCAGGTCCGCATATCACATGTACCCCCCTTAACTCGTCAATTGTAGCAGGGACTGTGAATGATAATTGGTGTCTCCCACGAGAGAACACTAGGAATCCTTCACTTGCATTGCTGAGGAATACTATGTTGTACGAAACTCTCCCATCTACTGCTAATGGATCTGATAAATTTGTCTGGCATATCGACGGTAAATCTCAGGACACTTTCTTGGCGAATCACACTTGGAATTCTCTGAGACCAAGGGCGGACAAGGTATATTGGATGCATCAGGTCTGGTTCAAGGGCTAAGTTTCGAAGCTTGCCTTCCACTTTTGGGTTTCCACACTAGATCGCCTACTTGTTCTGAGTCGCCTTCACATATGGGGTATTGCGCCTTCTCCAGCTTGCACTATGCAACACCCTACCAGAAACTCGCGACTCGCGACCATCTGTTACTACACTGTGAATTCAGTAAAGCTGTTTGGCTCAGGAGACTCACAAAACTAGGAGCTCGCACTCACATGTTTGCGAATTGGACGCATCTCCTTCAATGGATGAAGCAAGGATCAGATAGAACCTCATCTACACTAAGATGCTTAACTGTCCAAGCACTTGTTTATGCTCTATGGCGAGAGCGAAACCTCCGCATGCACACGGATTCCTCAAAAACTGCAAATGAAGTGTTCAAGACTGTGGATAGACAAGTACGGGACATCATACTCTCCAAGATACACATGAAGAAACTTTTCTCCAAAATGCTTTTCTTATGGTTCACTTATAAGTAACTGTATTTCGTTTTAATCATTTTGCAAACCTTCCACTATTATTCTGGAGGCTCCCTGCTAGTTATGTAACTAATGCTAGTTATGTAACTAAACCACTATTTATGCAAAGGTTGTTGCTGCTAAAGTCACGTGTCTAATTGAGTATTGTTTATTAATTTTTTATTTTTTTTGGTCTCAATGAGCATAGTTGACTAATTTGTAAGTATTATTAAAACAAGGCTTTGCAAAGTTGGGCTTAATGGTAAACTAACCTAAGGCTCAATTAAACCACAATTGTGAATCCAAAGCTTATAAGAGCGAATTAATAAACAAGGTCCACTAACAAAGACTTGAAGACGAAAAACCAGCTGATGAGTACACAACGCTTAGATGTTACTAGGGTACATAAACACTCGAACTCGAGCTCCCTGCGAAAACAATCACCAACACTCTATTAGAAACCCAAACAAAACACAACTGCAGCTAAGAATGAAACAGAACATAATATATAGTGAAATGATTTGGATTACCATTGATTTAGGAGGCAAGTTTGATGTGAATTTGGCTCGAACCACACCACTGTTACCATGAGGTCTTGTGACTTTTCCCCAAATGCTTCGATAGTGACTACCGTTCTTCTTAGTTTTAGCTTTGTAGATGTATGCCATTCGTTTACCTTTGTACCATTCCACTTCCTCCGTTGTGTTAACTCCTTCCACTTGGATTAGAGACGTGTTTGGGTATTGGTTTGACTTCGACCTACACATGTTTACCCATAATACATCTATAAGGATACAGTTTTGACTACATACAAAACATAAACAACACCAGTTTGCAAGCCATAAAACACATAAAACTTTATTTTGGTAAACGTCAAATTTGTGATTACATGAACTGTTTTGGGATAATAACAGTTAACAAAATCATGAGTGTTAGCTTATTTGTGTATCTAAGTTTCTGAATCAAAATACAAGAAGATAAGTGGACAAGTCGTTCTGTTTTGTAAGTAATTAGAAGTATTTGAACAGTATAAGCAACTAATCTGGGGTCATTAAGCGTATTAACCAGCAAACATTGATGAAGAGTCGCTAATTACATGAACCAAATAAAAAACGAAACAATCCAGTGAAATGAAAAAAGTAAAAAACAAATGAACGAATCATGTAAACAATGACGCACCTTTTGTAGCCTAGTATGGTTCCTCTGACATAGAGTCTGCATCACAAAGAAACAAAATCCAGTGAAACAAACGGGTTAAAATATATCAAAATCAGCTGAAAAAAATCCTAACTAGAAAGGTACACGAAAAAAAAATGATGCAGCGATTTCCAGTAGCAATGTGAAGCTTTAGCAGATACTAAATTAAGAAAAATCGAAGAAATGATTAGCATTGATAAATAACCTGACACGTTCTCCTTGACGTCCTTTCACCACTTTTGCCGAATCGTCCGGTGAAAGAAATTTTAGCCAATTGCCTTGAGAAAACGGAGACGAAACTAGGAAAAAAAAAAAAAAGAAAAAAAAAACGTGAATCCCGCGGAGGTAATTAGTTAGCAAGCAAGCAAACCGAATCCTTTGGAAATAAATGGGCCTTAATCTTTTATGGGCCGAACGTATATTTTAATTGGTTTTGAACGGCCCTCACACTTTCAATCTTGTAGTACGCCGTCAAAAATTTAAATATAATCTTAGCCCATTATAGAGTAAGGCCCACTTATGTCCTTATTAGGAAGGGCACATTTGAAAAATTCGAAACACCAAAAAAAAATTGAACCGCCAATAATTCTCCCTGGAAAAATCGTCGGACTCGATGATCGCTGATCAGACTTATCTCTTTCTCCATCGGATACAAGAAAGAAGGTTTTTAGTTTCCTTCTGATGACCTGAAATCTTAATCTCTCATTTGCGTGTTGGCTAAAAACCCGGTTTCCTTCTTGTTCATTTTGTAGGTTCGATGAAGAATCTCTTCGGATTCTCGAGTTGACTCTGGTGGCAATGAATGTGAAATCATTTTACGAGGTTAGATCTCGCTTGAGAGATTTCATGAGATCTGAATCGGCTGCTATATTCTGTGAACTCTCTGGAGAATCGATCATTGCAAAGCTATCCGTACTAGATTTCTTCGCCCGTGCTTTTGCTCTTATCGGTGATATGGAGGTTCGTATCCTGCCCTTTTCGTTTTGAATAAATTAGAAATCATCGTTAAGTCTGTATTGTGACTCCTTTCTCGAATTTGAGAGGCTCACGATTATGAGTGAAGATTTGCGGATGGATTTGGACTCTTTTATTGATTTTTATGTATATTTTTGTTGTTATATATTGAGTAGAGTTGTTTAGCTATGAGGTATGAGGCATTAACATTGCGAGATCTCAAGTCCCCAAGCTGTCCGTGGTTAAGTGTTTCACATTCAGAATGGACCAATTTTGCAGTCCAGTCAATGGAAAATGGATTCCCTTCCATTGCAGGAAAGGTAGTTACTCCTTCTGTGATATACGAGCTCGTTGCTTCTACACTTCTAGTAATGGTGTGAGTAATCCACATCAGAGATAGAGTTGGAGATTTTACATATGTTCAATGGAAATGAACTTACTAAGCAATTGTTAGCAAGTTCATGCTAGTTTACACTTGGATGCTTGAATATTTGCTTTACCAATTTGCTCAATTGTTGGATACAGGGCAATATGTTCTTTGTTTCTCTGCTACTTACTAAAGTTATATTTATATTAACCATTTTCTTTGGTTCTTTTCTATGGCTTCTGCTCTTCCATTTGTGGAGTATATCTGCTTCGTGATTTTGACTTATCTTTACTATAACGGGTATGACATTGTGCTGATGTAGGCCTCTGAAAATGCACTATTGAGGCTTAAAAAGGATAGTCTTATTAAACCAAACTCAGAAGATTATCCTGATGTTTTGGATGCGGCTGAGAAAGTAAGGAGACTTAGAGATTCAGCTGCCTCGTTAACATCTTCACACTCTGGTACTTCCATTTAGACGGTGTCTTCTTTGAAGTTCATTGCTTGAAACAGAGTTCTGACTACATTTTGAAGAGATATTGGTCTTAAATTGACTCTATTAACTATTGTGGATCCACCAATATGGATAGAACTTTTAACAGAGTTTTTGTTAGAATGTATCTGATTGCTCCGAGTAATTGTCTATTCACAAACAGTTCAGGCGCAAAGTGCAGAGTACTTGAGGAGCAAGGAACTTAAGATACGAAGCAGAGAGTCTCGACCCACTAAAACTTCAGACTGCACTGGTAGCAATTTGTTCAGAGAAGGAATCAAGAAGCGTAATCAACGAATGCTGGAAGATCTCCGTAGCATTCAGATGACCCAAGATCTAGAAACAGATTCGCACTGGGTTTGATGCAATTGATGCTACAAACATTACTGCCTTTTTGCTGCTTCATGCTCACGAAAGTACAGGTCAGATTATTGTTTTCAAAGAACTGAAGCTTCAAATGAATATAGTTTATGTTTTAGCTTTGGGTTTTTTTCTTACGTTTGCATATTTTACTTAACCAGTTTTTATCTGTTCAGGTAACTCTAGAAAGTAGAAACTCCAAAACTTATAATACCAAAATATCTTTCTCTCTTTAAGCTCTAAGGAGACAAAGGATTCGGTTACTAGTATAAATATGAAAAATATGGGTGAAATGGTCTCTAGTGAGAGCCAAAAGACCAGTGAGTAGAGGTCCTACAAATTGGTTCCATGCTGGACTCTCATAAACCAATCAGCTTAGGATTTTTCCATCACTTTTGGGATAAGATTCAACGTCGTATCAGTTCCATCACATATAATCATATTAAATAACACCTACCTTTGTAAATTTTGTATCTATATATAAGTTCTCATTTGGTGACAGATTTACAAAGAAATAATATTTAGAGTGAAGGAGAAAAAAAAACAGAGGAAAAAAGATAAGACATTTATGGATACACAAAGACTGCCAAAGAAAGAAGAAGAAGAAGATGAAGGAGATCATCAACCTTCTTCAACTTTTGAGTCCATTAATGCTCTCTCTCAAGACCAACACAATTCTTCTACCAATGATTTTGACTGCATTTTCGACATCACAATTGGAAATTTAAGCAGCTCTCACGAATTCTGGGATTTCTGGGAAGAAGAAGAGGAAGATGAAGATGTAGGAGAAGAAGAGAAACGATTAAGTACTGATCAAGAAGGCTCAAGTTTCGGATTTTCAAGCTGTATCTCAACCGATTATGAAGACAAAGAGTTGGGTCTGAAACTGAATCTGAACCATCAAGAGGTTATTGATGCTTGGTCTGATCGTCAGCAACCTCTGTGGACAGATACTTCAACTCCAACCATTTCCTTTTATGTTAGTGTGAATCTCTTACTTGTTGTCCAAGTTATGATTAGTGATTATTAATCAGTATTAAGAATTTAGTGTTTATGCAGAGTGGAGAAGTACCAGTAGCAGAAGAAGAAAGAAACATGAGAAGAGAAGCAAGTGTTTTAAGGTACAAAGAGAAAAGACAGAGTAGACTCTTCTCTAAGAAGATAAGGTATCAAGTTCGAAAACTCAACGCTGATAAACGACTTCGTTTTAAGGTCTCTTCTTCCTTCTACCATCTTTAACCTTAAACTCAAATTAAACTATATATAATTATATACTTTTTAACGTAATTTTGAGCTAACTTTATATATTTCTTATGAATTATTTGTAGGGTCGATTCGTTAAAAGAGAAGCTTAAACGGAAAAAAAGAAAACAAATTGTGGAAGAAAATTATCTCAAATCTTCGTTATGTCTTCTTTTCTGATATTATTATTTGTACTTTTTGAAATATCAATATCGACTTTTTAACTACTATTGTCAAATTGCAATGAAAATATCTTATTGGAAAATGAAAAAAGAGATACAAAAATATCTTTGAAGTAAAGGAGTTGAAGATTACATGAGAAGGACGTATATGGAAAGTCTTTGTCAAATTTGTGGGGTCCTTAGGCTAAAAAAGGGTTAACCACACATGTTTGAATCGAAATTTGCTCATCTTATGTGGGTCACAACTACAAAACAACTATCACGTTTCTGATATTTATATTTTCACAAACTACCCCTAAACGTTCTATAAATTCCATTCTGTGCCTAAAATGTTTTGTAATTACTATTTAGACCCTAAGCCAAAATCTTTCATGAGAAGACCACATTCTCTCACCGCATTTCACGGACTACCTAAAATCTTTCTTCTCACATATTTGACAAAACATAAGATTTACAAAAGTAGTCTGATAAGACTTCTTAACAATCAATTATTCTTCAAATAAAGTTCAACATAAATGCCACGGTCTTACTGTACAAATATCACATGTTCTGTTTTTCTTATCGTGTGAAGTAGAGGTGGGCATTCCGGTTTATGGCTTGGTTACGGTTCAAGTTTTTTGGTTTTATAGTTTATTGGTTTTATAAAAACTCAAACCATTTGAAAACTATTTAAATTCGGTTGAATAAGGTTCGATATAAAGAGTTTGTAATTAAAAATACTTTACTTTTCTGTTAAACTTTAAATTTTGATGTTATATTGTGGCTTACAAGTAAAATAAAAAGACAAAAAGGACAAGAGTGAAACGTAATCTCATTCATGCGATTGAGAAAGAAAACACGCAAGAGAAGTACATACATGAAGTACATGTGTGTTCTTATTCATGGTTTAAAGTTGTTATTAGTGAATTATTGTAAGTCACAATTACATATATATATATATACAGTGGGTACAACCACAAAGGAGGTTGTAAGGATCAAAAAGTAGACTCTTCAGAGAATTATGATGAGAATGGACTTGTAGGACTTGAAAATAGTAATAGAGTAAAAGGCTTTATTAAAAACACTCAAAAGATATTATAAATGCTCTTTAGAATACTCTTTTTATTTCTTACTCAAGTTTGGTCACAACTCTTGCCAAGCATGGATATTTATAGTACAAAACTCAAGGAATATCTCAAAAAACATTCTCTATATTTTTTCACACTTATTTCCTATATTACATTACAACCATAACTAATTCAACTCCTTACTTTATCTTACGATCATAATTTATTTTCCACTCTTTTACTTATTGTTATATTGAATCCAATGACACTTATCTTGCTTTATTAATCTCATGATGTAACTTAATTTCATAATAATCAATTATAAGATGCTGTTCCCACAAGATGTAGGCACCACACGAACTGGCGATTTCGCAAATCATCCATCGAAGGTTGCTGATATTTTTCTTTCCCTGTGGAGTTGGCCAACGATTTGAGAAGTAAATCTTCGCTCGCCCGAGTTTTCAAGTCGGTTAGATTTCAAATTCAACTGCAAGGATGGCTTGTGCGGAGGAGACGAGGAACAGAGCCGAAGAGAAGCGGATTCGTAGCGGATCCGATGCAGGCAGAATTCATATTTGCTGGACTCGTGACTTCACGTGGCTGAAGCGGATGTGAATATGTGGAGGCTCCGATGATTCTATTTGGGCTTTTTGGCACTCTTTGTATTCGGGCTTTTTTCCCGTTAGTTGTAACCTCACAACAGTTAGCCCATTGGGCTTTTATCAATAAAATTAGATGATAAAAAAATAAAATCTCTTCACCGTTCTTTTCCTTCTTCGTTACGATCGATCCTCTTTGATCCCTTCTCTGTTCGATCTCCTATCGTTCCCCTTCCACTCGTAAGCGCAGTTTTTCCGTAGTCGCTGCTTCTGGAAACTCCTCGATGTCATCAAACAATGATTCTCTCGGATCCTCTTCGCAGGTTTGCTCAATCTCTTTGTAAACGTGATTACTGATCATGAGCTTTGTTATTATCGATTGCTCTTGTTTAGATACTTTGGCTTGTGATTGCCTACTGGAATTCATAACTTAACGTTTTGACGTTTTTGATCAGGTTACTGAGTCTTTCTTCAGGAGTGTCTTAGGGCAAATGGATATGGTTTACCTAAACCGGAACCCGACGCCTAAATCCGTCTTGGAACTTGTCCGATCCGTTGATAACGAGCAACTTTGCTATGATCATCTCGCTTTCAGAACATTTGGGGTTTTGTTTCCTGAAAACCTTCTCTTCTTGGATGTTTTTAAAGGTTTTCACAATTTCTTAACTCATCATTGCCCTCTGTTTGTGGAAATATGTTAGATTGATGGTTATGGGATTGACTCGCTTGCAAGCTTTTTCCTTGACTATGGTTATACTCCTATGGATGAGCTGAAATTTCCAGCCAAAAAGCTTAGAGCTTTGTGGTTTGCACCTCCTGATGTTTCTGCTATTCCTGGTGGAAGCGGCGTTAACGGTCCTTTACCAAGAGTTTTTATCTCGGAGCTCCTTGTGGAGCAGATGAGTACACAGACTCAGGTAATGTACTGTTATTGGTTTGACCCTGGATGGTTGTTTGTGTATAAGCTTTGAAGGCAATCTCTCTTGTTTCCAGGATGTGATCAGAAAATACACTGAAGCATCACCCAGTGGGAAAAAGTATGCTGCTCTTTCCAGTGCTCTCGGTACTTTAACCTGGGAGAAGCCTCTATCTTCTGAGTTTGAGCAATTGGCTAGGTATCTGATCTAGTTCTCCGTGTATATGATGGATTTTATATTGGACTTGCTGGATCAAACCAGAGTATTGACACCTAACTGAAGCTGTGTTGGTATAAATTGATCTACAGGGAAAGTGAATACGCAGCATGGACCCTTGTCAATGGCTATGCACTTAACCACGTTACTATTTCTGTTCATCGGCTTAAATCTCATCTAAATAAAGTTGAGAAGCTCAATCAGTTCCTTGAAGAAAAAGGTTTCCAATTGAACTCAGAAGGAGGAATCCTTAAAGGTTTAGCATCATCAATCTCGCAAACTAATACACTAATACCTGAATGAAAAAAATTAGAGACAATGTTAAGCTAATTGTGTTTACAACGAGTGACACATATCTTTCCACCTCATTTCAGTTAGCCCTGATGGTGGTTTGCTGCAAAGCTCAACTGTAGCAGATTCGATTTCTTTCAAGTTCTCTGATGGTGTCACCAAATCCATCCCTTGTTCATACATTGAATTTGCTGAACGTCTGGTGCTTCCTCAGTACCAAAATTTACCTGAAAGCGAGGTAAGTGACCACTCTTATTGAATCTTAACTTATTTAGAAGTTGCTTACTGTGAATAGATTTGATCTCCCATTGCCTAGAGAACTCCACTTAGTTACCAACTTACCATCATTACGTAAAGCTGATTCAAGTGTTTTTACCAAAATTGTCAATGACACTTCCACTTCCCTTCAAAACGCAGATTCGAGAGTCTCATCGACGTGATGGATTTGAGGTCGGAAATGCTGACAAGATCTTCGAGAGCACAAATCAACAACAGCTTTCCCGACGAACCGGGTGATGATCAATACTCGATAGCCACGGCTTTAGCAGTATGTTAAGCATGCCTCGTACATATGTAGCCAATAAGAGCTTAAAACTGTTTGTTATGTTGATTAGTAAAGATTACTAATCCAATAACTCATTTAATATTTTGTGGGATATATTGCGTAGCATTATTTGGGTCATTATTTTGAATAAGAGAAAGTAAACCAAGTTAATATCAATGGATTTACTCTCTTTAGTCTAGGCTAGAACCAGTCTATCTTTAAGACAAACAGAAATGGATCATAGTTGTTCCTTAAAAGAGGACTTTTCAATTAATTTTGTTTTGATCACTTGAGAGTAAAATTTATAGAGGATGAATAAAAATCTGTTTTATATTTTGGTCTGTCACATCTATTGTAACCAATTTTTTAGAATTCTACAATCATAACAATGAAGTTTGAACCGGACCGACCAAATAAAAGTCTAGAACTTGACAAGTATGAGTTCCGGTTCGCATTTCGCTCCCTGCAAAATAAAAGTAGGAAGATTTAATGATACTAGCTTTTTTATGTTTTAAATTGTATAAAATAATCTCTTTCTTAAATATTTTTAGTAAATGCTCTTTTTCTAAAAAGAAGTTATACAAAAAAAGTCGAAATTATCGTTGTGAATATATTTGAATGTATTCAAAAGATAGATATTTTATGCGTGGACAAAATACAGATGACCTATAATGTAAAATTGATTTTAACTTCATCCAAAAGAGGACATTTATGAAAAAGACACATAACCGAGGGATAAAAAGTATATCAAAACGATTGAGAGAATAATTATATAGAAATATGTTCAAAACTTATAAGCTATTTCACACATTTTCAGTTGTAGACATCATTTATGCATATATTTTCAGTTATGGACATCATTTGTGGACATATTTTCATTTGTGTACATCATTTATGAACATATTTCAATTGTGGACATCGTTTGTGGACATATTTTAATTGTTGACATCATTTGTGGACGTATTTTAGATTTGTGGATATATCAATTGGAGACATCATTTATTTATTCGTCTATGCATCAATTACATTTTTGCATCAAATTTGACAAAATATATTCTGGGTGAGATGTTAAAAGAATATATGAAATATCCATAGTGGACGACAAGAACTTATAAAAATCATAGAAATTTACTGCATATACTCGATACATGATACAAAATTACGAGTCTATAAAACTTTACGAAAATGATGAGAGAAGAAACAATTAAAAGAGAGAATCACTTTATTTTTTTTGGTTTTTGAAATCTTGTGTTTTTTTAATAACTAATATCAAAAGAGTTAGAAAGAAAGTAAAATTGTCATTTTCGTCAGAGAAAATTAGAGAAATGGTGAAAAAGGTGTAAAATGTAGAAGAAAAAAAGAGAGTATTTTTTAGAATATAAACTGAAAAGGAGCATCCTTTTCTCATAAAAGTATTAGGAACATTCAAAGTTTAAACCTTTGACGAAAAGGAGGAGTTGGTATCTAACCAAAAAGAATGACATAATGTAGTAGTCAACAACACCTATCGCCCCACGTACGCCTTGTAATCGCTGTCTCTCTTCGTCGGTGATTCATATTCCGATTTCATATCAGTGGTCCAAAGATTTCAGAAAAAAGGGTCTTACTCTTACCCTAGAATTTGTAGTCCCCGAGTACCAATAGCCTCCCAATCCACGGCCAAATCCCTAGATGGCTACGGAGGCTACAACCGCACCCAAATTCCAGGAACCGGATCTTCGGCCGGTTTCTCCAACACCGGAATTTAGACCGGAAATCTCTCACGATGGCCTTCGGTTTTGGCAATTCATGATTGCGGGTTCGATTGCTGGTTCTGTCGAGCACATGGCTATGTTTCCCGTCGACACTATAAAGACCCATATGCAAGCGCTTCGTCCATGTCCGTTAAAATCCGTCGGAATCCGGCAAGCTTTCCGTTCGATCATCCACAAGGAAGGACCTTCGGCTCTCTATCGCGGGATTTGGGCTATGGGACTTGGCGCTGGACCTGCACACGCCGTTTATTTCTCCTTCTACGAGGTGTCAAAGAAGTTTTTATCCGCTGAAAATCAGAACAATTCCATCGCGCATGCGATCTCTGGCATATTCGCAACTATTTCAAGCGATGCAGTTTTTACTCCCATGGATATGGTGAAACAGAGGTTGCAGATGGGAGAAGGGACTTACAAAGGAGTTTGGGATTGTGTCAAGAGGGTTATGCGTGAGGAAGGAATTGGCGCCTTCTATGCTTCTTACAGAACAACGGTTCTTATGAATGCGCCTTTTACTGCTGTTCATTTCGCTACTTACGAAGCGGCTAAGAAGGGACTGATGGAGTTTTCGCCGGAAAAAGTCAGTGATGAGGAAGGTTGGTTGGTTCATGCCACTGCAGGAGCTGCTGCTGGTGGATTGGCAGCTGCTGTGACGACGCCACTTGATGTTGTCAAGACGCAGTTGCAATGTCAGGTAAATGATTTCTTCTGTCTAGAATTGAATAATGAAGACGTGTGATTAGATATAGAGCGGTATTAATGGTAAACCATAGATATTGGGTATTATGTTTCTTGCAGAATGCAAAGATTTTGCTTTTAGTCTAGAAACTGTATGATTCTGTGTAGGATTTCTTATCTTTGGGAATGTGAAAAGCTTCATGGTGGTCTTGTTTCAACTTGAGTGGTTAGACGCTGTCTTTTGTTAAAAATGATTTGTGTAAAAAAAAAACTATCAGCCTACTGGCCGATGGTAATCATGTGCTAGAGCTGCACAAGAGTTTTGTATATACAATTCAAGCTTCTCAAATTTGGGCAATCGCATAGAGCTTAGTATTGAAAGAGTTTAAGAGCACTTTTTTGGTTTCAATTTCTCAACCAGTAGGTTTTTGGTTTCTGTGTGAAAATTTTGAGTTAAGAGTGAGTTTTATCGTTTTTCAGTCAATGATATTCACCCTATCATTAATTTGGTCTTACTGTGGCACGTCTTTTATTGCTGTAGCATTTATAGAATGTAGGAGATATATTTTCAATATGTGCTGTTTCAAATATAATCTTATCAGGTGAAAGAAAAACAAGGATAGAACAATCGTCAAATAAACGTGTAGAACCTCGAGAGATGGTGATGTTTTCTAGTTGAAGCTTAAAGTGTACAGTAATTGTATAGTATTTCCATTTATGTTATGATCCTTTGTGGTTTTGGCAATCAAAAATCAGTGTTTGTAGCTCTAGCTTAGATCTATTTTGCAAGACTTTTATATCTAGTATCGTATTTAAGAGACAGTAACGTCACAGTCAGTTATGTCCATGGTCTTTTGCTCTTGAAATGTATAAAAGTGCCTTAATAATCTCTTGTGATGTGTAGGGTGTATGTGGATGTGACCGCTTCACTAGTGGCTCCATCAGTGATGTACTGAGAACGATTGTGAAAAAAGACGGATACAGAGGACTTTTAAGGGGATGGCTCCCAAGAATGCTATTCCATGCTCCTGCAGCAGCAATCTGTTGGTCCACTTATGAAGGTGTCAAATCTTTCTTTCAGGATTTCAATGGCGATCCAAACTCTGCCTGAAAAAGACAGTGAGTTGGGCAATTCAGACTCTCGAGGATTCTGCTTTGCTTTTTTCTTTGTAAACTAGTTTTGTCAGGTTTTCTTATACTGTGTATCTGTTATGGTAGATTGTATTTCGTCCAGGTTTGTGTTGAGATTTTTTGATAAAAGCTGCACAAAACTATGTTCCTATCAAACTTCCTATAATAACATAACAAGACATACACGAACCAGATTTTTTAACGATACACATATCTACATGCTTCGAGTGTTTTCGTCAGTTGTATCAAGCTGCCCTTAGTAGATAGACATTTAGGACTGTGTGACTATAACACAAGGAATAACACAGACAATAATTATGAATCATTAATATATATTTTAAATAGCTGAACAACAAGCACCAGTGGTCTAGTGGTAGAATAGTACCCTGCCACGGTACAGACCCGGGTTCGATTCCCGGCTGGTGCATTCTTGAGCTGTGATGATATTGGCTTCAGCGTTGGTTGGGTCCTTCGCATTCTTCTGAATTACCAGATGTAATTGCCGTTCTTCTGAGCTCAATTTTTTTAAGACCTTTTCTCTCCCGTTTGGGCCACATAAAGTAGGCTTACTTACTTGGGCTACTTGGACCACATAAAGTGGGCCGTTTATGTTGAATATGGGCTTTTAAATATGTATGAGTCTGATGAGACGAGTGATCTACTTTTCGACCGAGCGTCTCAGTTACCTTTGATAGGACTCACGTTTCCATCTCGAGTTAGTGGACAAGAAGGATTTCTCTCTATGTCGCTTCAAGTAGATCACACGGAAGGTTCTTCTTTCTGCTCCTTCTGTTTACTTCTTCATATAAAGATTCGAAAAACCAGATTTTTGGACTTGGGATCTACTTAATTGGTGGCTAAAATTGCAGAGAACAACAACAATGCCGGGAGCGATTCAGACTCTAATTCCGTCGACGATTCACAAGACTATTACGAACCAATCTCAGCCGTCGATCTAGACAATAGGAACGATGATGAAGACCCTTATCTTCCGATTGCTGGACACGGATTCAGCAACGGTCTTTCTAATGGCCATTGTATGATTCCGGAAGCAGAGGAAGGGATTTCATCCATTACTATAAACGGAGACGCAGAGAGTGAGAATGAAGAAGATACGGAGACGGAATCGGAGATCCGTAGAGCTTTTGAAGAGGACGAACGGCGTAGAAGATCGCCGTTAATGGAGGAGAATGATACTAGGGTTATGGAAACTATGCGTGCCATCTCGTTCCCTGGAACTGCTCCTGATTGGGCTTCTGATGTTAATGAAGATCGTTGGATTGATCAACTTCGAAGATTGAGATCCACTTCCCAATAAACCAAACAATATTCAGTCCAAAAATTAGAGATTTTCTTACCAATCTTGAACTTTCGATTTGCTTTGTGGCTTATAGCAACAGTCGTATTACTTTGTGGAGTTTCTGATTCTAAGTCACCATTTTTCTCTTAATTCAATGTTCAAGATATAAGCAACAGTACCCAGTAACCAGTGTTCTGCTATACATAGTTACAAACCCCTATACTTGATCAATATAGCTTCTTTCTGATGATTCATATACATATACATACATACATAGAGTTCAAAGTCTAGCCTCATTCAACTGCATTTGGCTCTCTTTCATCTGGACCTTGTCGGTTTGAATCTGTCTGGTTTTTGTCTTAAAAAGCTTTCTAGATGTAATCTGCAACTTGGAGTTCATGAAGCCTGTCTTGGTTGCTCCTTATAACTTTAGCTTTGTCCCCTCTTATCTCCAGAACCTGAAGAAACAACACCATAGTCAATCATCATATCTAAGAATAAATGTAACAAAGACAAAAAACGAAGAAGCAAGAACCAAGGTTGTTTTTTAGGTACCTCTGGTCTAGAGTCAAGAACACCACTGGACATTCCCACATCAACTCTCCATATACCGCAACCATATTCACTATCAATTAAAAACCCATATTTCATTATACTTGTGGGTTAATATTGATTACAAGTTTTAGGGAGAGAGATCGATCAATGTACCAGTTAACGCCTGATAATTGGGGCGTATGTCCAACTACCATCGCCTTGGCACCAACAGCTTCAAGAGTGTCCTGGAGAATTTTACTTACCTGATAAGAAGTCAGGAAACACATTAATTTAAGCTGATAATGATATCTGTTTAGCAGTTTTGAGATTCTGGTGATTCAAATTCAACTTGCCTGTTCAATCTGATAGTCATCCAGCTCAGAAGTCTCTCTAGAGTAAAGTCGGCTCCAGACAACACTGTCATATCCCCGAGTCGCAATGAATGGCATCTGAGGATTGTCTTCATAGTTAGTAGAGCTTTTCATCCAAGACGAGACTTCTCTGTTTATCCTCTCTACACCGTATGCAACTGTGAAAAGACATTAATATGCATATGATGGATCAACCCCTAAAGAAAATCGAGAAGAAAATGTTGAGATAGGCTTAACCTTACCATGGTGAGGAAGAAGACCACCGTGGCAGAAAACCCAGTTATTAACTCGCAGAATAACCCCGTGGCGCGCTAATTCACATGCCAATTGACCACCTGGTCTGAAAAGGACCGACCTTGCAATCACTCCCTTTTGCCTCTGTCCTAATGGTTTCCCATGACTTCTGGTTAACCAACAAATACAACATCCATGAAAACTAAGAAAGGACACAACAAAATGAAGCACCTTTACTACATTCCATTGATCCCAATAGGTTTGGGAACTTCTCCTATCTTGTTTCCATTGTCTTGACTCAAAAATCCAATTAGTAAACGCTTTATCCCAATTGTGTGCATAGTCCTCCAAGTACTCAAGAAAATCTGTACATTCATCAAATGCTCTCGCATCTACGTATCTAAAATCTCCTTCAACATTCATCGTCTCGTGGTTCCCATTAACCTTGAAAACATGGGACATTTAGTCCCCTCAATTATCATTCAGAACTAGTAAACTAAAATGAGCAAAGTGAAAAAGATGCTCTCTGTGCTTCAACATATGAAACTCAATTATGATAGCAGTCAAAACCTGAAAAACAGCTCCACCATTAGCCTTGGCTTGATCATCAAGTGACCTCATTAAGGAGAGTATTGCAATTTCATCATCACCACGATCCAGTATATCTCCTACCTGAACTAGTACCTGTATTTTTCATATAATTATTCCACAATTCATAAGGAGTAAGACTTAAAATATATGAAGCAACCATCATAAACTACTAACAAGCAAATCAAAATAGATTTCAATTGGACAATGCTGAACTATAGCAAAAATTGTCAACAAGATCTAGAATCAGATAAAATATTCAAGACCAAACGGTGAACCACTAAGAGATGTTACCATCTGAACATATCCTCGTCTTGAAGAACAAAAACCCAATTCAGATTCAGTTTCAACTAATGTAACAGAAACTGAAACTATATTCCACTAGGATCCGAAAATGTGGTAAGTGAAGACCTACAGTGTCTTGGCCGATCCACTGGTCTCGTCCGTCAGAGCTCAAGACGCCAGATAACTGAAGCGCATCTCTGGCTTTATCCAAATCGCCGTGAAGGTCTCCAACTGTGCATAGCCAAAACAAAACCCATTCAGTTTTGTCATCATATTACCAAAAAAGATTGGAACTTTTCAGATTTTTTTGTGGCAAACCTGCAACGATACGACGAGCAGGAGCAGAGACGAAAGTGGGCGGATCTCCATTGATGACAATCGGCTTGAGAGCCACTTCGTTACAATTGGAAGTGATCGACAAAGAGGACGAAGAAGAAGGTTCTATGAATTTCTGGGGATGAGAAGGAGGAAGCGGAAGTGAGGAATTGAGGGAAAGGGAAGCCATTAGTAGTGGACGAGCAATAATCCACCAGAGTTTTGATGAAATCACTTAACATTTGTGTTCGTCTGCTATGAAATTTGTGTGACTCGTTTGCTCTAATGCATGCTGAATAAACCACTGGCTGAGATTTTTCGTCTGTAATATTGTTTTTTTTTAAGTAAATAAATAAAATGAGAGCCACAAAGCCCAGAAAAAAAAAGGAAAAATGACAAAAATACTAAAAATTTCATTTAAAATACAAAAATATATTTTAATTGAATTCATCTATAAAAATAACTCATGAGAGTAGTGAATTTATAATTTTACCTTTAATGACCGTAAAAAATTTGGAAACACAATTACATTTATATCCCTCGCTATACATTGTAGACTTCACATGAATTCTGCTTCAAGAAGACTTTACTGTGAAGTCTACTACTTATATAAGAAGATTTCATGTGAATTCCGCTATTCAATTATATATATATATAATTTAAAATTAAAATAATAATAATTATTATATGCTTATAATTTTGATTACAAAATATAATAATAAATAATTATGAAGAATTAAAAAATAAAATTTTGCTAAAACAAAGTCGAATAAAATCAGCAAAGATCAAACCACAAAGTTCATAAACCAACTATGTAATGGTTTAGGGTAATAAGAGATGGTAATCATGTGGGATTTGTAAATTTTGTATTTGAAATGTATAAATAGAATAAAAGAGTTACATTGTACATATAGTTAGAAAGTATAAATATTTGATTTAACATTTGCGTCTTATAGAGAAAATATTCGGTTTGTGATCTAGAAGTTACGGTTTAGAATTTAGGGAATATGGTTTAGGGGTTAGAGTAGACTTCATGTGAAGTTTACTAGTTCCAGGAGAAAAGTTCATGTGAAATCTGCTCCATAATTATATATTTAATTTAAAATTAAAATAGTAATAATTATTATATACTTATAACTTTGATTACAAAATCTAATAATAAACAATTATGAAGTATCAAAAACAAAATTTTACTAAAATATGATCAAATAAAATCAACAAAGTTCAAACTACAAAGTTCATAAACAAACTATGTAATGGTTTAGGGTTTAGCAATATAAGATGGTAATCATGTGAGATTTGTAAATTTTGTATTTGAAATGTAGAAATAGATTAAAAGAGTTAAATTGTGCATATATTTAGAAAGTATAATTATTAGGTCTAACATTTGCATATTATAGAGAAAATATTCGGTTTGCGGTTTAGAATTTATGGTATAGGGTTTAGAGGTTAGATTAGACTTTATGTGAAGTCTACTTGTTCGAGGAGAAGATTTCATGTGAAGTTAACTTTCGAATCTACTTTAGGGGTTAGAGTACACTTTACGTGAAGTTTACTTTCGAATGTACGATGTTTAGGGATTAGTGCAGATTTCAAGTGAAGCCTACATGATGCAGACTTCACATGAAGTTTGTACAATGTTTGCAGGCTTCACATGAAGTATGCTCTTCTGAAATTAAAATTGAAATTAAATTGGGTTGTACTAAACCAAAATTAACCAACAATTGAACTAGATATTAAATTAATGTAGTTGAATTTTTAGATAGTTATATATTTTATGGGATTAATGGTCTTAACATAGTAAATTTATGTTTCAGTAATTATGTGATGGGGTGGCATCATGAGAATATATGTCATTTTTAAATCAATATGTTGAGAATTGCTGACCTGCTTGCAATTTCGAGAAAGAGAGGTGGAAGGTTTTCGTCTTGTTTTATCTCATAGAATTTTAAGAGAGTAAATTTGTAATGAGTGGCAATGATCATTTGGAATTATCAAATGATCTATAAGAAGTTACATTTGCAGCAAATTCCAACACATGTATAATGTATTCCTCTTGACGATTTTTGGATGATATAATTTCATTTTTATTATTCCTTTTTATAATAAATTATAGTAATTTTTAGCCTTTTATGTTTTATAACAATTTAGGTTTTAAAAAAAATTATATTTGTATATTTAATTTTAAAATTCACTAACTTATTTGTTTTACTTAGCCACTATTGTTTACTTTCTTAGGGCTATGATATTTATTTTCATCTAAGAATTTTTTTTTGGTTCAAATTTTCATCTAAGAATTATATCTATATTTTATGTATTTTGTTTTCTTTTATTTGTGGATTAGTTTTTAATTTGTAACGTATTTTTCTTTGTTTTTTTATCTATGAAATGAGTTAATAATTCATGTTTGTTATTAATTAAAATAAAGGATAACATGGTACTTTAAAAAAAAAACAACATTCTTCTCTGTATATACAGAAGTCCCAAGACTATTCTCAATGATATTTTTACAAAAAGTATTGTAAAATTCAATCTTATCATAATAAATATAGGGAGAGAAATCGAACCTAGATATCATAATAACTGGCTGAATCATCCTGAGAAAGATTCGACGGATTTTATTTTCTTATTAATTTGATAAAGGGCTTATTACTTTCTTTTTCTCTTTTGTTACTTTATAAATGTTTGAATGTTTTTGAAACCGGTTTGGAAACTTAAGCTTGATTTAAACGTAGTGGAGAGTTTATATGGAGAAACTAAAACACTCTTTAGTATGATGATGACTCCATTAAATACAAATGATAACACCGCTCAATATACACAGTAAGCTTTCTGATACAAATGAACCCACAAAACAGGTTTTAGAACATGCGATATGTTTGATCAAATGGGGAATTCAGCGACCATATTTAGCATCTTGGGAGATCCAACGGCGGAGGCTGCACTGACTGGAGCTCACCTATTCCATTTTCGACTAAGAAAACCATCGCCAGACCCCATCCTAGATGCGAGTCAATGTGACAGTGCATAAACCAAGCTCCTGCAACATAGAACAAAATTGTCAAAACATTGAACTTGTTAGATCGTCTAATGAAAGATTAGTGCATCATTAGTTCACCTGGATTATCAGCAACGAATCGGATGGCTACCCATCCACCTGGAGGAGTTCCAATGGTATTTCTCTCTGGTGGGTCAAAGAGATTGAAGCTAGATGGATCTCTCTTGGGGTCAAAGTTTCCAAAACCTGACCCAACAACATAGAACTGGTAACCATGTAGATGCATAGGATGGTTCTCAGGCGTGACAATGCTTGTATCTTGCAAGATAATCTGCACATTGGCCTTGTACTTAAGCTGGTAAGCCTTTGTGGCCTTAACTGGTTTCCAAAGTCCACGACTTACGTTTCCTGTGTAATCGAATTGAACTGGAGGAACTGGTGGGAAATCTGTTGTGATGATCCCGGGGATTCTTTGGTAATAGGCTTGCATCACGGAGTTACTTCGAGGTAAGACGAATGAGACATTGTTCATACTTGCAGCGAACCTCGTCCCGTTTGGTCCTTGACATCGAGGGCTGTTCGGTTTGGCACAGTTTATCAACCCCAACCCGACTGTGAAAAATAGATCCTCGTCGATTTGGAGCGGTACTGGAGCTCTTTTCCAGTACCGCAAACCATTGACAAAAGCGGTTGCAGTAGCTGTGTCGTTAAACGTTGGCAAAACAGGGAAAACCGGTGCAATCTGACCACGTCCACTAGGAGCATTACCGTATTCTAAAATAGCGGTCGTGGTGGTATTGTCAAAGGCAGCGTTCGCACTGTTGTAGGCTCTTGCGGCCATGTAGTAGCGGCCGGGTCGTTGGTTAGCTGTTATAAGGACGTTTGTGGTCTGACCTGGACCAAGCATGACTACGTTTGTGGTGAAAGGTTTGGTGTAAGCAGAGTCTACCTCGACTACAGTGAGCTGGTGGTTCGCGACTGCGAAGAAGAGTTCTTGATTCAAGGCCGCGTTAATGAGACGTAGCTGAACCGTCTCGCCGGGAACTATAGGAAAACGAAGGGTCTCAGGTTTAGAGCAGCGATAGAGATCGCCAGGTTGACCGTTGATGGTGTAAGCGTCTGAAACGTTTGGTGCTGCTCCAGTGAATTGAGCCAACCTCAGAACATCCATTGGATTTCTATCCCACCATTCCCCTGTTCTCTTCAACTACTATTTAGAATTGTTCATATGTGAAAAATGGTTATGGAGATTTAAAAGATGTAAAGCGTTTTGTTAAGTTACCAAGAATAATTGGGATGTCACGTTTAGGCATAGCAAAGGGGTAAGGAGAACCGAGACGAGGGTAGATGATGAGAGCTCCATAGACAGTGGCTCGAAGCCAATGGCTATGAGCGTGCCACCAAAGTGTACCTTCTTGGTCTTCGATCGTGAATCTGTAGGTGTAGCTATGTCCTGGCTGGATCGGACACTGAGTTATGTACTCTGGTCCATCAGCCCAAGGGTTTCGTATCTGTCTAACTCCATGCCTGTCACCAAAACAGAGCATATATCAAATTGCTTGCTTTCTAGGAAGCCAAGTTATCTACCAAAAAGCTGATTGAATGTGTTTTTTTACCAGTGGAGACTAATGTTGTAACGAGCTCTGTTGACGACAGTGATGGCGAGTGAGTCTCCGTTTCTCACTTCAAGTGTTGGACCAGGGAACTGACCATTTACGGTGATGGTCTCGTGAGTTCTGCACAGCCTCTTCACTGGTTTTGCCTCGATCTATTTCACCAAAATAACGTTGAATTAAACCATGACATGATTCACAAAAATACTTGAAATGAGACCAATCATGTGAAGGAGGCATAACTTACCACAAATTCACGGACGTGAAGTTCTGCAGAAGCGAAAGAAGCCAGAAAAGAGCAGCAAAGAACAATGAAAATGAAGGATACGCCTGAGACTCGCCAGGAATTCGTCATATTGTAAGACTCCAATCGTTGTTGAAGCTCTCTGGTTTGAGTTCAGAGGAAAAGATGAGAGATATATATACACACAGAGAGAACGCTATGGCTAAAGGAGGAAACAACAGAGCTTATGGGAGGTTGTTAGTAGTGAATAGTTGAAATAATTTAATAATAGAAAATGGAACTAGTATATTAGGTTTGGAGTCATGAAGGACCACAGTTCATATGAAGTTTAGAAGATTTGGTGCACCCACTTGACTAATCAGGTACTAGGATTCTCTAATCATCGATCATATATAAGCCAATACAACTTAGCATTTTGATGATCACTACTTAGTTATTTAAATTTTCTTTTTGTGATATCCATCTTATTTTAAAATTAATATACTGTTAATTCTGAATTTTATCCTATTTTTTATTACAGTTTTTTTTATAAAAAATATAGTACGTAAATAATTATACATATACCCCATTTTTACCATACATAAATACAGTAAATAATTTTTAATTTTTAAATTTTTTAAAAATTTATATTCCGGTATTTCATTTGTTGTGATTTTTTAAAATTTTTATTTTTAATATGATTGGTGAAGTTCTATTAATTTAAAATATAAAATAATTTAATTGATATAAATTAAATTTTTTAAATTTGCGTGTTTTTAACTGAAAAATCAGTATATTATAAAGAAAAAAACAATTACGCACCAGAAAACAAGTGTGTCTGATTTAGATAGGGGAGAAAAAACGAGTTGTATGTTAGCCTATTACAGTATGTATTACCAAACTTGACAGCCCAGAATAGATATGTTAGTTGAGCTGGAAAAGTTTAAGAAAAGCCCAATATAACAAAGTCATTGGCCCATAACTATTTCACTGTATTAAACAAACGCGTACCGCAGTTGGTGTAGGGCCCAAATGTTAAGTGAGGAATGGTGGAATTGTCGTGGAATTGTGCTGAATTTTTGTTCTGGTTACCAGTTGACTTAGGTAACTGTTGAATTGTATGGAATGTTGAATATGGCGAAATTTTATTTTTATTTTTATGCGAAATTAATTAAAATAAAATGGTATGAGATAAATTCATAGTAAAAATTTAATTTATAACCAAAGTATGTCCTAGAACTCCATTGAATCTTTATTCTATAGTAGGTTAAATAAGTGATGCTAGATTTATATACCAAAAAAAAATAGAACTCGAACTAAATCGAATCCGAACCAAATGAATATAACAATACATATACAATTATATTATTCATAGTTAATTGTATATTTTATTTAAAATATTTTTATTAGGGTTAAAATGAAAAAATAAACAGTAAAAAAAATTAATTACGGGTGTAAATAGTAAAAGTTGAATATGGTGAACTTTTTTATATTTTTCTTGCGTAATCTGACTAAATAAATTAAAATCAAATGGTAAAAATGGAATGTTACTAAATTTGTAGAATTTAAAATATTAATTTATTACGAAATCAAATGATATTTTACCCTATAAAATAGGTATATTTAAAAAAATTCTAATAAACTAACTAATACTTAAACAAAAAAGTAATATATAAAAATATTTTAAACAATTGGACATTTTACGAGTGGAGACAGACATGTGTAATTGGACATTTTAAACAAGTTATTTTCACTATATTTTTATTGAATAAAATTGGATTTTATAAACTTAATTCTTAACGAAATAAAAATCAGTCAAATCATGTAATTATTTTTAACAATAAAATATAGTTTTTTCACCAACATTCCTCTAATTATTCCACAACATTCCACTAACCCAACTGGTAACACAAATAAAAATTAAGCTCAATTCGTTAGCATTCCTCTAATTCCTCCGTCACCATTTATAGCCTTAATGAAATTAAAGAAAAGGAGATTGGTGGAATACGAGGAATTGATTTTACCAATTAAAGGAATAACAAAATAATAAATATAATTGTCATTTTAACGTGAGAAACTATTTTTCTCTTTGTCATTGTTTTTTTTTGTTATTATTGTTGCTGTTCTATTTCACCATTATTAAATTCTTTATTTTCTACATGATTTTAAAATTTTAGATGATAAAAATTAATTAAAAATAGCAATTTCAAGATATAAATAATAAATAACTTTTAGATATATGAATATTTTGAATATTTATTCGTTTCTCGATTTAGTTCATTTATAGATCTAAGCTTTTTTAGGTATTTAGCCGATTTAATTTTAGTTTGATTTCTTCTAACTCGAATCAGGTTTGAATTTGGAAAAATATGTTCACACTAATTTGATTGGTTAAATTATCTAAATTATAATGTGTCCAAATCCAAAAATTCAGCAATAGCATTAGCTAAATGTTTAAACTTTTATGGAAAATATTATGATAATTTAATTTTAATAAAAAATTATTAATTATTTTTAAAAGTTTAAAATATTAGTTATTTTTAGAGTCTTTAAAAAAACTAATGGGAAAACGTCTTTGATCAAATCGTTGAGTGTTATCTCTAGTAATTTTTCCACCCAGGTCGACTTCTGATAATCATGTTTGTCCATTGTTAAGGGTGTATGAAATTTGGAGATTGACTATAGATTATGTGTTTAACTGGTATCTGTCAAATGCTAAAGAATTGTCGAATTATTTTATTTTACAAGATTTTCAATTCCACAATCACTATTCATTTTTGTCGAATTGTGAAATGTGTGTAATTATTTACCTTTTTTTTTACATGTACCATTCTCTAATTTTTCTAATTTTGTATATACCTTTAAAAATATTAAAAAATAATTAATTAGTTTAGATTCTTAATTTTTATATATATTTTACGTTTTAATAATGATTCATTCGATTAGTTTTTTATATCTTCTAAATAAAAAATATTTTAAATAAAATATAATTAATGAGTAATATTAGGTATATGAATCTAGTATCAAAGATTTAATTTGTTACCAGAAATAGATTAAATAGAATTCTAGAGCAAAAAATCCAATCTAATTATTTTAAAAAATCTACCAAATTTTATATTCATCAGAATTCAGTTGTTACTATTTGATTTTAAATATTTGGTGAAGATTCCGTATAATAATTACCATTTTACATATTGCGTTCACGTTCTGCAATCAAACGAGAGTTCAAACAGAACAATAAATAAATAAAATAATTGAAACGAAGACAAAAGTCGTGGTCGTTGCGATATGAAATTACAGGTTCGATTAAAATACAAACAAAAACACACGAAAAAGTCAGACATAATTCCCGCGTTTAATCTTACTCTTCTTCCGAAGACTTAGTCCATATTATATTCTTCTTCTATGAAATTTCGTCTTTATTCACCCAATTGAACCAATTCCGTAATTTCTTATTCCAATCAAAACCATATGGCTGAAGCCGGCGACGAGAATCTTTACGCCGCCGCTAGAGACATCGCAAGAGCTCTCGGAAAGGATCCAAGTGCTGCCGGAGATATTTTACAAATCCTCTCCGGCTATGGAGCTTCCGGAAACCGCGGCGGTGATCCTCGACCTAACGTATCACACGGCGGAACAAACCTTAACCTTGACCGATCACTCAATTCCTTAGAAAGACAGATCTCCGGCTACATCGTGGAGGATCAGCCGATCTGGTCCGATCCCGTTGACTCGCGCACTTTCCTTGACTCTGTTGATGAACTAATTGCGGTGGCTAAAGACTTGAGTTCCATGGCTAGAGATAAATCTGTTGCTGTTTGTCTCTCTCGTGCAGAAGAGCTGATTCAACAGGTGATGTTTAGGCTTCAGGAAGAGTTTGGTTATGTTATGGACCGAGCTTCTGACTCGTTTGACTCCGACGATGAGTTCATCGGAGAAGAAGACGACGATACTAGCAACGGGGTAATTACGTCATTTCGTAATAAATTTAATTTGCGTTTTAACTTAATTAAATCTTGCATAACTCGAAATTGGAGTTAGAGAATCCGGTTTACAATATGATTCCGGTATATCGGTTATGACATTTGAACAGGTAATCGTTGCCCGTCCAATCACGGATTTCAGAATCATAATCGCAATCGAGCGTTAAATTTCCAAACAAATTTAATTTGCGTTATTACTTTATTGAAGTTTTGCAAAATTAGGAATTGGAATTAGAAAATCCGGTTTGTGATTTGATTCCGGTTAATCGGTTATGACATTTGACCAGGTAATCGTTGCCCGTCCAATAACCGATTACAGAATCATAATCAAGGCGTTTCAATCGAGCGTTATTGGCGATCTAAACGCAATTGCTGTGAGAATGGTCGCTGGTGGATTCGGAAAGGAGTGTTCACAAGTGTTCAGCAGTCGACGACGAGAGTTTCTAGAGGAGAGTTTGTCGAGATTGCATTTGAGAGGACTAAGTATGGAAGAAGTGCAGGAGACTCCGTGGCCAGATCTAGAAGATGAAATTGACCGTTGGATTAAAGCCGTTACTATGGTGTTCTGTGTTTACTTCCCAAGCGAGCGTCTTCTCTGTGACCGTGTTTTCTCTGATCTTCCTTTTCCTCTGTCAGATCTCTCTTTTATGGAAGTTTGTCGCGGAACAACCACACAGCTTTTGAATTTCGCAGACGCGATTGCTTTAGGGAGTCGTTTGCCTGAACGCTTGTTTAAAGTTATGGATTTATATGAAGCGATGCAAGACCTTATTCCCAAAATGGAAACGCTATTCTCGGATCGATACTGTTTACCACTGAAGCACGAAGCGGTTGCGATTCATAAACGTTTAGGGGAAGCGATTAGAGGGATTTTAATGGAGCTTGAGAATTTGATTCGTCGTGATCCTCCCAAATCTGCGTTTCCTGGTGGTGGGATTCATCCAATCACACGGTACGTGATGAATTATCTGCGTGCGGCTTGTAAATCACGCAAATCATTGGAGCAGATCCTTGACCAAACCGGGATTGAGACCGGTTCAGGCGTGAGATCTTTGTCTGTGCAAATCATATGGGTTTTGGAGTTGTTGGAAAGTAACTTGGAAGGCAAGAAAAAGACTTACCGTGATCCATCTTTGTGCTTTTTGTTTATGATGAACAATGCAAAGTATATACTCGATAAGGCGAGAGATAATGAGCTTGGTTCGGTCTTAGGAGAAGATTGGATTGTGAAGTACTCGGCGAAATTGAGACAATACCATTCTAATTACAGAAGGAGCTCATGGAACCAACTAGTTGGATTGCTTAAGACAGAGGGTCCTTATCCTAAGTTGGTTGAGAGTCTTAGATTGTTCAAATCTCGATTCGATGAGATGTGTAATGTTCAATCTCAATGGGTTGTTACTGATGGACAATTGAGGGAGGAGTTGAGAAGCTCTGTTGCCGGAACTGTGTCTCCGGCGTACTCAAGTTTTGTCAGAAGACTGAAAGATTCTCCGGAGATTAATGGAAGGCGTGGAGAGCCGTTCATTCCTTATACTGTTGAAGATTTGGAGATCAGAATTAAGGGTTTGTTCAAGCAAAGCTCAAGTTAATGAAATTAAATCTCAAAAAACTAATTTTGAATCGATAAATGTGTGAATCTTTTTAAATCATTATGTTGTATTATTTCTTGGGTGACGATTGTTCATGCATGGATCGGTCATTGGTTTACTAGTTAATTCTTGTTCGAATTAATCATTTTCTAGGTCTAATTCTGTCGAGAATTTCTTACGAATTTTCGACAGTATAAGTTTTCCGGTGACAAAATCTAAACAGACATCATTTCCGTTAAGATTCTGGTCTGATTGAAATGTTTTTCTTGTAATATATTGACTTAAACTTATCCAACAATAAATGTTTGCTAATAGAGATTATAATGACCCTTTTAGAAACACCATAGATCATGTAAAGAAAGAGGGAAGTATAGATTGATTAACCTCCTTGATACAGATTGAAGCAAAAATGTAAATCAAGAGAATTCATGGAGAATTTGATCTATAAGACTGAGACTAACAACTAAGTAAGCAACTTGAGAAGGATGAATATCATCCCAGAAAAGGAACTGGTTCGGATTAGGACAAATCCGAGTTAAAGGATTGCACAAGTAAGCTAACTCCACTTCTCCTGTCCCACAACATCCTCTCGTTGTCACCTTTATTCCTGTCAGATTCAAAGCAATCACTTTACTAAGCATGAACAACATGCAAGAACCAAATGCTTGAACCGGAATCTAACCAAATAATAGGTATTGGTTCGGTTCCGAATATTCCTAAAATGTCTAATGGTTCACGTTCATTAATATGTAGTGTGAGTATCGAATAATACCTGAAACCACACCAATATCTGATAGATCCAATTTTATGTAGATGAACATTAATAAGTGTAATATTTTGGATATTACAAGTTATTTTTAAGTATTGAGATACTTTTCGGTTTTCAAAATTTTATCAGAATCGACTCAAAACCAATTGAAACCGAATTAAAACTAAACCATAACTTTTCCGGTACCTAAGCTAAAAAAATTTCTACCCGAAATATCCAAAACCAAACCAAATACTTGATTGTCCAAGTCTAATGCAAATTGTACACATATGTGATATGTTGATCTCCATATATACAATGGGACCTCTTTAATTTAATACTCAATTCATTGATAATCTCTATAACAATTTAATTGTGAGAAAATTATTCAAAACGGAAGGAGAAGTAGATGGATATGAGAAACGTAATGAGCATGGGAGGAAAGGTAACGTTACGTTACCATATTTTAGGGGATTAGAAGCCATGTCAAACAATGCTCCGTAGATGTCGGCGTAGAAGATGACACTGCCATTGAGATTAGATTGAATATACGTTAAGGAGTTGTTTAGCTTCTGGTTAAACTCTTGTGAATCTATGTTTTGTTTCTCAATGCATCTTCTCTTTTTCTGCTTTTGCAATGCCATCGTCATCTGAATCGGTAAACACCCCACCGGTGGTAATCCCAACACCACTATTTTACGGCACCCCATTTTATATAGTTCCTATATATACAAATACATTAACGTAACAGATTTAATATTGCCAATAAAAGAAGAAAACATTATGAAGTCCAATTTCATATAAGTATAAGGAAAAACTTTGAAAAAGCAAACTCTTTAAAATAAGAAAACTGTTCGGGAAAATGTATTTGGTCATTAGAATTCAGTTCCTAAAAATCTTGTAGTTCGTGTGATAGTGTTTAGAGTTCACAGGTTTCGATGGAAAGAAAAACACATGTTGATGGATAAGTAAGACACTCAATTAGTGTATTCTGACAAGATTTCTGATTTCAGAATTACATAAAATTTTATGCAGAACCAATTTAAAATAAGGAAACTGGTCGAGAAAATGTATTTAGTCATTAGTATTCAAATCTAGAGAGTCTTGTACTCCGTTTATAGTGTTTAGAGTTTAAAGATTTCCACTATATGTTGATAGGTCACTAGGACACGCAACTAGTGTATTCTAACAAGACCTCCGATTTCAATATTATATAGAATTTTAGGTAGAACATGTAAAGAGTAATGTAATGTATGAACTAAATGATGCATATATGTATATATAATAAGAATTGTTGCTTACTTTAACGAAGTTGTGTAAACTTGTGAGCATGAGTTTTTGATAACCAGCAACACCAAGCACTTGACGAGGAGAAGGAATATCGTAGAGATTAAGATCAACATCATTAGTTCCTGAGCTTACAATCACTAAAGCCTCACTAACAATCTTAGCCGCTTTCTCTTCCCCAACGATCCCACTCAACCTCGTCAAATAACTTCTAAACATATTCGCCTGTTTAGCTAAGGACAAAGCTGAAAAAGCTATATCTGTCAAGTTGTCGTAACCAGAACCGGCTGATGCAAAGCAAACTCCAGTTAGGAGATCCGAATCCGACAAATGTGGATTGAGGAATGGAGGAACTGTTTCTTTGATTCCGAGAAGAGATGCTAAGAAGTCTGGAATGAGTTTACCGTTTGAGAATCTTCCGGTGGCGTTATGGCCGGGGAAATTGCAACCGTAAGGAGGGAAATTAGCTTTAATGGTGGTTCTGATGTAGTTGTTGTTGCCTGTGTCGAGTGTTGAATCGCCGAAGACAAGAATCGCCGGAAACATCGTTTCGTTGGTTAGATTTGCGTGGCACGTTGTTGATATTATTAGCATTGTGGTTATGATCATGAATATAGTAACATGAATCAACATTTTATCTTTCCTTCTTTTCTTTTTTTAAGGATGAGTCGGCTTTTTATTGGAGTCTACTTATATATATGCCGTTAAAGTATTGACTTTTTGGCAACACCTCCCAAGGAGGATTTTATAAGGACCAAATGGATATATAATGGGCTTCATAGTGAGCAAGCAGCCCATAAAAGTGTTGAGCCTAAGAATTGCTAGGTTCTGTTTTCCTAATCTGAAAAGGTGTTTATATCTTACTAATAGCCTTGGCCACAAAACTGGAACAATAAATAACAGAACCAAACCAAAACAGGCATTCGATTTGATTTCGATTCATGTCCAATAACCAAATTTTTAAGTTCCCACGATTTTTGGTTTGGTTCGGTTAAAAACCAAAAGTAATCATTCTTAACACCATTTTTATGGTGGTGGGCTTCTTTAGGTTACAATTCATTTTTTTTGGATGTTTGCAGATTACATATAACCATTAAAAATGTAACCGAATTATAAACGAAACCGAACTGAATACATAAGATTACTTACTAATATATATATATATATATATATATATATATATATATATATATATATATATATATCTAATTGATTTTTTTTGTTAACAATTAAATCATAAGACATAATCTATACTTCAAATTTTTCCAAACCCTAAATAATATCGCTTAGGATTACGCAATTTCATGGATTTGTACTCCATGAGAAATACATAAATAGACTTAACTACTAAACCAATTTTCTGGATTTGTAGAAATAAACTTAACCAATTAACTAAATAGATTTTCATTATCTTAGATTAGAAAAGAAGGTTAAGCTTGTGTAATATTTTCCACATTTTATACATATATAAGCTATATAATATTTTTTTTTTTTAATCCCAAAAGTTGAAATTTATTGAAAGATGGCCTCAAGCCCAACAAAAGACATCCAGAAGAGGGGAAATCCCTACAAGGCCACCTAACGGCCCAAACAAAAGACCTCACAGGAGGTAAGAGACTCGATACTTAACCGAAGAACATACTCTAGACTTGGAAAAGAAAACAAAATAAACATGAATCGATGGAACTTGGAGATAGACGATAGAAGTATTAGATGTTGTTGGATCTTTTCTTGCTTGGGCCTGCATCAGAAACATCATCTTTCTTCCTCTTATTTTCAGCCGAAGAGGTCCCTTCTGAGTTGCATGTCCTTTGTGGAGCCTCGAATTCCAAGTCAAGTGGCAGTGCATTGACATATGACATGAAGGTGTCATTGGTGTTAGCAATTACATCGTTGATGGTGATCCTAATGCTGAGAGCACTGGTGTCTGCTTCATTGATGTTATCCACTTGAGAATATTGAGGTTGAGTGTTAAGAGAATCTTCCCTTAAGAGTTGGTCTTCTGTTGTGGTGTGACTATCTTCACTAGGATTGTCCCCATTAGCCGTCACCATAGGATTTGGAAAGTAGTCAGCTGGTACTGGAACATAGGAACAAAAGGTGGTGTTGTGAGTGATTCTTTGACAGTTGAAACACAGCCGAGAAATCCATTCGTAGTAGAACTCCACTTGATAGCTATCTCCATTCTCACAGTTTATGATTTTATAATACTTGAGCCGATTTTCAAAAGGAAATTTGATCTTGACTCTCACCAAGAAAGGTCTAGTGATAGAACCTTCATGAAGATCAACTTCAATCACTTCTCCTAGAGAGCTGGCAATTAGTCGAACCATCGTTTCAGATGCAAGCTGGATGGGTAGGTTCTTCAACTGGACCCACAATTGGATAGTAGAAAGGAAATTCGGTGGTGGGTGATCCTCCCATTTTTCAACCGCTACAAACCACCTATTATATATGATTGGTTGCATCCTCAAAATAACATTAAAATCAGCTTCAGACTCAAAAAAGAATTGAGTATATTCTCGGTTAATCAGTCTTCCTTTAACCGAGGTTTGGAGACACCAATCCTTCGCTAAGTCCTCTGTAATGTCATGAGTATTTTTCTCCAAACGATTCAATGGCCTTGCTATTAAACTCCTTTTGTTCTTCTCTAGGGTTTGCTCATAGGTTTAAGAAGGAAGAAAGATACTCGGATCATTACGCCCAAACTGAAACTGATTTTAAGCTTACTAGAGATTGTTGTCCATTTCTTTGTCGATTTTGGGGTGAGATTGCTGTGAATGGCTCCATGGAGATGCTCCTTATAAACATCTTCCAGAAACCAATAATAATTACTCTGTAACTTGCCTTTTTCATCTTCATTGGTGAGTTGCCTTTAAGAATCTGAATAATCCTTTTGCCTTGTTGCATGAGGTAAACTAAGCACCACCAGATCACGCTTCTATATTTCTTGGTTTAAAGACTCGAGAAGATTAACATTTGATTGGTTACGAGTTCCAGCGTAATCTACATATCAGAGAGTAAGAGTAGAACCATCAAATCTCGATGATAGTTAGAATAAAATTAATATAAAATTAAAAAAAAATTGATTCATTGGTGTTTGGAGGCTACGGGAAATCGAATCGTTGGTGATAGACAAAAAATAATTCTTTTATATTCTAAATTCTTACCTATATATATTTCTACGAAACACATCTACAACAAGCTCTTTAAATTATCTAAATTTAATTAGAAAAATAGATATTAAGTTGAAGCGTCTTGGTATTTACAAGATCTATATGATAGATAAACGTGTGGATAACTAAAAAAATGCATGCATAAACATATCCACTTTTCCTTTTTTTTGACAATTAAAAGATTATGTAAGTGTGGTTACTGATATCTTGGTAGAATCTCATAAACAATTGGATTCTCCCCAACTCCTAACACGGAAACGAGTTTGAAAATGAAGTTCGTGCAACGATAAGATCAATTCATAAGATTACGAAAAAATTATTTACGGTCCAAAAATAATAATTAGACAAATAAAGATATTGCACACGAGAGTAAATCTAAGGAAACGTGTGTTATAGGCTGGAAAAATCTCCAATATCTATGCTTATTTCTTTTAATTATTACATTCATTTATCTTTATTCGATCAGGTTCATCCCCCTTACAACACTAATTTCTCTCAATCATCTATTTCATTTATTTAATTTTTTCAGAAAAAAAAGATTGGCTAATATCAAATCTTCCTCGGCTTTGGGGGAATAACTATTAATATTTTTCTGTTACTAATTTATTATTATGATCTTTAAATATTATTTTGTAATTTTTAAGTACTGATCTTAATCTAAGCTGTTTATATATAAATAAAAATTTGGTTTAGATTTAAACATTTAGAAACTCTTTCTGGTCATGCTTAATCTTTCATATTTTTTGCGCGCTCAACCACAAAACTAATTATCTAGTCTACGCAGTCAAAAAGTTTCTCAGATCTTATGCATTTATTAACAGAGTGCCTCGTTTTTAGTTTTTTATATGATGTTATGAATTAAGTTGAAAAAAAAAACTAACTGAATTTTTTGGTCTATTTCTACATATATATATATATGAAAAAAGATCGTGACTACAACATTGTAACTAATATTTTCTGTGAGTAATTTTTCTATTTATAAGAATTTGACTAAATTTTTGTGGTTATTTAAGCATTTTTCGTGGGTTTTTATGATTTTTTCATGATTTTCAGTAACTTTTTTCGTATTTTTCAGTCCAACTACGAAACTTTTTATGACTTATTCTTAGAAATAAAAAATATTCTACTATATTAATAATGAGAAAAGAGGCTCGGAAAAAAAATTCAAAGTTGCTGTCAATTATATAGACATTAAAATGCGAAGTTGAATAATTAAGAGATTAAAGATTCACCGAAGTTTATGGAATAAAACAGGTTTGGCTCACGTTCTTCAATTATGATTCAATTAAACACTGTTACAGATTCATAAGAAGATTTAGTCTCTAACACATTGTGGCGCACACAACCCAAAATCTTATTTTTGTGTTAATTAGTATAAATTTTCAATTAACTCTCTGATTAAACAAAATTAATTAAGGAATTCAATCTCCATTCGTACGTCGTCGGTGTCCGAAACCTCCGTACGACGAAGCTTCCTCTTTCGTATCGTTCATTTGTTTCAAGACTTATTTTCTGCAACCAGGTTCTTTTTTTTTGTTTATTTAATACATGTTCTTATTGCTATCTTTATTTATTCAGTAATCATTAGTTGTTTACCACGCAAATTATGTTCTTTTTATTATTATTTTTCTTCGAGTCAAATTTCTGCTAGAACAATTTGTAGAAGTGGAAATTTAACTAATTTGACCAAACTAATTTTTTCTAATCTGTTTAATATCTACATGTTACTATATATTGTAGAAACGGTTAAGACATCAAAACATAAAAAATCATCACGTTATTTTTCTTCATCTTTTGTTATCACTTACACAATACTAAAAAACACTTTTTGGTAGATTATTCATATTACAATTTTCTCACCTCAAATAAATTTAATAATAAAATTTTCTCAGAATATTTGACTAAAAGGATAAAAGGATAAGTGGATTTTTGTGACATAAGTTGTGAAATAAATTTGCTTAAGCTCCTTTCATTTCATTTGGAAGTGGTATTTAGTCTAGTAGCAGATGGTAAATCCATATTAGATATACGCACTTGCACAACCAGGAATCAAGTCCCACCACCTATATTATGTAGGAACTTGGCTAATGGACCGACCTGTTGTGGTCCAATATTGACAAAAAAAAAAAAAGCTCCTTTCATTTAATTACCACCATATTTTGTGTTACAATCTACATGCACGACAACATAATTAACTTTTAGGTTAGCTATGAATAATGAATATATACATTTTTGAGAAGCCAATAGTTTTACATTAAGATCCTATAAATACTGAGATCCTCTTTTCTTTAAGTCAATAAATAACCAGTTTTGGTATATGAGCTCTTATAAAGTTTTACAAACCCTTAATTAATTTGTTTAAAATTAAAAGTACTATTGATGTGGTCCTGTGGCTGATTTGTCTCCCGATCCACTATCTTGCTTAATCAAGTAAAGCCTTAACTATTCACTAAATCTCCGAGACCAAAGAGTCTTCAACTGTAATCTATACAGTACTTATAAGCCTCGCAAGTTGCAGATTATATCTTAGTTAGTTAAGTTAAGTACATATTAACGTACGTACGGTTTCTGACATTAATTAGTGTGAGAATATCATTAACACTAATTACTCATAAACTCTTTAAAGCAAACACAATTATTTAATTAACTTAAATTTAAATGACATACTTAAACGATTCGATTCCTTTCAGTTGACAGTGCAAATTGTTTTTAATCATTTTAATAATAATGTGCTTAGTTTTTTTAAGACAAATATATATTCATAATAATGTCTCCTGTAATATTAAAATACAGCTGTATTTTTTATAAAAGAAAATAAAATGTTATCTTTTATTTATAATATAAATTTGTCCAACCGATGCTATTATGCTTGAATACTAAACTTATAAAGTAAACATTTATGTAGTTGGCATTCGGCGATTGCTAGTAATGGAAATTCATACTATATGATAAATATTAAATATTGAAAAATGATTATTGAGTGAGATCATAATCTCTGTATTTTGTGTTCCTAATTTGTACTATAGTATATCTTCTCTTTGTTACGAAACTCCTCATAGATCACAGATTATTTCTACGTTGGTTTGAGAATTTTTTTTTATCAATATTGGGCCACAACAGATCTACCCATTAGCCAAGTTCCTACATAATATAGGCGGTAAGACTCGATCTCTAGTTGTGTAAATGCGCATGTCTTATATGAACTTAACGTCTGCCATTAGATTAAAGGCCACTTACACGATGGTTTGAGATAAGAAGTATATAACTTTTTATTTTTTGATAGGTTTTTATAAACCTATCTTATACTTTGTATATAATTTTTTTCGATGATCAATAAATTTAAAATTTCATTTAAAAAAATGATTATTGAGTGAGATCATAATCCCTGTATTTTGTGTTCCTAATTTTATACTATACTATCGTTGTATCGAATTTTTCAATAATACTCCTATTATGTCTCCAAAAGTGAAGTAGCTTGAGAGCAGACAACGATAAAATGTTGAGTAAAACTAATGTTAATTAATTAGTTGCGATAATATTAATGGATTGTTGTTAATTCGAACATTGATATCAAATCCAACTTTACGTATGGGTAGTTAAATAGATAATCCTTTTTCAGCTTCCAAGTTTTTGGTCATGGTTTCACATTATTAATTACGAGTAATCTGTCTAATCCCAACACGCTCCTAGTTTCAAGATTTGGTATTATTCGAGAAACAATACAAAAAATGTTTGTTTTTTTTCTCTGTATTATTCAATTTTTACATTTTTTGCTAACCTTTGATTAATTATTTAGATTACTATATTAATCTTATCAGAGTTTCAGTTCATAGATCTAAAGACTTATGAACCACTAAAAAAACACGAATAGAAATTCAAATAATTTGAAATAAATAAATTCACATAAGAAAAATTTATTTGGGTAAGTCTATTTAGTCAAGTTAAATGTTTTCTTCAAAATAATGCATAGTTTAGCATGCTATGTTTCGAAGATATTTATTACATGAATTGAATCTTTTCTTGTTCAACAATCAAATTTAAAATGTCGGGTCCATAGCCAAAACTTCTAACAATATTATGTACGACTAATATAACTTCCTGAACTCGAATTCGGATGAGAAAACAACATAAATAAAACTCAACTACTTTTTATTGATATGTAAATATTTTATTAATAAAAATTGTTATAAGTTACACAAGATAAAACCTATAAATTTGGTTCAATGCCAAAAAAAAAACATGGAAACAAAAACAATTTATGGATGTCGATAAAAATGGAAACTCTTTCAAAATAATGAAGTGATAATAGAAGTTTGAAATTTTCAGGCATATGCTGACCGAAGAAGAAACTCCATTGACAAAAACATTTTTCCTCAATTGAGTTTTCAAAATCAATTATTATATTTAAAAAAAAATAAAGCTATAATGAAGATGGCTTAGGCAGTAATAACGAGAAGACCAGAGGGCATATCGGTCATTTAACGTCCGTAGACGTATGGTCAAGCCTACTTTGGTGTTACGTGAAGTATTGGCTCCTATATATATCCTCGTCTTCTCCAACTTGTTCTTCCCCATAAATCTCATTATCAATCTCTTCAAAAAAATACTCAAAAACAAAAGAGAGAAATGGGAAACAACTTAAGGTGTTGTCTAGCTTGTGTTCTTCCATGTGGAGCTCTAGATTTAATCCGAATCGTTCATCTTAACGGTTACGTTGAAGAAATCACAAAACCAATAACTGCCGGAGAAATCCTTCAAGCAAACCCTAATCATGTCTTAAGCAAACCATGTTCTCAAGGAGTTGTTCGTAAAATCTTAATCTTATCTCCTGAATCTGAGCTTAAACGAGGAAGTATCTATTTTCTCATTCCAGATTCTTCCTTGCCGGAGAAGAAACGAAGAAGAAAAGATTCTGATCGCCGGAAAAAAGTTCTGAATGAAGTACCTAAACCAGATGTGACCGGAGATGATGAATGTGTGAAGTTATGTGAGAAGTATGTAGAAGAAGTTGTAGCGAGTTCGAGTGGTAAAGAGCACCGTCATCGACGGCGACATAGTAGATCGGCGTCAGTGTCCACGTGGCGGCCTTACCTTGATAGTATTTCTGAGGATCTTAATTAAATATTCCTCTTTTGTTTTTTTTTCAACATTACTCATTCGGTTTGGATCAACAATGGCTGATTCATAGCCTAAATGCTCAAAGTAGAGCTGATGGAATTCAAACTCCTCACCTGATGCCTAGCTATATTAGGGGCAAGCCAACTGGACCACCTACTCCTTGACAATTCCTCTTTTGGTTTTAATTTCACGTTTTCTAGCTAATGGTCTTTTTTTTTGTCCGGAAGCCGGATTTTTATTTCCGAGAGATCATTTTTTTTGGTTATTGGGAAAAATGTTAATGAAAAAAATTGAAAAATGTGGATAAGATTTTTGTGTGGTAACTTTTTGTTGGACAAGTTACCGTTTCAGAGAAAATTTTAAATGCAATATAATTAATTTTCAATTATTTTGGATCTGACAAAACTTATTTCATAATTAAACTCTAAATTTTGTTACATAGAGTAACGCATTTAGCTGAAACCAAATTTTAGGAGAGAAAAATATAAAGTTGAACACTAAAAACTTATTTCCCCAAACCTGTCTAGTTTAATTTGATGAATTTCTTCGTTATGACATCAATGATATAACTGATGAATTTTATAATTAATTGGGTTGTATTTATGTTTAATTAAACTTGGAAAAATGTTAGAGTTTTTTAGTTTCTGATGATTAAATGTCTCCACTAATAGTTGAGATATATAAAATTTAATTTTATCCTATTATATCTAGTAATTAATAAGGGATTTTAGGAATGAATTTAGATCATAAATTGAGTTTTATCATCTAATTATTGCCAAAAAAACTTGGAAAAATATGTGTTACTAAAAAAGCGTCAATGAAATGATGAATGATTATTATAAAATGTGTGTTTAACGGAAATACGAGTTTGAATGATTAGAGTTGATTACGTAAATTGGGTGGTTATGAAATAATAATGGTTATTGCGCAGGTTTTCACATGTAGGTGGACCTATTGAAAAGCCTTTGAAATTGATATAAAAATCTCATATAAATAAAAGGAAAACAATTTGTAACGTAAACCTTACGTCTGCCAATAATTATGCATTAAAATTATAAAAACCTTTGAATTTTGCTGAACTTTTATAAACTAAAATAATAATAAAATTCACTGTGACTTAACTCCAAAAAATCGTGTTTGTCATATAAAATATTATTAAGGTATAAGGATTTTAAAAATAGACTATGGATTAGAGAATATGGTTGGAGAGGGATGCAATTATAAGTCAAGATATTTTTTAGAAAAAAAATAAAACGAAATACTAAATTATTCTTCATCTTCTTATTATTAAAATATATAAGAAGAAAAATGAAAGCTGGCGAGCCCATCTGAATCAGCTGCCTTCACATGGATTCCTTCTTCTATGCCCCATCTCTATTAGACATTCATTTTCTTTTTGGTATTTTATTCATCTCTATGGTCGACGATTTGCTATTTTTTGTATTTATAATGTATATGCAACTATACATATATTACTTTGTTTGGTCCAAACAGCCCATCTTCTCCATACGCCTGAGCCATTAATGTTTCCCATTTTACAATACATACACTGCTTTAAACTACCCAAGTTATTTGAGCAACTGTAGATCTATGTCCGATCATACTGATTTATAGATTTTTCTGCAACAAAAGTAAAAACTTTTAGGTTTTTATCAAACACAATGAACAATCTAATATGTTATGGTTTTTTTGTTGATAATAATGTAAATTTATATGTATCAAATAAGCTGTTTAGTTATAAGAATTGGATTAGAAAAAGCAATTGAGAAATATCACCGATTGATCTTACAAATATAATTAATAATACTTAAATCAAAGGCTAAAGAGATTAGCGAAAATTTTATGCCATATTCTTAAAAGAAGTGCAATCCGAATGCTTTTATTAATGGCTTTGAAAACTTATTGAACAGATCGAGAAGTGCTAATGTGGAGCCTCAGATTCCCCTTTCTCCAAATATTATAGATAACCGATTGGATAGATAGACAAGTGAGAAGTCTCTGTTGTCTTGATCCTCCTTGAAACATAACAAAGAAAAGCAATCTAATATGTTATGCTTTGTTACTAAGCCGTCGGTAATTTAAGGTTGGTACTATATGTTTAAGATGTCACAGGTTTAATTTATTTGGGAGGAAATTCTACATAGATTTTTCTGATTTTTAAGAGGATATATGGTGAAAAAGAATAATATATCGATTCTCAAATAATTTCTATTAGTCAGAGTAGGCACTTTTCTAAAAGTCGGAATCTCTTGACTATCCAAAAATGCTTTGTTATTGTTGGTTTATAAATTATAACATTAAAGATCAATTCTTATTAATAGTTTAAAAATGACTTTTAGTTAGTATGTATGGGTAAAACATAATGTAGTTTAGCGACCCACTCGTTCATTGTTTCTGTCCACATGGAAGCAAACTTTGAGATCCTCATTCACTAGTAAAAAAAGTTATACTCACGTAAAAGCCACATAAATTTTTTTGGTTATAGCCCAAAAACTATGAAATATTACAAAAACTTACGATGAACAATAATTTCTTATCCACAAAATTTTTTGTGGATATTTGTGGATACTATTTTACCCACGAAAATGATACAAAAAAAATTGAAAAATCCATTACAAAATATCAAAACAAAACTGTAAATAGAAAAAAAAAATTATGATTTTTCTGTCCCTGAAACCCATCAAATTTTTCGTGTTTTTAATTTCAAAGTTTGGAAGTACGTTGTAATATTTATAATATAGATTGCTGTGTTCTACTAAAAAATTGTGTCGTGATGTTTAATTTTTTTTTTCCTATAGAATACATAATTACTGATACATCATTATAAAAAAGTCATATGAAATGAAAATTCGATGACCGTATTTAAAAAATAAACTATCTTAAATAATTACAAACATCTATTACTAATGATATATATTAGTAATGGTATTGCTTAACAAAAATTGTTCCTAGCTCTGCTGGTAACATCCCTAGAATGATCCGTAAGTGACACGAGTTCGAATTCCACTTCTACCAAAAAAAAGTGTTAAAAATATCCATTTTAGACCCGAATTCGAATCCCCGCGGATGCAAAAAAAAAAAAATTACCCACAAATTTTTTTTGTATTTATCCACGAATTTTTCGCGAATATATGCTTTTTTTACTAGTAATTTCATCTTGCGAATAATCAATCGATTCCACTGTCAGTTTTTTGAAATTAACTTGAGAGTGGCGAATTAGCGTTAATATAAGATTTAATTGGTATTATTAAACAAGCAGTTACATTAATTATGGGTTATTAGCTACCAATCACAACTTTGTGTAAAATTAGGAGTTAAAACAAATGTTTGAAAAATGAATATTTGGAATTATTTATGGACATTTAACTGACGGTTATGTATGAACGTCTGCTAACAAATCTATTTTCAAGCAGAATTTCTATTCAACCGTTTATTTTTATTTCAACCGTTTTATTTAAACATAGTCCCAATGATTGAAACATAGCCATTCTCCTAAAGAAATATCAAACATCAAATCAATCATGAGTCACGACAGATGTCAACATCAATTAACAGTTCTGAAATTGTTAATCACTTTTGTCCGTTGTACACTTGTCTTATCAGAACCTGATTCATTATAAATCATAAATCTCAGAAAATGGATTTGATTGAGAAGTGCTTTTAATATGAAGATAAACTCTGTTCTACAATATCAATTGTTTAATTACTTACAACCTGTAGTTAATAACAAACACTAAAAACTACATCATTTATTTTACTTTTTCAAAAAAAAATTGAAGAAAAAAAAAAACAAAACAAAAAAACTAATAATTAACGGTTGTGAAGATCAACAGGAGTAAAACCTTCTTCAACAGAGAAACGTGGATGCACTCTTAAATCTCCAACCCTATTTGGAGAATTTGGTAATTTATAACAATTATCCATTGTTAGAGAGTCTCCTTCTTGTTGATGAACCACCAACACCGAGAAATGATAATCAGCCGACGCAAACATGTCTCCGATCACACCTAGCTCAGGACACTCACTCCAATCCGTTAAGCCATACAATACAGATGACTCAAGGTCATGGTCACGACCAACAACTACAAGATCATATGAACCTCCAAGTGTACTAATCACTTGCGTGGTTTCCACGCCATCTCTCACTATCTCTTCTCGGTATTGAAGTTTCGGTTTGTTCAACGAACAGTTTTTGAAATCGTTTATAAGTTGAGACTCTGTGAGTTCTGATTCCACTTCAATGACATTGTTTTGGTGGACAGAGCTTTTGTGTTGGAAATGGATCATTGTGACGCTTACTTCTGGATGCTCAGCGATTCTCATACAGAAAGCTAAGGCTTCTGCATCGTCTCGGCCTCCAATGAAGATTACTGCTACGTTACGCCATGTGTGGCTCATGAGAACTGAGCAACGACCTTCTGTTTCTCCTCTGTCAATGAATATTCCGACTGAACAAGGTGCCTTGTCTAGCACGTTAAGGTTTATGTTACGAATTGCAGGGTTCACGTAATCGACATTACCGTCTATTGCGTATTGTTTGTGGAATGGGATGACTATGAGTGTTGCTTTCTTGTCGAGAGCAAGTGTGCAAATGTCGTCATTGATGCTAGAGAATGGTGCTGCAGCTGTGAAATGTTGAGACATTAATGTTCCTTGGTTCAACTGTTCGAATCTTTGGAAACCATTGACGATGTGAGTGGATTGGACTGTGTTGGGATCGAGTTTGTTCATCTGGTGATGCGGTACAAGGACCGCATGTGCTCGACCTTTAAGCTCGACCAGATGCAATGTGAAAACTGAGATCGGGCTGAACCGACTCGGGTAAGCAGCTTCTAGGAGATTAACCATAGAAGGTACGTTTTCGACGTTGTAGATACACAACAAGAGACGAAGTTGCAGGTTTCGTTGTCTCGTATTGAGGATCGTTCGCTTGCTCTTGCTTCTGTAACGTTTCGACGGGTCATAGAGGTAAACAACGAGGAATCTCGAAATGCCAGTCACAGCCAAAAGTGTGATAATAACGAGATTGACACATTCTGTGTTTAGTACCTGCAAAATTTAATGAACATTTAGAGAAAACGTTTATATGGACTGATTTTTGGAGGCTTTAAAATGATTATACCTTTTCGTCTTTCCACATGATACATGTGTAGATCTCAATGACTCCTTGACAACACATTAAGAAAGCCAACGAAAATGCATCTCCGATTTGTATGTTACAATAAGCAGAAGCAGCTGCTGTTCCAAGGAACTTGCAGAAATAGGTTACGAGTATCACGACTTCAATGACCTTTGCATGACTCTCTGTAATCATGAAGAAATTGGTTTGGAATCCACTAATGGCAATGAAACAAGGAAGCAAAATGCTCGATGACAAGGCCTCAAGCTTTGTTGCAAGCCCAGTCCCTAAAGGAGGTCCATCTGGTAACGATAATCCGAGCCAAAAAGCTCCAAAAGCCGCATGAACACCTAGAATTTCAGAGGCAAAGCTTATCGCAAACAAGATGATAATGATCGGGTAAAATGGAATCTCTTCTGTTTTATCAATGGAGATGCTTCTTCTCTCTGTTAACCAGATGATAAACGGTCTGCAGATTGCAAAAATTCCACCGAGAAGAGCAGTAACCCAAAAGACAGACCAAAGACTAGCTAATGTCCCTTCTCGCACAAACATTTTGAAAATGACTGCAACAATCCAGCTAAAAGCTTCACAGACAATGGAACAGTTTGTGGCTAACCGTCCAAGATCAGAATTAAGGATATTGAGCTCAGTTAAAACGGTAGTTGTAACCGGGAATGAGGTCATTGCATTGAGGGAGATTACTGCACCGATGCAGTGAACAATATCTGGTGGGAGCTTGTAAGTGTTTTTTACGAAGAGAACAGCTAGGTTACCGAGAGAGAATGGGAAAGCGTAAGAGGCTGTACCAATAAGCATGGCTTTAGAACCAGCTTTACGAATGATACTAGCATCGATTCGTAGTCCAAGTAAGAAGAGATGAATGAAGAAACCAATGTTTGAGAGTGTTTGTAAAACGACTTTGCCACTAATGTTAAGGAAGAACTCTTTGTATACCAAATTTTGACCAAAGAGAGACGGTCCTAAGATTACACCAGCCTGCAACATTGCAGAATTCAATAAAAGAGATGAACAAAAAAAAAGGAGCTTTAAGATTGTTAGATTACACATAGAAGAAACAAAGTTATTACCAAAAGTTGTGCAGAGATCATGCCTTGTTTCAAGGGCTTGAGGAGACGAAAGAGAAGCCTTGAGATGATGATAATGGCAGCCATTTGAACCAAGAGAAGTGGCATTGCGTATTTGAGAGGATCACTTCCCAAAAACACACCTTTTGAGGTTGACATGTGTTGTTTTTGGCACACGATCTCTTCCATCACGAACGGTCCATGTACTTTGCCTACCTGTCTCGAGTTTGCCTCTTCTATACTTAAGTTTGACATGGCTCTGACCTTTTTTGTGCTCGCTAAAAGCGAGTGTGAAGAATGGAGAGGAAGAGAGATTGCTATCTAAGTGTATTGAAGAACAAAAACAGAGGACTCTGTTTTTATTTTGGGGAAATGTTGAGTTTCTTGCTATTCATAAAAGTAAGATTGGTTTTGTTAAAGGGTCAAACAGTGAGAGACAGAGATGAAGCAAATTTTTGCGCTATTTATTGATTATGACTATTTTTTGGTTGGTTGACTGATGTTATTAACCCATAAATCTCTCCATTCTAAATTCGTGGTTTTAATCTCTTTGAGTTAAAATGAATGATTAATAATCAGATTTTCTACAACCAATCTCAATTTTTCGATCTCCTCGCATAGCCTTAGACATAAAAACCTTTTTAAAAAATCAAACCAAACCAAATTAAAAATAACTATTTAGTTCGGTTTGGTTCCTGACAAAATATTGTTTGATTCCAATATTCCGTTACCTTCGGTTTTAATTCGATTATGTTTTTAACGGAGAACTAAAAGTAACCAACCTTTATTTGTATACTAATTAATTAATTATATTTGGTTATTTAGTTACTTGTTACCATTATAGGAACTATTATACTAATAATTTTAGCTTTTTTAATTACTTGGTTATTTTTGGTTACTTCTATACTAACTATTGCACTAATAATTTTGGTTTTTTGGTTATTTTTAGCTAGAAATAATTATTTTGAATCGAATCGATTAAGAATCGAAATTATTTTGGTTATAATTCGGTTCATATTTTAAATATTCATTTAAAATTAAAATAGACGAGAATTGAATTGAACCGAACCAATTTTTAATCAATATTTATATATTTATATACTAGCATTTTGGTCCTTCAATCTATTAACCGGTTATGAACCAAATAAGATAATCATATTTGGTTTTAAATGAAAACTTCTCACCGTTTGGCGTAGGCTAAAACAGCATGCAAGTTGAATATATTTATTGAAAACGTCTCACCGTTCGAAAAGGCGTTTATATGTTTTGTTCTTTGGCCTACCTATCCCTTTCCCCTTTCTTTCTTCGCATTTTCTATCTTCTTCCTTAGCTTCTTCTGTTCTGTTAAACCCTACGAGCTTCCTCTCTACAGTTGCTCGGATCTTTCACAGTAGAGGGAACCATGAATCCCTCGCTCGTCGCCGCCATTAACGCTCCAATTTCACCTTCTCCTCGGTCTCCTCTTCTTTGTCACTTCCTGACTCCTTTACCTCTCCGTTACTCGAAGACTCAGAGTCTAACTCGCCGTCGTTATCGAGTTTCGTTCCCTCGTAACTCAGCTGCTTCCTTCGACCAAGCATCAGTATCTACGAAGGCGAAGAATCCTGATGTACACGGAAACAAGAAGGAACTCACCGGATTGCAACCTATTGTTGAGAAAATGACGCCGCCGGTGAGGCTAGCGACTTCTGCTGTTGTTTTAGCGGCGTCTTTAGCTACTGGTTACGGCCTCGGGCTCCTTTTGGCCGGCGCCAGGAATATTGCTTTGGGTGGGGCTGCTGTAGCTGGAGCCGCCGGTGGAGCTGTCGTGTATGCGCTGAACTCTGCCGTGCCGGAGGTTGCTGCCATCAGTTTGCATAACTATGTTGCCGAAATTGAAGATCCTGCCTCTGTGAGGAAAGAGGATATAGAAAAGATCGCCGATAGGTTAGTGGCTGCTTTAATTGTTACTTCGCTAGAATTTACACACAAAAGTTTCTTAACGATCCTTTTACCTTCTTATATGTTTCAGGTATGGTGTGAACAAAGGAGACGAGGCATTCCAGGCTGAAATTTGTGATATATATTGCCGGTGAGTTAAGTTCGAAACCTGGAACACTCGGGATATTTGCCTTCCTTCTTTTTCTTAGTGTGGAGAATTCTGTAGTAATCTTTGCATAACCATGATTAGGTATGTAACTTCCGTGCTTCCAACTGAGGGACAGTCTCTTAAAGGGGATGAAGTGTCGAAGATAGTGAACTTCAAAACTGCTCTGGGGATAGACGACCCTGATGCAGCCGCCATGCACATGGAGGTTTATTTAGCTTCTTTGTCTTCCTTTTTATTAGCCCCTAGCTTTTTGCAGTCAGTTTAGAAGGATCTTGCAGTTTCACTAATTCCTTGCTTCTCTTAGATTGGCCGCAGGATTTTTAGGCAAAGGCTTGAGACTGGGGAACGTGAAGGTGATGCAGAACAGCGTCGGGTGAGTCGCTAGTCCCCGGTATTTGTTACTTCTATCTTAGGGCTGTTCAGAAAGAGAGCACAAGTGTGATCACAAGTTGTCTGCTTCCAGTGCAGGCATTTATGAGGCTTGTATATGTTTCAGCTCTTGTGTTTGGAGATGCATCATCCTTCCTTTTGCCTTGGAAGCGAGTATTGAAGGTCACAGATGCTCAGGTTGGCATTTCCCATTTTTTTAATATATATGATTTTGTGCAATATTTGTTTACAGCAAGTTGCATATTTCTGACATTGTAATCTGAAGTATTCTGGTAATGTGTTAACCCGATTTCTAGGTTGAGATTGCTATTCGTGAAAATGCAAAGCAGTTGTACGCCGACCAGTTAAAATTAGTTGGTAGAGGTAATGTTGTTCATCTTTTTCAACTTGAGATGGGAAGTAATTTTACATTTGTAAAATGGAGGAAGTTTGTTTGAGTTGGCTATATCAATTATTGTGGGACTTCTTTGACCATTGGGTTTTGTAATTTGTAATATTTGTCTCTCTGCAAGTTGTCTGAATACCAACCTTACGTGTTGCATTGGATTATAATCATGTACTGGATCCTTCTTAATTAACATCAATAATAGATACTGCTTAGCTTTTTCTTCAGCTTAATGCATGGAAACTGACGTGGTTTTGTTCGTAAACATGTTCTTGCAGATATTAACGTAGAAAACCTTGTGAACCTTAGAAAAGCACAACTATCATTCAAGCTTTCTGATGAGGTATTTTATTTCTTTGTCACATTGATTTCCTGCTATCTCTGGTTATAATTCTTCTGACAGTTTATTCTTGTTCGCAGCTTGCTGAAGACCTATTTAGAGACCACACGAGAAAATTAGTCATAGAGCACATATCCGTGGCACTCAGCGTGCTAAAATCCCGCACACGAGCAGTGTATAGCATTTAATATATTGGTTACAGAATCATGCATAGATAATCGTATTACGCATGAAACTTTTTCTTTTATTGCATCGGTTAGTTGTAACTTCTGCTAAAAGAGATTGAAGTTTTGGCTAAAATTTTGAGTTTTTGTTTTTGCAAAAATTATTCGGTGTTATTTCTCTCTTCTGCTTTAGGAAGTATCTTTTAGGATATTAGTTTTTAAATGGTTTAAGGGTAAACTGTTTGTCACTGTGAAGTAAAGCCACCAAATTTTAATTCTATAGGCATTTTGTATCATTGTAATTTTTAATAGTGGAAATAAATTGCGTCATACAGTAACTTTAGTTTAGATTAATTATTGTCTTGATAAAATCTTGTTTAGATTATTTTACAATGCATTTCATTTAGATATCCTGATTTTCTCCAGGAAGAGTTTGGCATCTGTTGTGGAAGAGCTTGAAAAAGTACTGGCGTTTAACAACCTGCTGGTTTCCTTAAAAAGTCATTCAGAGGCTGATCAATTTGCACGCGGGGTCGGCCCTATTTCTTTGATAGGTGAAGATGCTTTTGACCTTCTCTTCTGTGAATAATAATTACAGGCTTTTTACCTTGGATATCTGTCGCTTAGGTGATGAGTCTGATTTTGAGAGGAGAATGGATGATTTAAAGCTCCTTTATAGAGCATATGTCACAGATGCTTTATCAGGTGGGCGCATAGAAGATTATAAGGTAAACTCAAACCACCTTTGTATCAGATACTATATAGTAAAGTTTGGTGGCGATTTCATTAGAGAGTAGTCGCAGATGCTGTATCCAGTTATCCTATACCCGTGCAATTCTTTATCTCTGATTATGTTTCTGCTGAGTGATAGCTTGTGGCAATGAGTCAACTGAGAAACATACTCGGACTGGGAAAACGTGAGGCTGAAGCAATTAGTGTTGATGTTACGTCCAAGGCATACCGTAAAAGACTTGCCAATGCTGTTTCTAGTGGTGACCTTGAAGCACAAGACAGTAAAGCAAAATACCTTCAAAAGCTCTGCGAAGAGCTGCACTTTGATGCACAGAAGGCAGGCGCTATCCATGAAGGTATAAGTTTAGTTGTCATGTTATGCATGAGATATACAGTTTAGTTGATGGCTTGTAGACCTGATGGTGGTTCCTTATGCTTGCGAGCTAGTTTCTAACTTCTATTTTGATTTCCCGTGGTTACAAGCTGTTAGTCTACAGTTTTAATATCTATCTTGATTCCCAATCACTGACAAGCTCTTTTCTTTTTCAGAAATCTATCGACAGAAGCTTCAACAGTGTGTTACTGATGGAGAACTAAGCGATGACAATGTTGCTGCTTTATTGAGATTAAGAGTCATGCTCTGTATCCCCCAGCAAACTGTTGAGGCAGCTCACGCAGAAATCTGTGGAACCATATTTGAAAAGGTAACCCAATTTATCATCCATCTTGTCTCTCTATTGTACTTTTCTCATGGTCTTGGGTCTTGGCACATCAATTTCAATTCTGTATTTTTAGAAAAACTGTTAGTAATACTTATATGTTACATCTTTTCCAGGTTGTCAGGGACGCAATATCTTCTGGAGTGGATGGTTATGATGCTGAAACTCGTAAATCAGTGAGAAAGGCTGCACATGGTCTTCGTTTATCCAGAGAGACTGCCATGTCTATTGCTAGCAAGGCGGTGAGTATCACACTATATACTTTTCCCCTGTTTAGTATTAGGATTTTTTTTTTCCTGACTTCTCATAGAAGGACATGAAAAACAAAGCCCTTCATCTATGCAGGTCCGTAGGGTTTTCACAAATTATATCAGACGAGCAAGAGCAGCAGAGAACCGCACGGAGTCAGCAAAGGAGCTAAAGAAGATGATTGCTTTCAACACGTTAGTTGTGACTGAAATGGTGGCAGACATTAAGGGAGAATCAACTGATAAGGCACCTGAGGAGCCTGTTCAAGAGAAAGAAGAAGTTGCAGAAGAAAATGAGGAATGGGGATCCCTTGAATCTCTCAGAAAAACGAGACCCGACAAGGAACTCGCTGAGAAGATGGGAAAGCCTGGCCAGACTGAGATAACTCTCAAAGATGACCTTCCCGACCGTGACAGGATCGATCTCTACAAAACATACTTGCTCTACTGTCTAACAGGAGAGGTAACAAGAATCCCATTTGGAGCCCAGATCACAACAAAGAGAGACGACTCAGAGTACTTGCTTCTAAATCAGCTTGGAGGGATTCTCGGGCTGACTTCAAAAGAAGTAGTCGACATTCACGTAGGCTTAGCAGAACAGGCTTTCAGACAACAAGCTGAAGTGATTTTGGCTGATGGGCAATTGACAAAAGCTAGAGTAGAGCAGCTAGACGAGTTGCAAAAACAAGTCGGGTTGCCGCAGGCACAAGCCGAGAAGGTTATAAAGAACATAACCACCACAAAAATGGCAAACGCGATAGAAACCGCTGTTAATCAAGGAAGACTGAACATAAAGCAGATACGAGAGCTGAAAGAGGCAAACGTGAGCCTAGACAGTATGATCTCCGTGAGTCTGAGAGAGAAATTATTCAAGAAGACAGTGAATGAAATATTCTCATCAGGAACTGGTGAATTCGATGAAACAGAAGTCTACGAGACAATCCCATCGGATCTCAGTATTGATGTAGAAAAAGCCAAAAAAGTTGTCCATGCACTCGCTCAGAGTAGATTATCAAACTCGCTAATCCAAGCCGTGGCATTACTCAGGCAGAGAAACGCTGAAGGAGTGGTATGCAACTCCTCTTTTCCTCTTTATCTTCACATAATTCTAAATATTTCAGCTTGTAGATATGATTTTGTCTATGGCTTCTTCTATGGTTTTAGGTCTCGTCACTAAATGATTTGCTAGCATGTGACAAAGCTGTACCAGCTAAGCCAATGTCATGGGAAGTCGCAGAGGAATTAGCCGATCTATATGATATTTATCAAAAGAGTGATCCCAAACATGCACCGGAAAAAGTGTCGAGGCTACAATATTTGCTTGGAATAGATGATTCAACTGCAACTAGCCTACGTGAGATGGAAGATGGAGCATTATCTTCTGCTTCAGAAGACGGCAATTTCGTCTTCTAAATCTTTTGAGATATATGGTTTTTAGAGTCTTTTGTAATGGCTTTATTATTGAGGGACAAAAATTGATTTTTGAAATCTAAAATTTACCAAAGCCTGTGAATATTTTGTATGAGAACTAAAACTTGATCTTATGGTAATAATTTGAAATTTTGCAAACAAGTGAACTATGCATGATTCCTCCAATTTTTACTGGATCCAGTTGGTGTTTCGTTTGAGTAAAATATGAATGATTATGTAAAAATTGTTTGAAAACGGATAGTCAAACATTATACTTAACAAAAGCCTTACCAATCAAGATCTAAAAGATCAACAACTTTTAAAGAAACATTATACTCAACAAATACTTATTTAATTCAAAATTCTATGTTAGAGTTTAAAATAATGTTTACTTTTATGTATGAAAAATTAAGTTATTTTAGATTGGGTTTAATTCAAAATTGAGTTACAGGTTCGGTTTATTATTGAGTGCACGGTTTAGTATACAAGTCGAATTGGTTTTACTAATTATACCAAGTAATCCAATTCTGGGTGGAAATAAGAATTTAACTTACATTTGGGGTATAAATAAGTTTTTTAACTTGTGAAATGAGGGAAAATAACAACAGGGTCAAAGTTCATGTGGAACTGATGTTATATGGATACTTCGAGGGGAAGTAGATCGATAGCCCTACTCACTCATACAAGTGATGAATATAATAAAGTAAGACCCACACACAATTCAAAATTTTTGAAATCTGAATCTAAACAATTCTTAATTCATCCAATAATAATAAATAAATAAAAAGTCAAAGTCTCATTCTTTTCATATAGTTAGTTTTCTCTTATAGTTGAGCAAAGCAGGAAACAAAGTCAGTCACAAAGCATCCAATGCCTCAAATGGATCGTTCGAGAGACTCCACGACCAAACTGATCCTCTCTATGGTCGTCGACGGCGACTATTACGGTGGATCATCAGCCGCTATTCCCTTCAAATGGGAGTCTCAGCCTGGAACTCCAAGACGACTCTTCAAAAGATCCTCATCTTCCGGTTTTGATTCTGATGCTGATTTCAATTCTCTTGTTTCAGCTCCACTCACACCTCCTCCTTACTTCTACACTTCTCCTGCTACAAAACCTGTAAGCCCTAAAAAATCTAACACTCTCTTTGGTTCCTTGCTTCCCAAGAATCGTAGTGCCCCGTCGTCTCCTGCATCTTCTTTGTCATCCTCATCTTCGATTCCGTCTTCGCCATCGACAACATCTGATTTATGCAGAAGGAGGAATAGAAGAAGATCAATGTGGTTCGAATCTTCAGGATGTTACGCTTCCATTTTCAAGGTGTTGCTCAGAGATGTCAACTAATTTTGCCTTTTTTGGGTTCTTTATCTTTTCTAATTTGTTATTAATCATCACTGTTCTGTAATCTCGGAAATAGTTTCCGAAACTATGTCTCTTTAATTCATGTTATTTCCATGAATCAATTGCTTGGATGATATGCTTCAATCAAACTCTGATCTTTGAGCAATCTGATTAAGTTACATTGCTGAATTCACAATCATGAAACCGATAACACAAGAACTTACATAAAGATGCATGAAGAATTATATAATTTGTCTTTAAGCAGACGTGCCTTTATTTTATTTCATTCTTGGTCTTAGTAAACAAACTAGATATAGAGACCATTTAGATTAGATCTATACATGTTCAGTATTGCTCTAAATTCGTGCAGTCATGTGAGACAACAATAAACAACAATAATTTTCACTTATGGTCAAATTATTTCATAAAAAAAATTCCTCAATCGTTTAGTTAATTGTTAATCTACCATTTGGGTTCTTATAAGGAAAGATCCATCACGTGAGACTACATGTGCATCAAATCTGCAATAGAGGTTCTCATATTGGCTGATTCCAAGCTGCCAAAGCGTTGATGAGATTCAATAAAGTTTGTAATTTTCATTAGGGCGTATAATGTTTTTGAATCTTAAGGTGTGATTCCTATGGGCCCTAATAGACTCCTGTGGGCTTTGTTTTATGGGCTCCTATGGGCTCCCATAGGTTTTACTGTATGGGTTCTGCTATTATGGACTCCTATAGGCCTTACTTTATGTGCTCTACTACTATTCGAATTGTATAACTCAAAACTAGTATTTTTTTCAAATAATACTTATGCTGGGAATTCGATTAATCGGGTCGGATCGGGTTGGGTTGATCGATAATCAGATTATTAGATAGTAAAAAATCGGTCCGAAATAACCGACCTAAAAAATCGGATCGGGTTAGGTTGGAAATTTTTCTTTTTGCAAAAATTCTAAAAAAATCCGAAAAACCCAATTCGAATTGATCTGAACCGTCCAAAATCTAACACAAATTCCGAAAAATGATTTTCTTTTTTGGAAAAATTCTATAAAAGTCCGACTCGATCTGAACCGATCCGAACAACCCGACCCAAATTCTTCAATAAAATTATTTATCAAACCGACTCAAATTTTAGTTTGGATCGGATCGGACAAATCAGGTCGGGTCAAATTCCTTTCCCTACACTTATGGTGTTACAAATTACTAAAATACTCGAATAAGTAGGGCCAAATACCAAATCTGGAAAATAGTTGAGATTTGGGATGATTAAGAAACGACAAATATTTTCATATAATGACACCAAAACAAATTTACAATTATTGAATAACTACAAACTAATAAATCATATTTCGAAACATTTGTTTTCTAGGTGAAATTATACTTATGTTTCTTTTTTCATTCGAATTTAATTGCATGTTTACCCACATAATATTGTTATAAATTAAGATCTATCTAATTGTTGAAAAAATTATTTGTTTTGCTTGCTTATTTGAAATTGTTCCTTAATTTTAATTCTGAGTGTTTTTAATTATAAAATATATTACTTAGTCTGCAGTTTTAGACAATTATTCAGAGATTGTGTCCTTTATAAACAATGTATCTCAAAAGTATATTTGTTATCTTCTTGTGTTAGATTGACTATATATATATATAAAATAACATTATGTAAGTTGGATCTTCATTCACTTAAAAAGGATAAGCTCGGGAAGTCTTTTCGAACTTAGATAGTCTTTAGGTTTCTTACTTTCGTACCACGTAAACCTCACGTGGGATTGGTTATGCATATTGATGTTAATATAAGTTTGTAAATCCAGTTAATAAAGGAGTATGTTGTATGATATTAAATCTACTTAGACCTATATACTAAAATGCTAAATGGATTTATATAGATTTTCCCATTTAGACTCATTTATTTAGTGAGTTTTAACAAAATTATATGGGTACCAATTTAGACAATAATTTATGCATTTGCAAGAATTAAAATAATTCTCATATTCATAAACAACAAACTAAAATTATGAGTTTACAAGTAACTATGGTCTACCAAAGGAAATATTTCTAGTTAAGTGGAAAATATTTGAATATAATTTTTGCTAACTTGAATTCAACTTTAAAGTTTATATTTTTTAGGATAATATTGTTCACAGTTTTACAAAAAAAATTGGCTATAAATTAAATTTTGCCGATCTAATTATAAAAAACAGATTGCCAAAAAGTAAGTAATCTAGTTGATCTATTTTTGATATAGTTTAATACTAGGTAAGCAATTTGGGGATGAATCGGATTTTATCGATCTAATTATTATTGTTTTTTATCAAAAGAACTATATAGTCTTAATTCCGCAACCGTTCACGCAAGAGGTTTCCCAACTACCTCATGTATTTAGATCGATCCTGATTTCTGATGGGCCATGCTGAATTCTGAGACTGCCACGTGATCGCTGTCGGTCCATCAAATAAATTTACTCACAACTTAGTTTTTATCGTTTAGATTATTTTCACCGATTTCTACCAAATGACCTCTCCATCAAAGAATTGGCAGTGTTTTAGATTCTCAAATATTTTCATTTATTGGACTTTTTATGTAGTAATTGGAAAATACCTTTATGTGCTTGATATAAGACATGAAATCTTCTCCAGTATAAAATCCAATTTTTATACTTGTTTTGCATAATCCAGTTATTTATTAACCAGATATACATTGAAATGAAGTTAGTAGATAAGGGAAGTGTAAGGTATAGAGTAGTTAGAGAAAGACAAAAAATATCAATTTTTTGTAACAACTTTTTTTTTCAGAACATAAAATTAATTAGGTTAGCAAAAACTAAGTCAATTAATTAGAAACAGAGAGTATATATAATATAAATTATCATCAACATGAAAGATATTCAGTTATCGTAAAATAATCAATTTTTAAAAGTCCAAATTTTTCAAAATCTCGCTCAAACACTACACTATACTAATAATTTACTTGCTTAATTTCACTATTATATAGTCTATTAACAACATAAAGTGTTTTGTTTACATTACAACTATAACAACTCACATATCTTTATATATATATATATATATTGATTTTTTGAGACAAAAATACAGTATTATTCGTGTTTCACCTAATTATGAATTAGTTTAGTGACTATCAAAAATGCAAATTTTTTAATCTGTGGACCTAACTACAATCTATTAAAAATTTGAACGTTTCACATACTTATATATAATTGAATTAACACCAAGATTCGCAAACACCTGTCGTAAAGTCATGATCAATAAATTTAACAACAACAAAAAAAACCTGATCAATAAATTAGTTTGGTGGGTGTAAATAAGAGCACGTCTGCAGTTGTTGATATTCCATGTCAACTAAAGAAAACCAAAACCAAATGATGAGTGTTATGAGTTCCGATCTCAACGAAAGTGTGGACGAGAGTCTGAAGATTTTGGAGGATTTAACATCGAATGTGAAGCAGATACAAGACGATCTATTACAAGACATACTCACACTTAATGCAGACACTGAATATCTCCACAGATTCCTCCACAGTAAGTTCGATAAAGAGAGTTTCAAGAAGAATGTACCAGTTGTTTCATACAGCGATATTCAGCCTTTTATTGAGCGTCTCGTGAATGGAGAGCCTTCAAAAATCATATCAGCCGAACCTATTTCTGGATTCATCATTAGGTAAATCAGTTTTATTTGTGATTTCTGATGGATCAAACTAGTTTATAAGACTCGATGTTTTAACGGTTGAGTGGACTACTTGTGGGTTTAGTTCTGGAACTTCAGGTGGGAAACCGAAGCTTTTGCCTCTCAATATGAAGTACTTCGAGAAAGCCCAATTCATGATCGATCTATGCTTCTTCGTTGTTTCCAGGTAAGAATCCTTTATTTGACTGCTGTTACTAGTTTTGGACATTTAGCTATTCGGTTCTTTCAGTTCAAAAAATGTAGTAACTATATAGGTACCAACAAAAATTCGATTCGGTTCGTTGATTTCGGTTCCAAAACGGTACTTGAAATGGGAACCAATATTTTGGTTCTTAATTAGTTTGATTCCAATGGTTAATTGTAACTAAATAACCGAAATTATTAATACAATAGGTAAAATAGTAACCAATTAACCAAAGAACCGAACAATAATTAGTATAATTAAATTATTAGTATAAATTAGTTTTGGTTTCTATTTGGTTATTTTCGGTTAAAAACTAAAAACCGAAATTATGAAAGTATTAGAACCCAACGGTTCGTTTCCAGAAACCAGAATCAAAACCTAACCAAATACATGTTTGTTTTTTTGTTCCAGTTTTTATGCCCATGCTAGCTGTTACAATGGCCGAACCTTCACTTTTACTGTGTTTTTGTTGGTTTTACTTTTGTTATCAAGACATTCGTTTTTGGTTGATAGGCATGTCGCTGGTGTAAAGCAAGGAAAGGTGATGCAGTTTGCTTTCGTTAAATCAGAAACTAGTACTCCCTCGGGTTTGCTTGTTGCGCCTGCAACTACGAAATTCTACAAGAGCGATTATTATTATAAGAATAAGAACTCAAAATTTGATAGTTCTTACACAAGTCCCAAAGAAATCGTTTTATGCATAGACCACAAACAGAGTATGTATTGTCAACTTCTCTGTGGGCTTGTTCAGAGAGATGAGGTTGTGAGTTTGAGTGCTATTTTTGCTTCTGGTTTGGTTCGAGCAATAGCTTTTCTTGAAGAAAACTGGAAGGAGTTGTGTAGTAATATCCGAATGGGTCAAGTGAATGAGTGGATTGCAGATGTGAATTGCAGAAACTGCGTCTCTGCAATCCTTGGAGGACCTAATCCTGAATTAGCAAGCTTGATAGAACAAGAGTGCAACCAGAGTTCATGGGAAGGTATAATTACACGACTTTGGCCGAATACTAAGTTACTTGAATGTGTTATTACAGGTCAGATGGCTCAATACGTTTCAACATTGGAGTTCTACTCCAACAGTTTGCCTATTGTTTCCATGAATTATTTTTCTTCTGAAACCGCTTTCGGGTTAAATTTGAATCCTCTCTGCAAACCACAAGATGTGTCCTACACATTTATGCCCAATATGGCGTACTTTGAATTCTTACTTGTGGATGAAGTAAACAATGTCGAAATTGTTGATCTTGTGGACGTCAAGTTAGGTTGCTACTATGAGACCTTGGTCACAACTTATGCTGGTGAGTTAAGTCTATCATTCTGAGTCAATGGTGTATGTTTCAACAGTGTAGATTAACTTATGCCTTTATTGTACTTTTCCTGATAGGTTTATACAGATATCGAATGGGAGATATAGTACAGGTGACTGGATTCCACAATAAAGCCCCTCAATTTAGATTCGTAGGAAGAAAAGGTATAGCTCTAAGTGTTGATGTGGAGACAACATCCGAGGAAGAGGTTATAAATGCTGTGACAAAAGCAAAGAAGGTTCTTGAATCTAGGGATTTGATTTTGACAGATTTCACTTGCTATGCTGATGTCTCCATTGTTCCAGGCCATTACGTTTTCTACTGGGAACTCAAACCAAGAACCAAGAACACAATCCTTGAGATTGATGATAAACTATTGATGGAGTGTTGTTACATAGTGGAAGAAACACTTGGTATTCTTTACAGGAAATTTCGGAGCAGGGACGGTTTAATTGGACCTCTAGAGATAAGAGTTGTTCAACCAGGAACATTCGATTCTCTCATGAACTATTTCGTCTCTGAAGGTTCCTCTTTAGTTCAATACAAAACTCCTATATGTATGAAATCTAGCAATGCCTTAGCCATTCTTGAAGACAAGGTTTTGGCTCGGTTTATCAGTGACAAACCACTACCCTTCTGACTTTTCTCCATTTTAGGGCTGCTCAGCTTTTAGAATGGAAGCATGATCTTTGTACTGTGTATGTTTTTGAAATAAAAGTTTGGGGACCAAGAAATTACACTTATGTTTGTCAAATATGTGTTATTACTGTGTCCTGGTTTAATCCATGACATATACTTGAACTTACAAAAGACAAAACACAGAGAAAGAGTGTCTGTATCATGACATATACTTGACATAGCTTCTTCTGTTACGGTTAAGCTCTTCAATATTCCACAACAACTAGGACCACTCACTATCTATATTAATTTTACTGAGACCAAAATGAAGCATTATTGTTTTTCACTATTCATGAATAGGTTCACTAGTTTTCCAGATGGTTCGCTCCATCCTCCATCAATCGTACAACTGACCCCGGCCCCTCAAATGCTCGTTGGTTTTCACGGCAAGCTGACCTAGAGTGTAATGTTCGTTTTGACCAAATCAGCTCCGGCCAGAATGGTAGCTTCGAAGGCGGCGATCCTCCCTCTCCCCAAAGAAGTACATGGATTAGGGTTCCAGATTTGTATTTTGGGCTTTGTTTTGGACTAGGTTTATGGGCCTTATTTGTAATCAAATCCTCAAGTAGTTCATGTCTTATAAGTCCATTAGGTTTTGCTTATGAGGACAAGTGGATCTTTTTAGGCCTAAGACAGAATGCATTTGAAGGTTATAAGATTTTTAGATCCATTATTTTAAGTTCCCCTAGACAGAATTTAGACTATTTTGTTTCTTCCCTTTGGGATAGAATCTTGTTTAGAACCTCCGATATGGAGAATTTCAAAAGCTCTATGGCAATAAGAGCTTATTTGGTAGTTCAACGGTCATTCGTGGCGATAGAAATAGGATTAGTCTTCGATTCTCAGACTCGAGACTCTTTATTCAACCCTTATCCAAGACTTCCAGAGCGTCAGAGTCTCCTCCGCCTGGTTTTATCTATGTTTTAGGTTCATACCAACTTTGTTGTACTTTATGATTGTGATTTGGAGATGTAATTCTGAATTCTAATTAGTAGTATAAGTTGTTTGAAAAAAAAAAAAAAAAAAAAAAAAGCTACAACCTATTAAAAATATCAAAGTGTTTGCCCCACTTAAGACTTTTTTTATATTGTATATAATAGAGCTTAAGGACATCAAGGTCCTTAAACTATCCAGCTGTCGTAAGATGATTAATTAAAGTAGTTTTCTTGGTACAGATAAGAGCAAATCTGCAGTTGTTGATATTCCAAGTAGATTAAAGAAGTCCAAATTATGAATTCCGATCTCAACGAAAGTGTGGACGAGAGGCTAATGATTTTGGAGGATTTAACATCGAATGTGAAGAAGATACAGGACGATCTATTACAAGACATACTCACAATTAATGCAAAACACTGAATACCTCCACAGATTCCTCCACATTAAGTCTGATAAAGAGAGTTTCAAGAAGAATGTACCAGTTGTTACATACAGCGATATTCAGCCTTTTATGGAGCGTCTCGTGAATGGAGAGCCTGCACATATCATATCGTCCCAAACCATTTCTGGATTTATCTTTAGGTAAAAGATTTTTTGGTGTCTTTTTGGCTTCTGCAATTTGAGAAATCAGCTTTATACATATGATTTATGATGGATCAAACATTAGACTTGATGTTCTGGCGATTGATTGGACTTATGGGTTGGGTGTATGATAAGAGTCTTAGAGACGTCACGTTCATGAAACAAACAGTGTTAGCAAAGGACTACGTCACGTGGCTAAATAGTGATGTGTCAATGACTAAGCTGTTTGGTAATGGGTGATCTAGTGACGTGTCAAGAGGAAGTGGTTTAGTGTTTGTTACGATAGTCAGTTTGTATAAAAAAAAGTCTCATTCATAGTTTGTGAGGAGGGGAAGAGATTTGGTATCTTGTGTTCTTCTTGTAAATCATTTGAGAGACATTAATGGAGATTAGGGTTTGATACTAGTAAACTCTATCAGTGTAGTTCTGGAACTTCAGGTGGAAAACGAAAGGTTTTGCCTCTCAGCATAAAGTACTTGGAGAACATCAAATTCAACCTTGATCTATGCTACTTCGTTAAATGCAGACAGGTCTCTGGTGTCAAACAAGGTAAGGTGATGAAGTTTTCTTTCATTAAACCGGAAACTACAACTCCCTTCGGTTTGCTTGCTGCGCCTGCGACTACACACTTCTTCAAGAGCGATTACTTTAGGAAGGACAAATCAAAATTTGATATTTCATATACAAGTCCAAAAGAAATCGTTTTATGCACAGACAATAAACAGAGTATGTATTGTCATCTTCTCTGTGGATTTGTCCAGAGATAAGAGGTTGTGAGTCTGAAAGCTGCTTTTTGCTTCTGGCTTGGTTCGAGCTATCAATTTTCTTGAAGAAAACTGGAAGGAGTTGTGTAGTAATATCCAAATGGGTCAAGTAAGCGAGTGGATTGAAGACGGTAGTTGCAGAAATAGTGTCTCTGCGATCCTTGGACCTAATCCTGAATTAGCAAGCTTGATTGAACAAGAATGTAACCAGAGTTCATGGGAAGGTATAATTACACGACTTTGGCCGAATACAAAGGTTATTGAATGTATTATTACAGGTCAGATAACTCAATACATACCAACATTGGAGTTCTATTCCAACAGTTTGTATATCATTTCCATGAGTTATATGTCTTCTGAAGCCGTTTTCGGGTTAAATTTGAATCCTCTCTGCAAACCACAAGATGTGTCTTACACATTTATGCCCAATATGGCATACTTTGAGTTCTTACTTGTCGATGAAGTAAAAATTGTTGAAATTGTTGATCTTGTGGACGTCAAGTTAGGTTGCTACTATGAGACATTGGTCACAACTTATGCTGGTGAGTTATATCTATGTATTCTGAAACAATGGTGAGTACAATCTAGATTAAATAATGATCCAACTATTGTATTCGTCTTGCTAGGTTTATACAGATAGCGAATGGAAGATATTCTTCAGGTGACTGGATTCCAAAATAGAGCACCTCAATTCAGATTTGTAGGAAGAAAAGGTGTAGCTCTAAGTGTTGATGTGGAGACAACGTCCGAGGAAGAGCTTATAAATGCAGTGACAAATGCAAGAAAGGTTATTGAATCTATGGATTTGATGCTAACAGATTTTACAAGCTATGCTGATATCTCAATTGTTCCAGGCCATTACGTTTTTTACTGGGAACTCAAACCAAAAACAAAAATACAGTCCTTGAGCTCGATGAGAAGATATTGATGGACTGTTGCTATATAATGGAGGAAACATTCGGTTTTCTTTACAAGAATTTATTAATTGGAGCTCTGGAGAAAGAGTTGTGAAACCAGGAACATTCGATTCTCTCACGAATCATTTCATCTCTGAAGGTTCCTCTTTAGTTCAGTATAAGACTCCCATATGCATAAAATCTAGCCCTGCCTTAGCCGTTTTTGACAATAAGGTGTTGGCTCGGTCTATCAGTGACAAACCACCACTGTACCTCTCTGACCATTCTCCATTTTAGGGCTCCTCAACTTTGGCAATTTATGTATGGTCGTCATAATACTTTGTCTGTGTATGTTTTTAAAATAAAAGTTTGGGGAAACAAACATGGAACAACAAATTGCACTTATTTCTGCTAAATATGTGTTATCACTGTATCATCATCCTGTTTCAAAGCATGACTTGTACTTGAACTTACTAAAGACAGAACACAGAACCCATTTCGGTCATCTTTGGTCGTCATCGTCTCTTGAAAACAAGTCTGTGCAGATCTCTCCATAGAATCTAGTCGCAAGATCTATGAAGATCAGATCCATTAGAAATGAAGCTCTTCTGTGTCGGTCAAGTCATCAATTTTCCCTTCTTCAATGATCACATGGATCAGATAGTTCTCAATGCTTCTGCAATCCTCTTCCACAACATCTTCCTTTGACATATCTCTTTGATTCATCCTCGCTCTTTTGTTCCTCTGCGTCCTGGCCAGAGGAAACAGTTTAAAGATTGCAGAAGCAATGGATCATCGATCACGTAAATTAGTTTTCTTTCTACGTTAATTGCTACTGGTAAAAGCAAATCTGCAGGTATTACCTTAAAGAAAACCAAATTATGTGTTGCAGGAAATCTACCTATGCTTTGGTTTATTTACTTGCAATTATGTAAACCGGTATAAGCTTGTTGAACCGGTGACTTACGCGTCTACATATGTTGGTGACAGTTGGTCAACGATCACTAGACCGTTCAGGAAAATTAAACTAATATATATCTTCTTCAATATCTGTTCTCTCGATCACTATCTTCATCTACCACCATTGAATCTCTGTTCTCCAATATGATCCTTCTTCCTCTATGATTATCTCTAGGCTTTGATTCCCCAAGCTTCGGATTCACAGAAAATTTCCTATCCAGTTTTACTGTAACATAGGAGTACTATGAGTTCCGAGGAAAGTGTGGACGAGAAGGTTTTGGAGGATTTAACAACGAATGTGAAGCAGATACTAGACGATTTATTACAGAACATACTCACAGTTAATGCAAACACTGAATATCTCCATAGATTTCTCTACAGTAAGTCCGACAAAGAGAATTTCAAGAAAAATGTGTTGTAACATACAAAGATATTCAGCCATATCTCGAGCGTGTTGTTAATGGAGAGCCTTCACATATCATATCGGCTCAAACCATTACTGGATTCACCATTAGGTCAAACAATTCTTCTTTTTCCTTTTCCTGGAATTTGAGATATCAATCAAACTAGTTTATTGTTCTAACGGTTGAGTGGACTTGTGGGTGTTAGTTCTGGAACTTCAGGTGGGAAACGGAAGGTTTTGCCTCTCACCATGAAGTTCTTGGAGAACATCAAATTCAACAGTGAGCTATGCTTATTCGTTATATGCAGGTAAATAGTTCTTTATTCGACTGTTGCTACAATGATTGAACCTTTTCTGTTTCTATATTTGTTATCAATAGTTCAAACATGTAGTATAGTGGGAACATGTAACTTAGTGATTTGTCTAGTCAATGTAACAGAAACATACATTTTTGGTTGACAGGCATGTTGCTGGTGTCAAGCAAGGAAAGGTGATGCAGTTTGCTTTCGTTAAACCGGAAACTACAACTCCCTCTGGTTTGCTTGCTACGTCTGGGACTACAAACTTCTACAAGAGTGATTATTATACGAAGGAGAAATCAGAATCTGATAGTTCGTACACAAGTCGCAGAGAAATTGTTTTGTGCGGAGACAATAAACAGAGTATGTATTGTCATCTTCTCTGTGGGCTTGTTCAGAGAGAAGAGGTTGTGAGTGTGAGTGCTACTTTTTCTTCTGTATTGGTTCGAGCAATCGTTTTTCTTGAAGAAAATTGGAAGGAATTGTGTAGTAATATCCGAATGGGTCACGTGAGTGAGTGGATTGAAGACGTTAGTTGCAGGAATAGTGTCTCTGCGATCCTTGGAAGACCTAATCCTGAATTAGCAAGCTTGATAGAAAAAGAATGCAACCAGACTCATGGGAAGGTATAATTACACGAATTTGGCCAAATACCAAGTTTCTTGAATGTATCATTACAGGCCAGATGGCTCAATACGTTTCAACATTGGAGTTCTACTCCCACAGTTTGCCAATCATTTCCATGAGTTATATTGCTTCTGAAGCCGTTTTCGGGCTAAATTTGAATCCTCTCTGCAAACCACAAGATGTGTCTTACACATTTATGCCCAATATGGCATACTTTGAGTTCTTACTTGTCGATGAAGTAAACAATGTCAAAATTGTTGATCTTGTGACGTCAAGTTAGGTTGCTACTATGAGACATTGGTCACAACTTATGCTGGTGAGTTATATCTATGTATTCTGAAAGTAACAATGATGTGTACAATCTAGATTAACTAATTATCCCATTGTTTTATTTGTTTTGCTAGGTTTATACAGATATCGAAGGGAGATATTCTTCAGGTTACTGGATTCTATAATAAAGCACCTCAATTTAGATTCGTACGTAGAAATAATGTAGCTCTAAGTGTTGATGTAGAGACAACGTCCAAGGAAGAGCTTTTAAGTGAAGTTACAAATGCAAGGAGGGTTCTTGAAGCTTCGGATCTGATGTTGACAGATTTTACATGCTATGCTGATATCTCCACTGTTCCAGGCCATTATGTTTTCTACTGGGAACTCAAACCGAAACACAAAAATGCAATCCTTGAGATCGATGAGAAGCTATTGATGGAGTGTTGCTACATAGTGGAAGAAACACTCGGTATTGTTTATAGGCAATATCGAAGAAAAGGCGGATCGATTGGAGCTCTAGAGATAAGAGTTGTGCAACCAGGAACATTTGATTCTCTCATGAAGTATTTCATCTTTGACAATGTAAGTATGATCTTCATACTTTGTATGTTTTTAAAATAAAATTTTGGGGAAACAAACATGGAACAAGACATTACACTTATGTCTGTTAAAAAAATGTGTTATCACTGTATCAAAACTCTGTTTCAAACACAGAACACAGGACTTCAGTCATCTTTAGCCTTCATTGTCTCTTGAAAAGAAGTCCGTGCAGATCTCTCCATAGAATCTAGTCACAAGATCAATGAAGATTGGGCTATTAAGTTTTTTCCAATAGTAAAGAAGCTCTTCTATGTCAGTCAAGTCATCAATTTTCCCTTCTTCAATGATCACATGGATCAGATAGTTCTCAAAGCTTCTGCAAGCTTCTTCCACAACATCTTCCTTTGACATATCTCTTCGACTCGTCCTCGCCCTCTTGTTCCTCTGCGTCATGGCTAAAGGAAACAAATTTCTCGACTGCAGAAGCTTTGAATCATCGATCACACTAGCTGCATTGGCATTGCAGAGTAAAAATAAGATCGAAGGTTTACAAAGTTGAAAGAGTTACAATGGAGAATGCTATTACAGGAAGAGCTTCTTGGTCTGATTTGATTCATCCTCTGATCCTTATTAGTATTGTGAAAACAGAGGCAAGACAACAAAGTAGAAGAAGAGAAGAAAGAGACGAATCTGTTGCATGATCTCGAAAGCTTTGATTTTAACTTAATCAATTTTGACATAATCTCATTATCAATATTTCGTAATCTGTTTGATTTTTCTTTTTTGCTGTAATATAATGTCAAGTTTTTGGAAAAGTGGTTTATGTTACGTGGAGCTCACGTCTTTGAAGACGTGATGGTGGTGTTCCATTGAACTTTTAAAACCCTAATTGTTTCAATTTGGTTGGTTTGGCTATATTTTTTTTGTCAGTAGGTTTGGTTAATTTAATTTTTAGATTTTATTTGATTATGTAATTTCATATTGCGAGTAGTGGTGTTTAATATATTTTTTTCAATAATCTCAAATGATCTAAATTAAAGTGTGTTAAATATTTTTCTAGATCGATAATGTTAAATCCATAACTCAAATGTTATTATCTTAATCTCATTTGATCTTATATCAAATGGTGAAAAATAGTTAAACTAATGATGTGGAAATCATTAACTACCACTACGAGTGGGTTAAAAAAAATTCTATTTCGCAATTCTGACAACGCCAGACTTTTGTAAAGCCCAATGGGCTGTAAGAAGATTAGTTTTTATATAACTATAAGCCCAAATGAATAGATAAAGGCCCATAGCACAAAAATGTTCTATACTCTGCAATCCTTAACCGACTTCGAATTAGAAACGTCGTAATACGGTTTGGTTAAGTTCAACGATCACCGACGCTTCATTTATTTTCCGGTGAGGTATTTTTCTCCGAACTTTCTGAGTATGAGTCGTTGACTTCAATAAAGCTTGGGTCAAAGCCCCACGTGTCAGGCGAGAAGACCACAAGGCAATTGGTGGAAAAGAGACGAATTATTACACGCCAGTTTTATGCAAAGATGTCTCTTTTGTTTGCTATTACTGTCTCTACACTATTATTAATTTATTATTATATAACTATTCTGACTTTGGCTAAACTAAGAGATTGCACCTGAATTCTTGTTTCATCTATTTTGTTATATAATCCTTTATCACGTTCGCCGAATCATCTTTTGGAATCAACTTACCAGAAATATTCTGTTTTGTGTAATCCCTACCTCTCTCTACCTATTAGAGACTAGAATATCTAGAGGACACCTTCTTCCTCAAGTTTCAACTAACAGAATAACACAATTGAATGCTTGGTTTCAGTAGTAGTGGATACAAAACCGGATATCTGAAATTCAAACCGAAACTGATCTGAATTAAGAGGAACCGAACCAAACCCAACAAAAAAATGTAACAAATTGATGTACGTGAAAAAACCGATTTTGAATCCAAATCGAAAACAAATGAAGAACTGAATGGATACCTAATATTTTTTTTTTCCTTCCCATTGTATCGAAGAGAAATTGAATTCCGGTGTCTGAAGATTTGTAAAGTAACCACTGGGTCACCTGTCCTCGGCACCTAATATATTCTTATAAAAACAAAACTATAGTTTTTTCTGTAAAATCTTTGTTAATTTTGAACAGAAAAAATACCCAATCCGAACCCGACCCAGGAAAATAAAAATATCCGAATTGGTTTTACGTCAATAAAATAAAAAAACCGAAAAAAAAAACCCGATCCAAATCCGAACATGTACATGAATGTCCATGTTACTCTTCAGTACTGATTTGTTTGGTTTAGACCGGGTATGTTCTTTCAATTTGGTTTAGAATTTGGTTAATTAACTGAAAATGGGTTTGGTACAGACAAAAGACATTCTAGGATGTGGACCTCATGCTTGTTCTGTCTAGTCCACTACATAGTACAGATACATATCTGTCACATAGCTTAAAAACTCTGCAACTTGAAGCAACTCTGCATATTTTCTCTCTTTTCTAAGAGACGATCACATCTTTGTTTGCAACAGAGATGAGGAATTATAAATTCAGATTATCAGCTCTGATCCCAAGTGAATGGTTCCATAAGCTCAAGAAGATGACCAAACCCAGAGAAAAACATCATCATCCTTCTTATTCCTTAAACATTACCAAGAACAAAAAAGCTTCCTCTGAATCTAAGTCGTCTCTTTCTCACTTTTCAAGCTCTTACTTCTCTGATAGATTACACACTTCCTTAGAACCGGAAATCCTTCAAATTTCACCAAGAAACTCTCTTCACAAGATACAGAGCAAAAGAAAGACTGTTTACAAGCCATCTCCTCTTTCCTCTTCCTCCGTATCAGCAGGTTATAACAAGAAGAAGATCAAATTTCTTCCAATCAAAGATTATTTTTCTACTTCTTCCAACTTAAAACTGAGTTCTTCAGGTGATTTCATCATCGACATGAATAACAGAGATTTCAAAGAGATTAAGGCGTTTGATTCAATGCAGAAAGCCTATCCTGCAACTACCATGAAGGAATTGCATAAACCTCATCATTTATCCGTAAAGTTTAACAATAAAGAGAGAGGATGCGAAGACGAAGATGGATGTAAACACCAGAAGAAACATCAGAAAACATTAGTTTCTAGTAGAAGAAGATCATCAGCAAACTCTCCAAGGATAAAACTCAGAGTGAGTTCTCCTAGAATTCAAGTCTCACCTCGAAGAAGCAAATCAAAATCTCAGAGTAGAAAACTTGTTGACAGTTTTGCAGTAATCAAGAGTTCTGTTGATCCAAAGAAGGATTTCAGGGAATCAATGGAGGAAATGATAGCAGAGAACAACATCAGAACATCACAAGACTTGAAGGATCTTCTAGCATGTTACCTTTCATTGAATCCTAAGGAATATCATGATCTTATCATCATGGTCTTTGTGCAAGTCTGGTTTGAAGTCATAAACTCTACGTCAAAAAGAAGCATGTAATGTTATTAATATAAAATTATGATCAAAAGCAATAATCCTCTGGGAAAATGTACTTCTTATGGATGTTTATACTTCAAATCTAGAATCAAATTATGAAACAATCTGTGGTGTTGAATGTATATGTTATAGTTTTATAAGAAAACAAATTCCCGGATTCAAATCCGTTGAAATGTGGTGATAATCAGAAGTCTAAAATCATCGAGGGCCTAGTCTTAAGCTGGATGAATTATTTGTTACCAACTAATGTTTAAACGACTACCAATATCTTGGAATACTACTGAAAAAAAGAAGAAAACAAATCAAACATATTCAAAATATTTTGTTAACTTTTGTCTCAGAAATGATCAAGTTTAGGCATAACAAAAAATAAATAAAAAGGCAAGAGTGTAGTACCAAAAAGAGAAGTCAGAAACACATCAAGTACGGAAGTAGCAATGGGTTCCAGTCCTAATGAATAATGAATCAGGAAACATGAAAATGGAGCCTGAAAAGCATAATCGCTAGAGAGAGAAATAGAAACACTGACACAGAAGAGGGATATTATTACAGAGGAAAAACAGAGAAAGAGAGTTTCAGAACCTGAAAGGCTCTGTTGTTGTGATTGAAGAGGACCACAATTTTGCTGCTGTTCCCAATTTCCCATCACCTACCTCTACCATTCATTTACACATGTCTCGGGAACAATTCCACCACAAACATAATAAACATTAAATGAAACACCAAACTCGATTTGGACTCTTGAATAGGACATTTGAATAGGTTATTCTATCTCTTGCATTAGTGACACTACTTGTTTTAAGTAAGAATGTTGTCGTTTAACCAAGCAAATAAGCACCGTAACAGATTTGGTATAAACCGAAATGAACTGCTCTTATATCGATTAAGGCATCTAGTTTAACAAAACGGTTCACTAGATATTTTCAGCATCATACACACCATATATACGTGTCTCTAATACAAAGACCAACCAAATATTACCCAGTTTTACATTCCATAATACATCATTTCTTAGCTTTTGTTATTCCTCTACAAAAAAAAATCTGATGCCTACTCCAGTACTCCAGTTCCTGTGAGCAAAGAATAGAAAATCGAATGAGCATTTATATGTGAAAGAACAGTGAGATACATCTGTGATTTGCCAGGCCAAAAATTAACAAGGATTATCATCAGCTATTAAAACATCAATCCTCCCAAACTCAAATAACCCAATAAAAATTTAGATCGTCATGAATAGGTAAATCTTAGTGTGTTTACTCAGCCACTTATCATATACATATGCTCACATGTCCATACGTAGACTTTACCTTCAAAGGTAACTTGGCTCACTGTTTGTGAGAGTTCACATCATTTTCCCCACCTAAGACCTTCAGTTTCAGAGAACTGAGATGCTAATGCAGATCCTACTTTATTGTTGTTTTCTATTCTAAAGGTCAACAATGTATATGTTTAACTCACCTACTTAATGCTGGCGCTCTTGACGCTTCATCTCAACTCGAAATTTATCTTTAATATCCCCCTGTGTGAAAATGTGACAACTATTAAAATCGCAATAAAATTCAACTCTAAGAAAAATAAATAGAGAGCAGAAAGATAAGTGAAGCTTTGTACGTTAGTTCTGCGAAATAGAATTGGACACTCGTTTTTAATCCGCTTCCAGTTGGTACCATACCTGAGTCACAAAAGTATACATTAAATCAATAGAAATGTATGAAGGATGTCCATCTAACGTCTACGAGAACTTATAGGTATCACGTACTTCTCATAGCCTTTAAGCACGGCCAGTGTTTCTGCAGTACACCAAGGGACTTTCTTCCTTCTACCACCTTCTGGACTCTGGGTTCTTTTCACAGGTGATATGACAATTTTTTTACGTTTTGATTTACTAGGCCCTTCAGCATCGTCACCCATTTCTCCATTTGAATCATCGATGGAGTCTTCCCACTAATCAAATAAGCAAGACTGTTGTTAAAATCAAATTCATTTGATTAAAACAGGTCCCACATTATACTTTTGCATGAAAAGCACATTATTTTAACTCAGCTATAGCTGCGGGACCAAACGTGCAAAGAGATTATTTCAAAGATAAAGCTCAATACGAATTTCCCACCAAGCTTAATAGAAAAAGATGAGAGAATGAATTAGGATAGTGGATAGAAAACTTATGGAAAAAATGTGTGTTCCAAGTTCCAACGAACTAGCTATTCAAACATAGGAAGACCAACGAAGATTACATAGAAAATATGATGAAACAGTTTAGAAAATGAAACTTTACTTCGTAAGTTTGTGCTGTGCTACGTCGCTCCATCAAGCTACGCTTCGGAGCAGTGTTTGTTTCAGAAGGCCTAGCAACATCATTTTCTTGTTCTGTAATCGTCTCATTGTTTACATTAGAAGGTCCTCCTCCTTTTAAAGCATTTACCAGCTCAATTTTACTAGCTCTAAGTCTTTTGAGTGCCCTGTCAACAACTGCAGATGGAATGGTCTTGATTTGACGCGGTAAAGACTCAGCCTTTGACCCCCCAGAAGTAGGTCTTTCCAGTTGAGTATCTGAAAGGCTCTCTAAAACAAATTTTATTGAAAAATAATAATCAGAAACCTTTTAATCCATTAGACGTTATCCACAAAAGCACAAGAATCACATTGTTAGAGAAACAAAAGTTCAGAAAATTTCGACCTTTTTCTTCAGACGCCTCAGAGTTTTGATTGACCTGTATCTCTCTTGCTTCAATCATTGACTCTGTCTTTTCAGTTTCTTCGCTAGATTCAATCTCTTCCGATTCTTCCATGTTCGCGTTTCTATCATCAAGGTTTGGATACAACTCTAAAACAACCTTCCTCAAAGATACCAAAGCTTTCTCTGTCGTATTCTCATCCATCAAACTCTTACATGCCTCTTGGTTATTGTGGGCCGTCCACAATCTTCGACAGCCATTCAAGAGGTCACGAGTAACTAAACAACTAACCTTATCACATAAAGGCATAATTCTGCGGAACCATATTGATCCGAATGCTTCAGTATAAGCTTCTTTTGCATCTCTCTCATAAGCGAGATACTTCGCTGTGCACTCCACAGCAACTTGACAGTAGGCTTCCTTCACTGATTCGGGCACATTCGAACCTTCTTTCTGTAGAATCTCCACCAGATTCTCCAACCGCTCGAGATTCTTCTCCATAACAACCCCTTCCTCAATCTCCATGAAAATCCCTTCGAGTATAGCTTCCTTCCATTGCGACAGTGCCATTTTTGCTAACTCAACCAAGCAATGTTAGGGATTTCCCGAGAACTCAGCTCTCTATCGCTCGTAGAATCCGTGTCTCGATCTGGATTACATAGGAAAGGCCAATTAGGTTTGTAACACTTCAAATTCCCAGCTTTTTGAATTCCTCTTTCCTCTCCGGGGTTCGATTTCAAAGAAGAAGCGATGGAAGTGGAACGATGAACTTTTGCCATTGGCGTCTCTCAAAATAAAAACGTGTGTCGTTTTATTTAATAAGAAACGGCGCACGTGCCATATCTCTACGGAGACAACGGCAAGATGTTGCAATATTAATTTTCGTTTTAATTATTCCAATTTCTTCTCTCTTTTTTTCCTTTTTTTTTTCCTAATAAACAAAAAAATCAAAATAGAGCAGTAGCGGCGGAATCGGATTCATTGCCTACAGACCTAAGAAGAGGAAGCTGCAGCAGCAACACTTGTTCACAAGTCGTTACCTTCTCAGAACGAGAACAATGTCTGCTGCAACGAAAAGCGTTTCGGCCTTGGACAATGTAGTGGTAAAGTCACCGAACGATCGAAGGTTATACAGAGTGATTGAATTGGAGAACGGATTGTGTGCTCTTCTTATTCACGATCCAGATATTTACCCCGAGGGCTCTGTTCCGGATCAACTTGATGAAGATGAAGAGGACGGAGTGGAAGAAGAGGAAGAAGAAGATAGTGACGGGAGCGATGAAGATGAAGATGACGAGGAAGAAGATGATGATGAGGATGTGGATGAAGTGAAAGGGAAAGGGGGTCATCAGACTAAGAAGGTTTTCAAGTTAAAGCAATATTTATCAGCTGTTTTCTTATATTAAGTTTTGATTTTGAACTTCGATGTTTTATGTTGTGTCTTAGGCGGCTGCAGCTATGTGTGTTTCAATGGGAAGCTTCTTGGATCCTCCGGAGGCGCAAGGCCTTGCTCACTTTCTTGGTATTTCCATCTTTCTCTGAGTTTTAACTACATTTTGAATCGCTTCCTTTGTTTTATACTAATTGAATCGCTCTCCTGTTTATGAATTTTGCAGAACACATGCTTTTTATGGGCAGCACCGAGTTTCCCGATGAGAATGAAGTAAGCATTGTATTACTTTTCTATGTCTGCGATGGTTTTGCAATATTTCTAGATTCATATAAAACGAAGTATTTTGTAAAGCCATTTGCATGATTAGATGAGTCATATAACAGTCGATTTTTTTATGAGCTTGGATACAGTGCGGATGATGGTTAAATCTTTTCGAAGTGTAGTGTGGACTCTATTTTGTTAGCATGATGTATCCTTGAATAGTTCCGGGTTTGATTTTGTTTTGGTTGCAGTATGACAGTTACTTGTCTAAGCATGGTGGATCCTCTAACGCGTACACAGAAATGGAGCATACATGCTATCACTTTGAAGTCAAGAGAGAATTTCTTCGAGGTGCCTTGAAAAGGTACAAAAATTGCTTGAGCTGTCATTCACTTTAAATGTCAAAGGCTGTAGATTTAGCAAGGCAGATGATATATGTCTTGTTATGCATGTCTAGAGTTTGTTATCATTGGTCAGTAATGTGATGATATAGTAAGGGAAGGTGCATATTCTATTATTCCTTCTTGCTGATAAATATATAATCACATGCATTTTACCTAAACCATTTGCTGAAAAATATTTACCATAGGAAGTATCTGAGCTTTGTGTTAAATTGTATATTTTTCTTTTCATTAGTGTTCTTCAGAACGCTTATTTGACCATTGATTTTATTCTTATTATTAGGTTCTCTCAGTTTTTTGTTGCACCGCTCATGAAGACTGAAGCTATGGAACGAGAAGTCCTTGCCGTTGATTCAGGTTTCTTCTATTAATTATACCCTAATTTCTTTGCTTGAAATTATCAAAAGACCCATCTCCGATCAAATATTAGATGAAATGACTTTTTTATATAGTTAAATTGTGTCTTGCTAACATGATCCAAATTTGTAGAGTTTAACCAGGCTCTCCAGAATGATGCATGTCGCCTGCAACAACTTCAGTGCTATACATCTGCAAAGGGTCATCCTTTTAATAGGTTTGCATGGGGTAAGGACATCTCGGTGTACCTTTCTTGCCAATACTTAAGATATTCGAGAGAGAAGTTAATGTATATGTCCTTCATGTGCTCTGGAAGGTAACAAGAAGAGCTTGAGTGGTGCAATGGAAAATGGGGTTGATTTACGGGAATGTATTGTGAAACTATACAAGGAGTATTACCACGGTGGATTGATGAAGCTTGTTGTCATCGGGGGAGGTAACATTCTCTAGGTGTATGATGTAACTGGCTCGGATTCTTGGAGAATCTTTACATGCATTCGTAAATATCTGCTTGTGGTTCCTTTAAAATCTTGCAGAATCTCTCGATATGCTTGAAAGTTGGGTTGTAGAACTATTTGGTGATGTCAAAAAGGGATCCAAAATTAGGCCAACTCTGGAGGCAGAAGGTCCTATTTGGAAAGACGGTAAATCATATCACCTAGAAGCAGTTAAGGATGTTCATATTCTTGATTTGACATGGACCCTCCCTCCTCTTCGCCATGCCTATGTGAAGAAGCCGGAAGACTATCTAGCACATCTATTAGGACATGGTGATTAATCATATCCATGTTATCTTTGATATAAGTTTTCTTTAATCTTGTGTATGTACATATTGAATAATGTTGTTTATAACATTGAATATTGTAGAGGGTAGAGGAAGTCTGCATTCATTCCTCAAATCTAAGGGCTGGGCAACCTCGTTATCTGCTGGTGTTGGGGATGATGGAATTAATCGCTCATCTCTAGCCTATATTTTTGGCATGTCCATACACCTCACTGACTCTGGTCTAGAGAAGGTAACTTGACAGATATCTATCTATCTTTGATTTTTTCTTTACTAAGTTAGACGCAGGAATAAAATGGAGGTCAATCTTTTTCATTTGTATATATAACGCTTGGTCTCTGACTATTCAGATCATCTCTTTAGTGGTTTTTTATTTATTTTGGTTGACAAACTGACATAGCCTCTGGCTAGCTGCATATTGTTCATTCTTGTTATGTTACTCATTCCCCTTTGTCCTTATGTCAACATTTGTTTAACAGATTTATGACATCATTGGCTACATCTATCAATATCTCAAGTTATTGCGTGATGCGTCGCCACAAGAATGGATATTTAAGGAACTCCAAGATATTGGGAACATGGACTTTAGATTTGCTGAGGAGCAGCCGGCAGATGATTATGCTGCTGAGCTCTCAGGTTTGTGCTTATATAGTCATCCATCTAGTTCTTTTGTGTGATTTTTATAAGGTGCTAATAGTAATTAGCTGTTTATGTTGGCATCTCATGCCTAGATATTTTGAGAACTTATTATGCATTGATATATACATGCCATGTGAAAGGCGTCATCATGGGTTTCTCAAGTAACCATGAGAGTGTTATTTTACAGAGAATATGCTTGCTTATCCGGTGGAGCATGTTATATATGGTGATTATGTATACCAGACATGGGATCCCAAATTGATAGAAGATCTTATGGGTTTCTTCACGCCAAAAAACATGAGGATTGATGTTGTTTCAAAATCAATCAAGTCAGAAGGTAGTTTAAAAATTCATTGAGGATGTGACTTTTGAATGCATCTTTATATTCTTACCATCTTTCTTTTGAAATTTCCTTGTTTCAGAGTTCCATCATGAGCCTTGGTTCGGTTCTCGTTATATAGAGGAAGACATTTCATTGTCTTTGATGGAAACATGGAGCAATCCTTCAGAAGTAGATAACTCTTTGCATCTCCCCTCGAAAAACCAATTCATCCCTTGTGATTTTTCGATCCAAGCCATTAACTCTGATGTAGATCCCAAAAGTCAATCTCCTCCTAAGTGTATAATTGATGAACCATCCATTAAGTTCTGGTACAAGCTTGACGAAACATTTAAGGTTCCTCGTGCGAATACATACTTCCGCATAAATCTGAAGGGGGCGTATGCCAGTGTGAAGAACTGCCTTTTGACAGAATTATTTATAAACCTTCTGAAAGACGAGCTAAATGAGATCGTCTACCAGGCAAGTAACTTCTTTCTAGAAAGATCTTTTTAGGTGTTTTTGTTTTTGTACTGACTTGAATATCTGGCTTTTTGCAGGCCAGTATAGCAAAACTTGAAACTTCTTTATCAATGTATGGTGATAAATTAGAGCTTAAAGTTTATGGCTTTAATGAGAAAATTGCAGCACTTCTATCAAAAATCTTAACCACAGCCAAATCCTTCATGCCAAGCATAGAGCGATTTAAGGTACATGAGCGTTGGCATGTCTAATTGTCATACTTCTAATTCTCAATTAATTTGAAGTGCAAATTTTATGTTATTTTCTTTTCCCCATTCTTTCGTGATTAAACTACTTTTTCTATACAACCTTGCAGGTTATCAAAGAAAACATGGAGAGAGAGCTTAGAAATACCAATATGAAGCCTTTGAATCATTCCACATACTTGAGACTGCAACTCTTGTGTAAGCAAATCTATGACACTGACGAAAAGTTGTCTGTACTAAATGATTTGTCTCTCAATGATCTCAACAGCTTTATTCCTGAACTCCTTTCTCAGGTAACATTCTTTATCTGTGTGATTCTTGTTTAACTTAATACACGGATTGTTCTTGGGTTTAGTTTAAATCAGGCAAAGTTTTGGTAAAACTTCTGTTATGTTTTCAGATATTTATTGAGGCTCTTTGCCATGGTAATTTGTCCGAAGATGAAGCAGTGAACATATCAAACATATTCAAAAACAGTTTGACAATTGAACCGCTCCCAAGCAAATCTAGACATGCAGAGCAGATAACATGTTTCCCTCTGAGTGCAAAACTTGTAAGAGATGTCAACGTGAAGAACAAATCAGAATCAAACTCGGTAGTAGAGGTAAAGAGGAACTTGTCTTTTCATGTGATAAGAGTCAGGCCAAGATGAGAACATAGCGTACTTTCCTTGGGTATAGTCATGACCATGAATTTAAAAGTGAATCTGGTTTGCAGCTTTACTATCAAGTCGAGCCAGAAGAAGCACAATCGACAAGAATGAAAGCTGTGCTGGATCTCTTTCATGAAATCATAGAAGAGCCATTGTTCAACCAGTTGAGGTTAGTCATCACATGTTTATCTAGTTTATTTAACAGATCTGATTGTATTTACGTATAGTCATATAAATGTGATTTTGGTTATAGGACAAAGGAGCAGCTTGGCTATGTTGTCGAGTGTGGGCCTCGCTTAACGTATCGTGTCCACGGTTTCTGTTTCTGTGTTCAATCTTCTGAGTACGGTCCAGTTCATTTGCTGGAAAGGGTCGACAATTTCATAAATGACATCGAAGGGCTGCTGGTAAGTTTGTAATAAAGTAAAAATAAAATAAAATCATACCGAGTTTTGTTAAATAGTTTTCCCGCCTCAATCCACAAATGCTTCTGGTGCTGTAATTGCAGGAAAAACTCGATGAAGAATCCTTTGAAGATTACCGAAGCGGTGTGATTGCTAGATTGCTGGAAAAGGATCCTTCACTTCTGTCTGAGACAAATGAGTTATGGAGTCAGATTGTTGACAAAAGGTAAGGATCTTAAGGGTTTGAAGTATACTTCAATTAGTTGCTTTGATCCATATTCACATCGGTCACTGGCTGATGAAAATGGAGTTAATTCTGTCACAGGTACATGTTTGATTTCTCCCACAAAGAAGCAGAAGAACTAAGAAGCATACAGAAGAAAGATGTGATAGATTGGTACAAAACCTATTTCAGAGAATCATCGCCCAAATGTCGTAGGCTTGCAGTCAGAGTTTGGGGATGTGATACCAATATGAAAGAAACTCAAACAGAACACAAGTCGGTACAAGTCATCACAGACCTTGTGGCTTTCAAGTCAACTTCTCAGTTTTACCCCAGTCTCTGCTAATCAGAAACAACTACACTTTTTATGACTTTTGCTTCTGTTTTTTCGTTCCTTTGTTATTTTATTTTCATTCACTCCATTTTTTATATCTTTTTTGGGTGACAAACACCAAAAATATCCTTTTTGGTCACGAGTTGAGAATATGCATTTATATACTGTTTTGTATTTGGATTAGTTTTAAAGTTATTGACTTGCTTTATGAAATAGAATATAAATCTTATTTGACATTTACAAATCATTCACGCAATTCTTATTAAATTGGTTGGAATTTCAAATAATCGTGTAAATGTGATAAGAGTTTATAATTTAGTCTTATATAATAACCAACGGTAAAAAAATAAAAATCGCCACTTTGTATAATGAATTTTTTTAGGCATGGGCGTTGAGGTATCCATTCGCATTCACATGGGATATTTTTATTTTGGGCTTTCAATTTCACTGTTTTTATTTTTGAGGTTGTTTTTATTTTCGAGGTTGGATATAAGTTTGAATTAAATACTCGTTTGATTTTTGATTTGGTTGCAATTTAGGTTTGAGCTTAGTTTTTCAATTACATAAATAAGTTTTATTCGGACAAAAAAAAATACTGAAGAATGGACTGTTAGAAAATTAGATACAAAAAAAGAGTCCAAAAACAACACTAGTGCACAACCTCCAACTCATTGGAAGTTGCCGCCAGCTAAATGGCTTAAATGCAATTCCAACGGTGCATGGAAAGAAGATGACCAGAAGTACGATGAGTTGTATGGGATAAATTTGCCAACGTTTTAACTGTTACGGATGGGAGCAATGGTCTATCCAAAATTGTGATCCCCGATAGAAGTAAAAGTTTTCAGATGGGCTGTTCTTTATACTATTAGATTGAGCGTTGAACAAATCATCTTCATATATGATTCGGAAGAACTTATAAATCTGCAATTTTGCAAGGAAAATCGAGCATATGATTAATGATATTCATTACTTGTTGGCTTTTATTAAGGATTGTTGGACTGGTTTTGAATCTAAAGAATATAATATGATGATATATAGAGCAGTTAGAAAATCTTTGTTGTTTACTATCTATGATTCTAAGCGTTACTTTTTAACTCAAAATTGGGTAACTATAAAATTTTACGGGGTTTGGTTTTAGATCGGGTTTTATCTTTTGTGGTTGGAGTTTTTAATAGGTAGGACTTTTTTACCGCGGTTAATTTCTGGTGGGGCCAATCAAGTATCAAACGAAGAAAGCGAAAACTATCTTCTTCGTCTCTCTCTCACTATTTTCTCTGTACGGTGCTAAGTGCAGACCATCAAAATTGCAGAAATAGGTTCCTCTTTCTTATTTATACAAACTCTGAATCTCTTCTCCTCCATTGAAGTTTGAATTCTCTCTGGTTCTCTGATTCTTCTGTGAGTTTTCTCTCTTTCTCCCTCTCGTCTCTTTCTGCATCCTTATGCTCTTGTTTTTGTTTCCCATTTCGCGTCTCTTGAATTTTCTTTCAACTAATATATATTGATCTCTGTCTCATATTGACAGATCTAGGGTTTATGGCTTCTAGCTTTCATTAAATCTTCTTCGTTCTCCAACTTTTGTTTATGTTTTTCTAACGAGTTTCTACATCTTCATTGCTGCAGTCGAGCTCTTAAGCTTTGATTCTCTCGTATTTACGTATACGTTATGCACGAATGAGGTATGTTTTCTCCAGATCGCTCTCTTTTTTCTTCATGTTGTACTGGCTATCTTGTGATTCGGAACTGGTGTTAAATTTTGGTGGATTAGATAATCGTAGATCGTGTGATTGAAGCGAGAGATAAATTAGGAGAGCGACGATGAGCGAGGGCCAGAAGTTCCAGTTGGGAACAATCGGCGCTTTGAGTTTGTCGGTTGTGTCCTCAGTATCGATCGTGATCTGTAACAAGGCCCTTATTAGCACCCTTGGCTTCACCTTCGGTAACCTACTCAGTTTTCCCTCTTAGATTTTTAGTGTTACAAGCTCCTTTGGTTATCCACGTTACTGCGGGAAAAAAATGTTTCCTCTGGATCTATCTGTGTGTTTGTATGCTAAAGCCTGCTAATTTTCGTAAAATCTGAGGAATGAGCTGAAGAATAGATTAGAGATCATTTCAATGTATACTATATTCCGAATTGTCTGGTGGTTTCTCTCTTTTTTTCCTTATGGTCATAAAGAGAAATCTCTTTTTGTTGTGTAAGTGTTGGAAAGTTACATATCTTCGGTATGTAGTACAAACGCTTTAGAATGATATTTGTGGTATGTCTGTCCCCAGAAGGTTGGAAACGTCTTCTTATACTTTATGAGTTGCTTTTAAGTCCTTTTCTGTGAGACTCAATGTTTTGATGCCTGCGTCACCTTAACTGCTTATATGTCATTTTATGCAATTGCTCTCATGGGCTATCTGATTCTGTACTTACTCTTGTTACTTTGTACGTACAGCAACTACTTTGACAAGTTGGCATCTTTTGGTCACATTTTGTTCCCTTCATGTGGCACTATGGATGAAGATGTTCGAACACAAGCCTTTTGATCCACGAGCTGTGATGGGATTTGGTATATTGAATGGGATATCAATAGGACTATTGAACCTTAGCCTTGGCTTTAATTCCGTTGGTTTCTACCAGGTGGTGGCTTTGTCATATCAGCTTCTGCATGATGTGATATTCTTTTTTAACCTGTATTGTTCTAATTTATCTTCTCTTCCACTGATAATAGATGACAAAACTAGCAATCATCCCCTGCACTGTTCTCTTGGAGACTTTCTTCTTCAGAAAAAAATTCAGGTTCTTACTCAAAGTTCTGTTACTTTTTATATTTCTTCCATTAAAACGTGAATAATTATTGGTATGGAGGTTTTATATGGCATCTAACTTTTCTCATGGTCATGCATTTTAGGATTGACTTACTTCCAAATTTCTAATTTGATATACTGTGTAGCTGAGCAACTTAGTGATAGTCTAATTTCATGGCTGCATGAGTATATCTAGCTAGCTTCAGGTCAAGGGCCTAGTTGATGATACACTTATTCATTTGCAGTCGGAAGATCCAGTTTTCATTAACCATCCTTCTCCTTGGTGTTGGAATAGCAACCGTCACAGATCTTCAGCTTAATATGCTTGGTTCTATCTTGTCACTGCTGGCTGTTATCACAACTTGTGTTGCTCAAATTGTATCCTATGCATCTTTTCCCATTGCTTTATTGTTTCAACTTCTCTATATATCTTGTCTCAAGCCAATCCGATTGTGTTACCTTAACCAATTGTACACAGATGACAAATACCATCCAGAAGAAGTTCAAAGTTTCATCCACGCAACTTCTGTATCAGTCTTGCCCGTATCAAGCAATCACTCTTTTCATCACTGGACCATTTTTAGATGGACTCCTAACCAACCAAAACGTGTTTGCTTTCAAGTACACTTCTCAAGTAGTGGTAAGACTCAGTCTGCAAGGGATATTCTACCCAATCTGTATACTAATCTTCTTGCTTTCTTCCATGTTGATTCTACATATTTACGCATACAACTTTGTTGACTGCAGTTCTTCATCGTCCTCTCCTGCCTCATATCAGTCTCTGTAAACTTCAGCACTTTCCTAGTCATTGGAAAAACATCTCCAGTCACATATCAGGTTCTGGGACATCTCAAAACATGCCTGGTTCTAGCATTTGGTTATGTGTTGCTGCGAGACCCATTTGACTGGCGCAACATTCTCGGTATTGTTGTGGCTGTAATCGGAATGGTTGTCTATTCCTATTACTGCTCGATTGAGACTCAACAGAAGGCAAACGAAACATCAACTCAATTGCCTCAGGTATATATACATCTTAATCTCTCTATCTTTCATTCGACTATATACAATATACTCAATGCTGAATCCAGCCAATAAATCGATCCTTTGTGTGGTTTGGATCTGGCAGATAAAAGAGAGCGAAAACGATCCGCTAATAGTAGCTGAAAATGGAAGCGGAGTATTATCAGATGGTGGTGGTGCTGTACCAAAGACAGTGGCTCCTGTATGGAACTCTAATAAAGATTTTCAAGCCTAAAGCATTTGATGATCTCTATTTTTTTTTATCAACTCTCATTGTATCAGATTGGTCAAAAAGGATAACTTTTTAATTTCTCTTTTTGTTTTGTTCTGTTTTCAAATCATATAACAGAGAAGTAGAGAAGACTGAAATATCAACAGCTTTCCACAACGTATGAAGAGAAAACAAAATATGAAGAAAGTTATGAGTGAGGGGGAGAAAAAAGACCTTTTATTAATCATCTTTATTATACTTCTCTGCTCTTTACAACTCTGTATTTTAAAAGCATGTATGTGACTATTCTTCATCAAACTTGATGATACATGTATTCGATTTTGTCTCATTTTTATCAACACTGAAAACATATATATTCCTCAACATTTAAAACATATTACATTTCATATTAAACGTTCTTTTCCTGAGTTTACAACTACTCATTGTAGTTGACGTCTTACGATTCATGTTCATATTTAGTTATTTAAAATAAAAGTTACCAATAAATATCAAAGCACCAGTGGTCTAGTGGTAGAATAGTACCCTGCCACGGTACAGACCCGGGTTCGATTCCCGGCTGGTGCACCTTTGAGCAGGGATGATATCGGCTTTAGCGATGGTTGGGTCCTTCGCATTCTTCTGAATAAACAGATGACACGCCACACTTCTGAGCTCAAACTTTTTGCTTTCAAAGTATGCAAATCCCAATGAAAATCATTCTATTCAAGTAGAATTCCTGGAATAACAAAGGGAAAACATGTCGATATCTATAAAAATAAATTGACATTACAGAGCCTGAGAATGTAAAGAAGATTTACAGGATTAAGTTTGATAGCAACTGCCAATTACACTGATTGCATTGAGTTTTCAACATAACAAATAATCAAATCACAAATGTCAAGTTCCCATAGCATTCCATGTCTTCCATAGAAGAAGACAGAGAACAAAGAATTGCTCTGTTGGCCTACGGATTTCTATCCTAAGAATCATCTGCATTCGTCAAGAAAGAGCAACAGCTCTGTTTTGGATAACTTGGTCATGGTGTATTGTGTCTGACACCTTGCTTGGTGGCCAATACCGGAACACAGATCTCCCAATGATGTTCTTTATCGGAAGTGGACCCCTGCGTTTTACATTCACCACATCATCTATGAATCAACGGAGTTCCCTCAATTTAAGACACAAAACCATGTCGTAACAGATATCGTTCAATGTGGTTTACCAATTATGAGAGTCAAAGCTTTTGTTGCGGTTGTCTCCTAGGACAAAGACATAACCTTCAGGGACGAACTGCAAACAAACAGGGAAGTAAAATGAACCCATCTTTTAGGTCGAGAAATCATTAAATTAAGAAGTGCATATTTGCATACCATCAATTCCATTTCATAGTCAATTGGCTCTAACACAAAATCCTCTACTTGAACACTGCCATTCACTAAGAGCTTTCCATCACGAACCTATACGATAGAGCATGACCAGGTTTAGAAAAGAAATTGATTACAGAAACTGAAAAAATCAAGGTTAAGGTCTGTTTTGCGAATACTGATTGTCAAAGAGCCACTACAGAGATAACACTGATAAAGGTAAACAAAAAGATTACGGATAAATAGGATTAATCAACAAACCGATTACATATAAAGGCTTACTTCAACCCAGTCACCTTCGCTAGCAACTATCCTTTTTATGAAAACATCAGCACAGCTGAAACCATGTTCCTGCAATTCAAAAGAGAATCTTGAGCACCTATGAAACCGGTTTTAAGCATTTGAATAAGGAAGTGTGATTTGAGACCTACCAGCAAAATAGGAGGAGCCTTGAAGATAACTATATCTGAAACCTCTGGCTTTCTGAATAAATATGATACCTGCCCAACAGCAAACACACAAACAAAGATTTGTTCAAATTAGTTGATGTAGATCAATAAATCAACTATCAGTGACAGTTTCAGCAATAAAAAGCTTGATGTGCATCCAATTTATTTCTAATATCATAGCAACATATTAAAAACAAGTACCACTAAAGAATTTAGTCTCTCAAATGAAAATTTGGTTAAAGCCACTACATTTGAAAACCTCAAAGGATCAAACAGCACTCTACGATTACAATGAGTCAATGACGAACAGAACAACATCAACATGGATAGATAACCAACCTTCTCGGCCATAACACGATCACCCACATCGAGGGTAGGGTACATAGATGTTGAAGGTATAGACTTTGGCTCGGCCAAAGCCGATCGGAAAAGAAGAGAAACAGTTACCGCCGTGAAAGCTGCCTTAGCATCCTCCGAGCAAACATTCAGCAGTTTATTTAACCATCCGTTTCCACCATTCGAGACCTTATCACGTAACTCTAACTTCACTTTAGCATCACACTGCGTTCCTCCCCTCTCAACCTCAGTAATGTCCAGTGATAATGTCTCCGGAATGCTACACGGCATCCACTTCGAACCCCTAAGAAACGGTATAACAGAGGAGGTCTTAAAAGGCGAAATCCCGAGAACGCTCATACCAGAAATCTCTGGAGCTCCAGTCAATTTCATGAGAGAGATCATTCCCAATACAAGCGGACTCTTACTTCCTTCTTCGAAGATTTCCCTCGCAATGGTACTATACATACAAGCAGCTGGTTGGACACGAGAGCTTGAGCCACCGGCCCAAGTGTTGGATCCCGAAGATTTATCTACATCTGGTTTCTGATTGTAGCCAGAGATTCTGGGACGAATCCAGGATTCGAAGCATGAGCGTACGTCGCCAGTACCACCGCGAGTCCCGGAGGAAGAAGCAATGTTCCTAGCAACATAGCTGGAGTATTTGAAGGTAACCCTAATCGCCATAAATGCAATTTCGAAGAGAAATGGACGAGGTAAAGATAATTTGAGGAGTCGAGATTAAGAAGGGGTTTTTAGGCTTAAAGAAGACCTACAAAAAAATTAGCAAGCGATTACTAGCTAAATCAATCAATCAAAAATTGGATCGGAGAATTGGAAGGTTGATCTGCCGGCAAGAGGGAAATCGGAGATATTCCTTCGCCGGCGAGATGGAGTCAGTTAAGGCGCGAGAAAGATGGAGAAGAATCTGGAGGAGAACCCAGAGAAGGGAAAAGGGAGACTGACTAGTTCTCTGAGTTTACTAACAGTTCGATGGGCCTAATGGGCCCTTTATTATATATATATAACTACGTTTATGAGATTTTCTCACCTACGCAATTACTACTTTTCTTTAGTTTCATTCAAAACTTGTTCAAACATTATAACATTAATTATAATATTAAATAATGTAATTATATTTTTTTAAACAACTATGTTGACTTTTGTTAAACCAAAGATATTGATTGATAAATAAACTGTCTTTTATTAATAACAAATTGAACTTATTATGAGATTTGGTTATACATAATCTTACTTACTATCCATTTACCTTCGATATATAACACATATTAATCCAATATTAAAAAATTGATGACGACAGCACGTACGTCATTTCACATATCATATGATTCTTGTCTTAACGATGCTTCCTAGTTATTTCCTAATTAATCACCATTTGATTTTCTTAATATAAATAGCGACTACTTAACTTAGTCCTTTAACTTACTATGTTAAGTTTGACCACAACCTAATAATAATAATTATAAAACAAATTATTCAGTTTCGTTACTTGTTTTGGTTTGATGCCTTGAGAGACTTGTTTGCATGTAAATTGTTTTTACTTAACAAACCAAATGGTTGTCACGATTACTCTTATGAACAATGAGATTTCTTATTAGGTAAATACAAATAAACTTGTTTTACGTAATATACACGTATTGCGAATGTCTAATCTAAAATATATATAGATTTTAATAACAGAATTTTTCTTGTTATAATTTTGTTAACATACATAGGAGATGAATTGAGTGTATGACACTTGAAAGAGATATGCAATATTATGATATTTGTAGTTTGGGTATGGGCCTTATGGATATCTATGATTGGGCCACATGAGTTGGGTTCAAGCTTATCTTTACTAGCTTCACCTTCAAGCCCTACTCAATTCTCTCTACTTCACTCTTTCTAACAGATTTTTTCTTCTTCTTTTCTTTTATGAATCTATACCATTAGATCTAATTAATTTATATACCGTATTGTTGTTTTCTTATTCCTTCTCGAATACATAAGATACTATGAGAGCAAAAGAAGTTTATGAATTCAAATGTATATCAAAATAAGAAGATATTGGCAGACATGAAAGCACCAGTGGTCTAGTGGTAGAATAGTACCCTGCCACGGTACAGACCCGGGTTCGATTCCCGGCTGGTGCATTTTGGGCTGTGATGGCATTGCCTTCAGCGATGGTTGGTTTCTTCGCATTATCTCCCGATGAAATCGCGACACCTTTGAGCTCTATTTTTTGTTTTTTGTCCACAACGTTTTTTAATGTTTTGAAATTTATTTAATAATTCTTTTAAATATGCGTGAAATATATAAAACATCAAGTATAAAGTGGGCGATTTTTGGCAACCTCTTCTCGTGATTCACAGCTCTTTTAATTAAGGAAAAAATTATCCTCATAACTAACACAACAGGAATTATGACAGAACCATAAGATCCTTATGTCAGTTTGGGTCAAAAGCCTATAGGAGAAGCCCAAAAACTAGGGTAACGGTCACTTTGGCAGCGGCTGCCTCACATAGGAGGGCCATGATTTCCTCCACATTGGCATCGGCGGTTCCTTGGTAACATCCAACTGTAGATCTGGTCCTCTCATATCTTAGGAGAAATGTGATTAGGATCGTCCAAGAGGATAAAAGAAGCTTTGAACTATTTTGAGAACCTGGAGGAGAAAACACTTCGAAAAGCTCTGGGAATTTGGGATCCCGAGGTTCACCATCTTCAAGGGTCATGGACGGTGGTACGTCGACAGCCTCGAGCCTTGGCGGCTAGAAGGAGTCCTGCCTCCAACGAAATGGGACCGACGATATAAAGAAAAGATAAGATGAAAACCAAAAAAAAAGACAAAACGTAGACTTAACGGAGCCACGTTCATTATCCTTCTTCTTACATGGATTTAACATAGGTTCAATTTAAAAGTCAATTCTTAAAGATGAAATAAAACGCAGCAAACAACATTGTATCCAAAGGGAAATTAAATTTATTAGTCTCTTTTGTTCCTTGAAGAACAAACAATTAAAATAGAAAACAATGAAACTCACAATCACAATCACAATCACCAGTTTAACCAACACAACTTTATACGTCCTTGTCTTTGGAATTAGCACCTCAAAAAGAATCAAAATGTGAATCAAATGAATCTAAAATAACAGATAATTTTCAGTCTCATCATTGTCTTGTCAATAGGCAGAGCTACTTTCACTAGCAGAGAGTGAAGGTCCTTCAGATTTGACTAACCTTGAGCTATTGCTACTTATCTCTAGCCCTTGCAATCGCCCGTTCTGTAGGAAATCCGATACGCTTTGGGAATTCGACATCTCCATTGGATTGAAACTCTGCATCTGCACATCCTGCCCGTTGTTGTTCATTGACCCATGATACGGTGGAATTGCCATGAATGTTGAAGATGAATACTGAATCTGTTGCAATCCCATATCAAACGAATCTGAATTACCAGAGATTTCTCCTGTCTCCATCTTCATCCTTTCAACTTCTTTCCTCAATGCTTCATTTAGAGCTATTTTTACATTCACGAGATGAAACAAAAGCAGAGATGGATGAAGAACACGGAGGCAAAAATGTATAAAAAGAAATTAGCTTTTAAGTGCTGAGTTTGTGTGTTTACCATTACGAAGCTGAGCTTGTTGTTCCATTGCTTGTAACCTGAGTTTAAGTTCTGTGTTTTCATTTGCTAGTCCATTTGTGTCTCTCTGATCAATCAAACGGACATTGAAATTCATGATGGTTAAAAATCAGCAAAAGCAGAGTTGATATTCCTAAATCCATGCCTATCATTCTATCAAAACAAAATCTAAAATCTTTTTGTGATTCAAGGAATTGAAGAGAAAACCTGGTAGAGAGTGAGTTGAGCAGAGAGAGTGGTGGCTTCAGTTTGAAGCGATTGAACTTTACGCTCAAGTTCCTGAATGTATCTTGCTTTTCTCTCCTTTGATCGTGCTGCAGATTGCCTATTCGCTAATATTCTGTAATCAAATCCCAAATCCCTAATTATGTCAATTCCTCAATGTTCATCCCAATTTCTCCATTGATATGTTTATTTTTAAAATAGGAAGACGAACCTTTTGGCGCGTTTAGGATCGATGTTCCAAAGCTCGGAGAGCTTTTCAGGAGGCATGGCTTTCTTAGCGTCCAAAATTTCGCCGACATACATGGCGCATCCAGCGTCAACGGAATTGCTATGACGGTGGCGAGGACGAGAAGAAGGCGGCTGAGGAGTGGCACCGGAATTCGAGGAGAGAGATGGATTTGGAAAGGGATTCGGATTGGAAGAGAGGCTATCGACGTCAATGAAGGATGAGAAGAGATCATCATCGGAGGGAAGATCCTCGGAAAAAGGTGGTGCGCCGGCGAGTGGATCTCTGAACATGAACATAGACATATCGTCAGATCGAGATCGACGATGGAAAGAAGAACCGGGAATTGAATCGGCATTTGAAGTGGGATGTGCAATTGGATCGGAGGGGACGACAGTAACAGGATTCGGAGGAATATCTGATTTCTCCATGGGATGCTGAAAAAGAAAAGCTCTGGATAAATCTGAAGCGAAATGAGAACAATGTCTATGGAGATAATGATGATAAAGATGAGAAGAAGCTTTCTCTCTCTAGTGTAATGAAAGACCGTAGCTATTTTTTTTCTTTTGGGTCCAAAGACGATAGCTATAAATTGCCATCTTTTTGTCTTTTTTTTTCGGTCTAAGAAACCATATCTACTAATATAAACATTAAATTTACTATGGTTATAATAATTTAACTAATAATTTTGGTATAAGATTTGATTTTTTTTAAGAGAATTTTAAGAAATAGGTTTTACGTTTTATTTTCTTTGTCAACATTATTTGGATCAATAAAATCTAATCCATAACATAAATATTTTAACTAGAATGTGTATATTCGAACTCACTGGTATCTACCTAGATTACAAGCAAATCAACTAAACTAATTTTTATATTATAAATTATATCTTATTGATTCAATTATTAACAACAAATAATCGAAAACAAAACCTCATCAAAAAATTTAATACTACGAACACGAGAAAAACTGAATAGTTACAATAATTTAGAAAGAAAACTTGAAAAAACTAAATCTGAAACTACTAAACTTATTGACTAAATCTATTATACCTCTTTGGAGAACAAAAATTTATTTTTGTAGTTCATAATTTTTTTTTTTGTTAACATTGGACGACAACAACAGATCGGCTCATTAGCCAAATTCCTACATAATGTAGACAATGAGATTCGATCCCTGGTTGTGCAAATGCGCATGTCTTATGTGGACTTACCGTCTGCCACTAGACTAAATGCCACTTGCTTTTTTGTAGTTCATAATTAAATCGATAAAACTCAATATTATTAGTTATTGAGACATTTAACAAATGATTAGACTAAATATTAATTAAAATAATAAAAATTAGTGATGAAGTTAATAAAAGGCACATTGGCACGTGAAGCATCTCAGCATCTTGTCTGTCTGCCTTTTGTTTTATTGTATTTAATTAATAATTCGCTTTTATGTTTTTTATTGTTATTATTGCTTAATTAATCTCACAGTAGCATTACTAGTTTATGAAGTTCCTTAAACCAAAATTTAACAATTATTGCATAACATCTCCCCACGTCTGACTCAAGATTTTCATATCTTTGATCCAAAAAAATATATATATTAAAGAAGAAACATAGTCTCAAATAAAATTTTGGCAATTTAATAATAAGGAGAAATTCTTCAGTGTTGTATTTTATTGGGCCGTAACTAACATTCTCTATTGGGCTTGACTTATGAGGCCCATTTAAAAACAACTCTAGCTCAGTGGATAAAAGAACTAGTCTCTTCGGCTTTAACATTTGCTTTATGTGATAAGTCACGTCTCTATTTTCTCTTAAGAACGCCATAAGTGGACCGACATTATTTAATAACCTCGACTCATTTGCCAATTCAAACCTCTATTTGATTATTATTATTACACCTGCTAAAGTTTTTAGGTATTCCTTTTTGTTTTATTTATTTATTTCTATGTTTCTAGATATAATAAGGACTTAGAGATTAAATTTCAGCCAAAATGCACATACAGATCCATATTTCCAGAAAGTGCAATATTTATTTCAACATACTAATGATTTATCTCGTCTCATAATACTATTTGCTAATGAATTTTGTGTTTTTATACCAAAAAAATAATGATTACAAGGTGGAATAAAGAGGTGACGTTGTTTATAATGTTTGTAAATTCATTGTACTTGGGCAAGACTCGTCGTACCTTATTAATTACAAATTATTACATTTTGTTTTAATATTAGCTACATTTATTTATTAAACTACTATTACGTGTGTTTGACTCTTTTTTATTAAAAATGCATAACATTAATAAAATTTATTTGAACAAGATAGATAAAATGCTTCGACTCTTATCGCCGGAAGATTTGTGAGATTCACACTCACCGGATTAATTTTATGTTTTTATCCAAAAAAATAGTTAAAATCAATCTAAATGTTTTTGGGTTCGATTTAAAAAAATTTCTTGTTTAGGTTATATTTTCAAAGATATTTTTGTTTTCCAATGACTTATATTTTTGATTTTTAATGTTTGTATTCTCTTTTTTTTTTTGTCGAATTGTATTTTTAGTTTTTGTTATATTTTCAAAGATATTTCAGTTTGTATTTATTATTTTACTAATAAAATCCGACGGAATAAAAAATAAATACGTTCGACTGTTAAATTTTTTTTGTCGTCTTTTGAAAATTAAAATATAAAAACCCAAAAATAAAATACATAACATATGGTCACAACAATCAAAATTACAAACATAATATCTAAAAAGATGAAGAGTTTCTCATGATTGAGCGAGTGTCTAAGAACGCCTTTGATCTTCTTCAAGTGCTTATGAAAACTACTGCGAGGCTCCAGCTGGTACATATGAATTGAACTTATGATCTTTTATGACACTATTGGTAATTCGCCTGGCAGGTTTGTTTGCACTTACAGAGGATTGCTTCACCTCACAATACTTGAATTTTAAACAAAGCTTCTTATATTTTTGTACATAAGTTCTGTATTTAACCCAAACTGTCGAATTGTGATGGCATCTACTATCCTTTTGCTCTTGTCCAAAATTCAACCTCTTCATATCTAAGTTCATGTGAACTTTGCATCGCCCAGAGGAGGCCACACCATTATGCAGTAAGACAGGAGTGTGAGGGTGTGATGGCATCTCTGGCGTGTTGTCTTACATGTTCAAAGTCGTCACGTATGATCCATGATGTGCACACAGTAGCGGAGGGGATGTCCAGGCTATGCTTATATTGCATTTCAAAATCCCTTGTTTCGGTCTTGACTAAGTTTGGGATAGAAGAAGTTCTCTACATGATCTGTTAGTTATGTCAACCTCATTTTCGTTGGCTTTCCTCCATTCATCATCTTCCTCCATCGCCATGGCTATAATAAAATCTGGATTATTATCTAAATTAGCAATGACCTTACTATTTCGTTGCTTCCAAATCCCCCAGATAAGCTAAGGAAATGCCCAATGTACACTATGTTGAGTATTATGTGATTCCACTAAAGTTAAAAATACCTCCATATATTGTTCGATCTGCGAATAATTATTGTTCAGAAGGCACTGAAAATGAGCTTGGATCCAAACCTGATTCGCCAAAGCACACTCAAACAGAACATGCATGATTGATTCCAGTTGTTGTTTACATATTGGGCATAATTGATTCACATTCAACCCATGCACTCGTAGGCAATCTCCTACCGCCAACGCACCCGATAAAGATCTCCATAAAAAGAATTTAATCTTCGGAATGGTCTTAATCTTCCAAATCCTCTTCTTGAATTTTTTTTTATGTTATGTTGTGTCTCAGGTTCTGGTTCAACCCATGTCACCGATTAGGAAGTTAACCAAGATCCACTTTTTACCGTATAACATCATTCTCTTGAGAAAGCCCAGGACCAAGAGTCGTTATAGCTTGTATTTGGAGGAAATGATAATATATGTGTAACTTTAGCCGGCATAAATAATTGTCTTAACTTGCTTTCTTTCCACGTTCCATCGTTGCTGATCAAGTATGAGACCTTTAGGTTCAGGTCAATTGTAACCTCCTTATTGATTGGTCTTCTTAGATTACCATTCATTATCCACCGATCCAACCCTATATGTGTGGAATTACCATCTCCAATTGTTTTCATAATTCCACGAGATAACAATTCATGTCCAAAGGTGATGCTCTGCCACACATATGATGGTCGTGAACCCATACCTGCCTCCAAGAAGTTTGAATGCGGATAGTAGCATGATTGGTACATACTCACTAGGAGAGATTGTGGCTTGGCTAAAAGTCTCCAGGCATGCTTTGCAAGCAATGCTTGATTAAATGTGCCGATCTCTTTGAAACCTAAACCTCCTTTGTCTTTTGGTTTGCACATCTTTTTCCATGAGACCCAATGGATTTTTTTCTTATTCGCTTTACTGTTTCACCAGAAGTTAGTGATGGCACTAGTAAGCTTTCTGCATTTGGAATTTTGTAAGGTGAAAGCATGACATGGTGTATACTAGTAGCACTAAGGCAACATACTTTAGTAGTATATATTTCCCTCCAATAGATAGAGTCTTGGCATACCGGCCATGTAGCTTTGATTGCAAACGTTCGGTGATGTAGGAGAGTAGCTCTCTCTTAGATCCGTTGAAACTCTCTCGGATACCCAAATATTTCCCTAATCCACCCTCTTGAGTAATTCCTAAGTAGAGGCCCAAAGTCCTTTTATAGATGGGGTCGATTTTGCTTCTAAAGGATATAGCCGATTTGGTAAAAATAATCATTCCTCCAGATACATCGCCATACAACTTTAGGCATCTTAGAATTTCTGTACTTTAGGCATCTTAGTACTATCTCTTTCCCTACATTTGATTTCTTTATTTGTAACTGGTTTGGTTAATTCTTTGTTCATTTATTTTGTGACTCTCGGTTAAATACCCTCAAGTAACTCGGCTGCACTCATATGATTGGTTTATGTGAATATATCCCTGAAGTAAGCTGTTGCAATTTCCCCCTTAGAGTCTTTTAAAAAATGTTTTGTTCTGTCGGAGTTAATGATGAAAGAATTGTATTTTGAGCTCTACGCTTTTGAACACTTCCATGGAAGAACTTGGTGTTCTTATCTTCCTCCTTCAGCCAGTTTTCTCTACACTTTTGTTTCCAGTACAACTCCTCTTCTCTATAGGATTGAGATAAATTCTTTTTTAGTTCATGTATCATATATTTGTCTAGTAATCTCTTGCTTTCCTCAGTATCAAGTTCTTGCTTGAGTCTCTTGATTCTTGTCTTTGAATTACAATCAACTTCTCTTTTCTATAGAGATAAGTCCTTCCGACATTGGCCTAACTTATCGAGAAGTACATATTGGTTACTCGTACTATTTTTTGTCCAACTTCGCATAATAACCTCCTTGACACCATCCTTTGAGATCCATCTCTTGTCAAAAACAAATATGCCAGTTCTGATTGAAATATCACATGTATATCTGACCAAAATGGGTATATGGTCAGAACCAATATGATCCAAATATTCACCATGCACTTTCAGCCAAAGTTGAAACCATTTTGTGTTGCACAATACACGATCCAATATATATTGCACTAGGATGTTGTTCCTTACACCAGCCCATGAGAAGTTATTACCAATATGATGGGTCTCTCGAAGCCGACAATCTAAAATTATTTGCCTAAAAGGGAAAAAAGAGGCTTCATGACGTTGTGGTCCACCCATCTTTTCCGTATTACATCAAATTTCATTAAAATCCCCAACAATGAGCCAAGCCTCATTCCGACTACTGCCAATAGCAATCAACTCGTCCTATACATATTGTGGCAGATGCCTTTCGGGTGCACCATAAACAAAAGTAATATAGAATACCATTGATCCTAACGTTACCAGCACATCTATGATGTATTTATTGGAGGAGATGACTACATCATTATAAGAAGATTTCCAAAATATTGCTAGACCTTCGCTCAAGCCAATAGGATCCACAATATATGACTTTATCATATCCTAATGAATCGCGTAACAGAAGCACGTGAGTAATGGAGTTTTTTTGTCTCCATGATGAACATGAAATCAGGGAAATGATCACGCCTCATTTCCCTCAAGATTGGAATTGTCAAGTTACTCCACAATCCTTGGCAATTCCAGCTTATTAGGCTCATCTTGACATCGACAGTTCCTTCCCCGGAACAGCTGCCAACTTGCTATGTTTTGCAGACTTGTTTGATGCAACATCCAATTCTTTCTCACTTGCTTTCCTCTTTAATGTTGTTTCTTTCCCATTAACAATCTTGATCTTCTCATTGGAGATTGTTATAGTCTTCTTTTTTGTTTGTTGTCTTGTCTATTTACCTGGTCATTTAGGGTAACATATCATAGGGTGAGTAGCCATGGAGCAGCCAACTACTTGGGAGACATCTAGGTAAACCATTGAATTTTAAACATGACAATTCTCCTCGTCCATCTGAGCTGAGTTCTCTTTATCATGTTTCTCATTTGTTGATAAGATCGAATTCTTCTTGATTGAATATTTTTTGATAAGATCGAATTCTTCTTGATTGAATATTGTACATACTCTCCACTCTTTGTAGTTTTGTGTGCAATACCATTAGTGTCAAAAGCCAAACCCCTTTTTATATGGATATCAGATGTAATGGTTGCATGAGATTGTTTCACCATAGGACCACGAGTATAGCTTTTCGTTTCGTCCACCATTCCCTGGTCTATCTTAGCCAGACCGGCTTTTTCATTGAGCTCAACATCAACATCAATCACCGCCCTAAGTTGCGAATCTTCTTTACTAAGTTTAGAATTCTTTAGACCATAAAATCTTCTTTGATTTTTCCTCTGGTTCAAAAGGTATTTGGGGTTAATAGGTACTTTTCCTTTGTGATAAACTAAAGTTTAGTGAGATAGGTCCATACCACCAGTGCACAAGTAAGCTACATCATGTTTGGCCTTTGTTTTCTTATCTCTCAGAATATCATTTGTAGTGGCTGGAGATAGATCAATATTAGCTTGATTCAACTTGTGATTGAGCATGTGCAGTCAACTTATATCTTCAAGGGTATAAAGAGTATCATTATCAAAGACTTTGGGATACTCTTTGTCTGAAGGTGGGTTCATGTCATTTTCCACAGTTAAGATTGAAATCTTATCACCGCATAATAAAGCACCAATATCTTCAATCATACCTACCAACTCCATAAGTCTGACTTTTAAGGAAGTAAAATCATACATGTCTTTTTCCATTGTAGTGTCATTGACCAAAGAGCTTACCTGACTAAGCGTGTCCATAACTAAGGATGAGCTCTTTGATTTATAAGCTGGTGTTTCACTAAAGGATTCAAGAGAAGGGACTTTCTTCGTTGTGGGGAGAAGATAGCAATGAGATTAAACATGGGTGAGACGCAAACAATGATAGCAGCATTTACGCACACGTTCAAAAATAATTTCCACTGAAAACTTAAAACTGAAAACCATATGGTGATCTTACCTTACAGATTTTGCAAATTGGGTTTACAGAATCAAAGCGAATCTTCACTCGAACAAAATCGTTGAGGTGTGACTTTTTCGAATCAAAAGCAATTTCCATCACCTCACCTATTAAATTAGCTATAGCTCTTATCGTGTCTATTGTAAAGTAGTTAACCAGGATATTTGACAGTCTAATCCACATCGGAAAAAACCATAAGTAAGTTTTCGGTGGATGTTCTATCCACTTTTCAAGGATCACACCCCACTCATCATAAGACCAAAGCCTAGTTGAAGCACCGAGATCAAGTCTGCTTCTGACTGGAAAAAGAATTGGATCGATCTTTGGTTAGAGCTTTATCTTAGACCCTATTTTGTAATCTCCAAATTTTGGGCATATTTAAAGTCATCTTCGCCATGTTTTGATGCTCTGGATTTATGAGTCTTCCCATCAGACTCATCTTATTCCTGTCTTTTGCATAGTATTCTCCACCAACTGGCAAATCGATGATTGTATCTTCTTCAATAGTGATATTCCGAAACGCATGCAAACCACTCTCGGCCATTGATCAACAGAAACCACGATTACAACAAGAAAGGAGGAGGAGAGGCGATGAAATTGGAAGATGTAGATACTAAATCACCAACTGAAATTGAACTCCACTTAGAGAAAATCTTCAAAAAATAACTTTCTTCGTCTTTTTGTTTCAAAAAAGGATTTTACACAAACACAATCAAAGATCTAATAATTGTAACCACAAAAGAAAGAAAATGATATAGATGATAAAGAAAGAATAAAAGAGCTAGAAAAGATTCCCAAGAGAAGTTGAAATCAGTAGAATTTTTTTTTCCGAATTACTCCCTTTATCCTCATTTACAGAGAGAAGTAGGAGAAGGAATTTGACCCGACCCGAACCAAAATTCGGGTCGGTTCGAATCGGGTCGGGTTTGAAATTCGGGTCAGTTTGGTTAATGGTTTTATTGAAGAATTTGGGTCGGGTTGTAAGGGTCTGATTTTTCGGTCAAGTCGAATTGTTTTAGAATTTTTTCACAAAAAAAAAAGTCATTTTTTTTGGATTCCGGACGTTCGGGTCAATTCAGGTCAGGTTTTTCAGATTTTTCTAAAATTTTTGCAAAAAAAAAATTTGACCCGACCTGATTACCGATCGATCTGATCCGATTGACCCGAATTTCCATCCTTAGAGAAAAGGAACCCTCTGTTAAAATTATAAAAATAGAGTTGGTTAGAAAAGAACCAAAAGAGAACTTTATAATTTTTTATATTATTACATTAAGATAATGTTATGTTTTCCTTAATTTGTATTTATTTTTTAATTTGTCTTAACCTTTCATAAACCTAAGCACGACATTACATTTATTGGCGCATGTTCTTACCTAATGTCATTACAAAAGTCTTTAAAAATAATTCCGACAAAAAAAGAGAGTCAAAAACAGCTCAGAGACAAATGGTTAAACAAAAATTAAGGGTTTTTGTAAGAAGTAGAAGGTGACGGGGCGCGAAGTAATGGCGGCGAAGAAAGTGAAAATTTTGATGACGATGGTCTGTTGCTGATTGAAATGGTCAAATTAAGAATACATTGGATTACCACTCTTCAATGTTTTCACCAAATACCAACCACTTCTCTCTTACTCTGTCTTCAGTCTCTTCTACTTGGTCATGGCTTTTTCCTTTTAGCTCTTTCTCATTTTCGTGTTTTGGGTCTTCTCTGTTTCCTCTCTCGACATGTGTTCGTCTCATGTCTTTCGTCTTCTTCAACCTCTGTTTGTCTTTCTCTGTTGCTGCTCTTTTACTTTTGCTCAAGACGACATCACCAACCCTGTCGAAGGTTATTCTGCTTTCTCTTTTTAGTTTAAATCGTTTCTGCGACATGGGTTCTCTTTGCTTTTACTGATTTGGTACTGATCGTTGATGTTTTTTTATGGATTCAGTGAGGGCTTTGCGAGATATAAGAAAAAGTTTGAACGATCCCATTCGTAGATTGAGCAATTGGAATCGTGGAGATCCATGTACATCGAATTGGACTGGTGTTGTGTGTTTCAATTCTACTCTTGATGATGGTTATCTTCATGTCAACGAATTGTATTGTCTTCTCCACTCTAGCTGTTTATCTTTGGGGTCAATTCGTCCTTAGGACTTGACTGAATCAGCTTTGTTTCTTTCTTGAAGGCAATTGTTCAGTATGAACTTCTCAGGGAACTTGTCCCCAGAGCTTGGCTGGTTGACTCGTCTTACTATCTTGTACGCGTTTCTTTATCTTTTGACATATCCAAAGGTGAATAACTTTCTTTGTATATTGAACAATCTCTTCTCCAATGCCAGGAGTTTCATGTGGAACAAGATAACCGGAAGTATACCAAAGGAAATTGGGAATATTAAGTCCTTGAAACTCTTGTAAGTCCAGGAGATTGATTTTGGAGAATGCTTATGACTAAGTAAGTTGTAGTCTTGGTTTGCATTTACTTGGCTTCTAACTTGATGTGGCACTACACTTTTCCAGGCTCTTGAATGGAAATCTATTAACAGGAAACTTACCTGAAGAACTTGGGTTTCTTCCAAATTTGGACAGAATACAGATTGATGAAAACCGTATATCAGGACCACTACCCACATCGTTTGCAAACTTGAACAAAACGAAGCATTTGTGAGTTCTTCAATCTGATGTCGAGTTATACATGGCTGTTTTACTAAACTCTTGATTCCTTCTTCCCTCGAGTATGTTACATTTATTGCTTTTTCTTTTCTAAATCCATCTTATCTTTTTTCCAGTCACATGAACAATAATTCAATTAGCGGGCAGATACCTCCCGAGCTTGGAAGCCTACCATCAATTGTTCACATGTGAGTTGTAGCAATATTAGGCCTAAAGGATCTTACTTCAAACATGTTATGTTTTGTACCTAAACTCAGATTCGTGTCTACATCATACTATACACGTTTTACCTACTTTAAAAATGTTACTTATTTTATTTACAGCCTTCTTGACAACAACAATTTATCGGGCTATCTTCCTCCTGAGTTAGCAAACATGCCAGAGTTGCTTATCATGTAAGTTTATGTTGCAGTTTCTGTTGATTTCTCTGGTCCTGTCACCATACTGACTGTTGATACATGTATTTAATATGTTTCTTCTTAACATTTTCTCGTGTTTGTTTTGCCAGACAATTAGATAACAATCACTTTGATGGGACTCCGATTCCACCCTCTTATGGAAACATGTCTAAACTTTTGAAGATGTAAGTGCTGGTTTCACAATTTACCTTGAACTCAAAGTCACTGAAGTGTTTTAAGCTGTGGGGGCTGTCATCTTCCGTTAATGCATTTAACAATTCAGTATAAAAGTCGTGCATTAGATTTGAATAAACTCTTTGCATATCTTAAGCTATGGGGATGAAAATCAGCCATATTTTTGGAACTTACTAGGATAGTGCATTGTAAATGTAGAGGGACTGATAATTTATTTTATTTTCTTGTGTTTTTTTGTACATAATAATGCTAAACTATGCACAATTTTATATGTGTCCACGAGCAGGAGTCTCAGGAACTGCAACTTACAAGGGCCAATGCCTGATCTTAGCAGTATACCGAACCTTGGCTACCTGTAAGTCTTATAACTTATCTAGCCGCTTCCGTAAATAATCCTGCAACTGCCTTGGCGGATTAATAACATCTGTTTCTGGTTGTTCCACATGCATTTCAGGGACCTAAGTGGAAATAAGTTAAATGGATCTATACCTGTAGGGAAGCTTTCTGATAGTATCACAACCATGTAAACTTCTAACGTCTTTCCATAATTCCGGCCTTTGATTTAATCCGGGCTATGTACTGTGACTCGAAAAGGAGTGCTTTCTAACTTCAATATATTCTGATGAAAATACTGCAGTGATTTGTCCAATAACAGTCTAACTGGAACCATTCCAACAAATTTCTCAGGTCTACCAAGGCTTCAAAAGTTGTAAGTGTCTCTGATTGGTGTAGTGAGCTTTTGGTTTCTGAGATGCTGTTGTTCGTTATGTCATTTTTGGATAAGAAGATGGCTGATGGTTTGTTCTGAATTTGGCAGGTCGCTTGCAAATAATGATCTGAATGGTTCCATTCCCTCTAGAATATGGCAGGAAAGAGAGCTGAATTCAACCGAGACAATTATCGTGTATGACTGTTACATGAAAAATCATATCTCCTTCCTTTGACCTACAAGCATGTTTTAACTTCTTTATGTAATAATCTCTTGACAGCAGTCATTTCTTGTATGTTTTTTCAGGGATCTGCGGAACAATGGGTTTTCAAACATTACTGGCAGATCCGATCTACGCCCAAATGTGACTGTCTGGTTTGCTTCTGCCCTTTCCTATTTTTCTTTTGGTCCCCATGCATACTTATTTTTGCTTCTAGCTACGCAATAATGTATGTAACAGCTTTATGATCTTGTTTGCTCATCCAAGGAAAAGTAATAGATAAACTCCTTCCCTTAGATTTAGTGTCCACATTTCCAGTATAAATGTGACATTGTTTGTTTTCCAGGCTTCAGGGGAATCCGGTATGCTCAGATGGAAACCTGCTTCAACTATGTGGAGCTAGAACTGATGAAGACAGAAATCAGGGTTCACCCAATATTAATACAACTTGTCCTGACTGTCCACTCCCTTTTGAACTTGCACCAGAACCTCTTCGACGGTGCTTTTGTGCTGCTCCTCTGCTTGTTGGATATCGGTTGAAGAGTCCTGGTTTCTCGGATTTTGTTCCTTATAGACCTGAATTTGAGCAGTACATCACCTCTGGTCTTAAATTGAGTCTGTTTCAGCTGCGCCTTGACTCATTCCGCTGGCAGAAAGGACCTAGACTTAGAATGTACTTGAAGTTCTTTCCTGCTTTTAATTCAAATACCATCAATCCTTTCTTATTCAATGATAGCGAGGTTCGGAGAATAAGGAGCATGTTCACTGGATGGAATATCCCAGACGAAGATCTGTTTGGTCCTTATGAGCTTATGAATTTCACATTGTTGGATGTCTACAGAGATGGTTAGTAGCAGAATATTTGTCCTCTGATCTTTATTTCAAAACAGAACTTGATTAAGTACGAGTAAATAAGCTGAAGTCTTTCTGGTACATTATGTATAACAGCTGTTTCTTAGCGTCCCTGATGACAGTGTCCTGGCTTACTATTATTTTTCATATGAAGCACTAAAACCTTTGCACACTTGGGCAATTTTTTTGACTATCAAGCTTTTTCTTTTGTAGTGTTTCCTGAAGCTTCACCATCTGGTTTAAGTAAAGGTGCAGTTGCGGGAATAGTTCTTGGTGCAGCTGCAGCTGCAGCAACGATAACCGCTATTATTGCCCTTATCATTATGAGGAAACGTATAAAAGGATACAGTGCGGTTGCTAGAAGAAAGCGATGTAAGCATTCAATGTGGATGCTGATTGATGTTCATAGTAGATTGTCTGTTGGAATTGTGTATTAGTAGTGGTTATGTGTTTTTGGTTTTGGTGTTACAAGTTTGATATACCCATGTGCAGCTTCCAAAGCTTCTTTGAGAATCGAAGGTGTGAAGAGCTTCACTTATGCTGAGCTGGCTTTAGCTACGGACAATTTTAACAGTTCTGCTCAAATTGGGCAAGGGGGTTATGGAAAGGTCTACAAAGGTACACTTGGCAATGGACAGGTTGTTGCAATTAAAAGAGCACAAGAGGGATCATTGCAGGGTGAGAGAGAGTTTCTAACTGAAATTGAATTGTTATCGAGATTGCATCACAGAAACCTTGTTTCGTTGGTTGGATTCTGTGACGAAGAAGGCGAACAGGTAGTTTTGTCTAAAAACCTTTCTTGGTTGAGGTCCAGTACCTTTCTGTGTTTCTATAATCGTTTGTATTTGCATCATGCAGATGCTGGTTTATGAGTATATGGAGAAGGGTACTTTGCGAGACAACATTTCTGGTATGTTTTGCTTCTTCACTGAATCATTTACAGTGCTACATTTTTGTTCACTGTTCTGAATGTGAATTTCTTTGCATATGACATAGAAGCAGCACAAATTATTTGTTTGCTGTTAGCTATATTCCTCATGGATAACAGTTTAGGATTGATGTACAAACTTTTGTTTTCGCAGTTAAACTACAAGAGCCTCTAGACTTTGCAATGAGACTACGGATTGCCATAGGTTCAGCCAAAGGAATCCTGTATCTACACACTGAAGCTAATCCCCCGATATTTCATCGTGATATCAAAGCAAGCAACATATTGTTGGACAACAAATTCACTGCAAAGGTTGCAGATTTTGGACTCTCAAGACTTGCCCCAGTGCCTGATATGGAAGGCATTTCACCTCATCATGTGTCCACTGTTGTAAAAGGGACTCCGGTAAGATCTCAACTCTTGATTGCTTATGTAAATTTGTTTCTCATACTCATGACTGAGAGTTATCTTTTTCGACTTGCAGGGTTACCTTGACCCGCAATATTTTTTGACGCATCAATTGACGGACAAAAGCGATGTATATAGTCTAGGTGTAGTGTTCTTAGAGCTACTAACAGGAATGCATCCAATCACACATGGCAAGAACATAGTTCGAGAGGTAGTTCTGATTAGATGCTAAGTGCTTATCTTCTCGGCATTATCTAAACTTGTTTGGATTGTTTGTTTCTGTCAGATCAACATTGCGTACGACTCTGGTACAATACTGTCAACAGTGGATAAGAGAATGGGCTCAGTTCCAGATGAATGCCTTGAAAAGTTTGCAGTTCTAGCATTGCGGTGCTGCAGAGAGGAGACTCATGAGAGGCCTTCAATGGCAGAAGTTGTAAGAGAACTGGAAATCATATGGGAGTTGATGCCAGAATCTCATGTAGCCAAAGCAGCGGATCTATCTGGAACATTGACTCAGCCATCATCATCATCGAACTCTTCAATCATGAAACATCCTTATTCATCAATGGATGTCTCTGGCTCTGACCTCGTCAGTGGAATTGCTCCCTCCGTTGCACCTAGGTAGTAACTTTCTGCAAATCACATACCATAATATACTATTTGTTTGATTATTCAGTCTGTTTTTGTTGGTGTGTTCTTTGTACAGTAAGAAATTATTGTAAGCGATGTAACAGTAGCATGTTTTGCAGTTAAGTGAATACGTTTGATGTGTTCTCACTTGTATTATATATATGAAGCACAATAAGGTCAGATTCTTGAGCATTAACCATAGAATTAGTGTAACAAATCTTACAATTATACGTACACTTTCAAAATTACACAACCATTAATAAATTACAGAGATTCACCTCAAATTTTATATCCTTATTGAAATAGATTCCCTTAGCTAATTCATTTCATAAATCCTTATAGAAACACCTCAGCTTAACATAGATATGGCTTCACTAGAGGAACTAGCGAGTTGCTTAGGTGCATAGACATTACTTCGTTGGTCGAACCAACGAGTTTCCCACAGATAAAGACGGCTGGGACCGGCTTGGAACATCCTAGTCTCATTAGTGCCTTCTCAATCTCTCTGCATTCAGGGTCTTTATCGATCTCATGGATCTTAGGTGTAACTCCAAGATCTTGGAAGAGAACTTGAACTGCGTAAGACAAACAACACGAGCTCTTGCTGAATATAACTACTCCTCTTTCGGTCGACATTCTCATTACCTTGTCCATCTTCTTACAGAAGAAGAAGATGGATCGATGGAAGTTGCTTGAGACTCTAGTTGCTTGAGTCGCAGGGTATTTATAACAAGAGGAAGAATCAGAATCAGAATCCACACAATGAAAAAGAGACAGAGATCACAGTAAGATCGTTGAAAATGTTCTTAACTAACTTTAATATGAACAAAATGATTCGAAGAGACCGAACCTTTTCTTCGGATGGCTTTCCCTTTTGGTTTTTGTAAAGACTAAGAAGATACAAAGATGCGGTCTCAACGATCTTCATACTAGTTGCTTGGAAAAGAAGACTAATTGACGTTGAATATGGATTGATGCTTCATGCTTTTTGGACCATTTGATTTATTTCTGTAGATTCTATGAATTTTGGACATTTGGAATCTTAGTGGACCAAATTGCAACCAAGAAAAGAACCCAATTGCATTTCAACTTTTCATATAGTTCAATTGCATTGGATCGAACCTTTCTCACCTTACCAAAAAGGAGTGATTTTACTCAAAAGATTTCGTTAAGAAAAGAGAGGTGTGTTTGGTTAAAAATGTTAAATGTGCCAAAATCGTTCAGTGACTAAACGAAAAGATTCATAACAACAATAATATGCTACCTTAGTTTAAATCCGATTTTATATCTGTATAAAAAGTGTATTTGTACATGGCTCATTCCCGAAATTATTTATTTTGTTTCGTTTATAGGGCCTAAAATTGTTTGCACTACGATTTTGTAGAAGTTGAGCATAGCTTGTCTGAGTTCGAACGTCTCCTAAACCATATTTGTGTGTACTTCAAAGGATATTTACATGATTTCTTCTCACTTTCAAATAACTTCGAACTCAACAGTAGTAACACGCTAGTTGAAACAGAACCACTTTCTGTTTTTTCTAGCAATTGCCTAAAATCATAGAGTTTGGTTAATGGACAGTGATCCTTGGAAAAAAAATCTAACGGCTACCAACATCTCATATTATACATTACACGGATCCACGGCTAAGATTTTACAGTCACACTTTTTTTTTGTATCGTTTCCGGAGATATTTTTTTTTTTTTGCATTTGTATTTGCGAGCTGCTTCTTGACCACATTTTTCTTTCTCTCCGATGTGAAAAAAATCGGATAAACCCTCTGAGCTAATGAAGAGTTTTTGCTGGCAATTTGGTTCTACTTTAGAGTTCTTCTCATGAATTTATTGGTTTTGTGAATATTCAAGGCTACAATCGAGAGACGAAGAACTTAGTAGCATGAATTCGTGTTTTCAAAATCCCGTCGAGTATGGCGATTGCAGTTCCTTGGTGTCCGCGTTAAAGACTTCGAATTTCGCGCATTACAAGCTGTGTTCTTCAAAATTGGGGTTTCATGGTCGAGGTTTAGATACTCGGAAAAATAAGAAACCTCCTAGTGTTACAGTGAAATGTGTTTCTTCGGGTGCGGTTGGTACCATAGAAAGGATGAAGAGGGATGAAAGAAGTGATGGAGAGAGTGTGTACGACGCCATTGTCATCGGCTCTGGGATTGGAGGATTGGTTGCTGCGACTCAGCTGGCTGTTAAAGAAGCTAAGGTTTTAGTTCTGGAGAAGTATTTGATTCCTGGTGGGAGCTCTGGTTATTATGAAAGAGATGGATATACATTTGATGTTGGGTCCTCTGTAATGTTTGGTTTCAGCGATAAGGTTGGTTTGTTTCTTCACCTATAATCTCTTCATTTTAGTGAATATGATTCTAGAAGAACTGAATATAAGTTGAAGCACTTGTTTGGTATTATTCTGTATGTTTAACTCTCCTATTGATTAGAATGTTGGCCTAAGTTGAAGCAATTGGCTTAATTTGAAGGGAACAGGGTAACTTAAACTTGATTACTAAGGCATTGGAGGCAGTTGGTCGTAAGATGGAGGTTATACCTGATCCTACCACTGTCCATTTCCATCTTCCCAATAATCTTTCTGTTCAGATTCATAGAGAATACGATGATTTTATCGCTGAACTTACGGGCAAGTTTCCCCACGAAAAGGAAGGGATTCTAGGATTCTATGGCAATTGCTGGAAGGTCTGATGTGATTTATTTTCAACTTTTTACGAGTGATAGGACATCTATTTATATATTTCAACATGAACAGATCTTTAACTCATTGAATTCCCTGGAACTAAAGTCACTTGAAGAGCCCATCTACCTTTTTGGACAGTTCTTTCAGAAACCACTTGAATGCTTGACTCTCGGTATTCATCTAAACGTTCTGAAAATAATTGGGGCTCCCAAATCATGTTTGGTGTGTCTATATATATATAAGTATGTACAGATACACACAGCAAAATATACTGACATGAATCTTGTTATGTTATTCTCTGTGTTGTACAGCTTATCACTTGCCCCAAAATGCTGGAGCTATAGCTAGGAAATACATAAAGGATCCTCAACTGCTGTCTTTCATTGACGCAGAGGTGAGAGAAAAAAACACTTTGTCTGTACTTGCGCAAGTTTCTTTATACCAGAACATATCATGTTCATCGCCCTTCATATTTGCATGCAGTGTTTCATAGTGAGCACAGTCAATGCTTTGCAGACGCCAATGATCAATGCGAGTATGGTAGGATTCTTGTTTTTGGCATTTGGTGTATATTCATGTTTCCCTTCTTGTTGTTTTCTTTTCTTATATGTTCAAGGACAGGTTTTATGTGACAGGCACTATGGAGGAATTAACTACCCTGTTGGTGGTGTGGGTGGGATTGCCAAGTCTTTGGCTGAAGGACTTGTTGATCAAGGCAGTGAAATACTCTACAAGGCTAATGTAAAAAGCATAATACTAGATGATGGAAAAGCCGTAAGTTTCTGTATGACTCTTGCTAAAGTTTGATCTAACCCTCAGAAAGTCCTTTCTGGTTATGATTTTTTTTGTGTGGACTTGAAGTTCAGGTTGGTGTAAAGTTATCAGATGGAAGAGAATTTTTTGCTAAAACGATAATCTCAAATGCTACAAGATGGGACACGTTTGGTAAGAGGAAACAATGACTTGTGTAACTGTCTAATAGGTGACTTCTTTTGTAAAATACCTAAAAATGTATTTCTGGATGTAGGGAAGCTGTTGAAAGGAGAAAAGCTTCCAAAAGAAGAAGAAAACTTCCAGAAAGTCTATGTCAAGGCTCCATCATTTCTATCAATCCACATGGGTGTCAAAGCAGAGGTTCTCCCTCCTGGAACAGATTGCCATCATTTTGTGCTTGAGGTTTGTTAGTTTCGTACTAAGCTTCTATTTCCTTGCTACATTTGAAGTTACTGACTAGCAACAATGTCGAGTTGTTGCACGTGTAGGACAATTGGAAGAATCTGGAGGAGCCTTATGGCAGTATCTTCCTCAGCATTCCAACCATTCTTGATCCATCTTTGGCTCCAAAAGGTCGACATATACTTCACATATTCACAACTTCTTCCATCGAGGATTGGGAGGTAAGCCTGATCTTAGAAGAGTGAGACCAATATACCTTCGTGGAGATACTAATTTTATTTGCAACTTTTCTCAGCTTGAAGAACGTCTTCTAGAATTAGTGTGTAAATGCCATATTTATTTTTTTATTGGTACTAGGGACTCCCTCCAAAAGAGTACGAGGCGAAAAAAGAAGATGTTGCAAATTCAATAATACATAGGCTAGAGAACAAACTTTTTCCAGGCCTCAGTTCATCTATTACGTTTAAGGAGGTCAGACTCATTATTTGTTCCCGTACGATTTTCCATAATTATTGTATAAATTGTGATGGTATATCTGCATGATATGAGACATCTGTACATGAGCTGCATGAGAGCTACCTATGCCTTACCTGAGTATTGGTCTAAATATCTAAAGATTTTTTGAGACAGGTGGGAACACCAAGAACGCACAGACGATTTCTTGCTAGGGATAAGGGAACTTATGGGCCAATGCCAAGAGGAGTCCCGAAAGGTTTATTGGGCATGCCGTTCAATACAACAGTAAGTAGAAGAAAAATGGATAGTTCTGCTAATATATAGTTTGGCTGATGAAAGATTGGTTTGACTAATAATAGGCTATAGATGGTCTATACTGTGTGGGGGATAGTTGTTTTCCTGGTCAAGGAGTTATAGCTGTGGCTTTCTCAGGAGTTATGTGTGCTCATCGAGTAGCTGCTGATATTGGTAAGAAAAGCCATCTTTATACAATGTGTCAGTGTTAATAGACTTTTTGATTTCTATTGAGCATAATAAGCAATCGAATTCATCATTTGATCTCTTAGGACTTGAGAAGAAATCACAGGTACTTGATGTTGGTCTTCTTGGTGTACTTCGTTGGCTAAGGACACTCGCATAACTCTATTGATGGTGGTTGTACTTACAAGAAAATCAATGGGAATGCTCTCAAGTTGTGAAATAGGTATTGAATAGAGGACAATACAATTATTGTATGTTAAGTTCAACATCAATAATTTATTACAACCACATTTGAAAATGCTATATGTGCAACACATGAATCATGAGCATGTATATATGTTTATGAAACGGTGCAATAAAGTCTCTGAAACTCATCAAGCTCTTAACAATGGCGACCATTCCCTCCAACAATCTTCTTCCTCATTTTAACAAACAGAGTTCTCAGTTTAGCAAATCACACTTTTCACACTATGCTCTTATCAATTTTCCGGCGAGATTATCATCAGTGAGGGCTATGTCCACGACAGAAGAGACTTCAATATCGTCAAGCCAGGAGCCAGAAAGCTACCAGATGACGACGGCGGAAGAAATTCGCCGACGAGATAAAGAAGCTAAAGAATCGAAGAGACTTGGAGATACGTGGCGGAAGATACAAGGTGAAGATGATTGGGCCGGGTTATTGGATCCGATTGATCCTGTTTTAAGATCCGAGCTAATAAGGTATGGAGACATGGCCCAAGCCTGTTATGACGCTTTCGATTTCGATCCATTTTCAAAATACTGTGGGAGCTGCAGATTCACGCGCCGTCACCTGCTTGATTCGCTAGGGATAATCGATTCCGGGTACGAGGTGGCGCGTTATCTCTACGCGACGTCGAACATCAACCTCCCGAACTTCTTCTCGAAATCTAGACGGTCTAAAGTATGGAGTAAAAACGCCAATTGGATGGGTTACGTGGCGGTTTCCGACAACAACGAAGCTACGCGCCGTCGTCTCGGGCGTCGCGACATCGCGATCGCTTGGAGAGGAACTGTTACGCGCCTCGAATGGATAGCAGATCTCAAGGATTTCCTCAAGCCAGTATCCGGAAACGGATTTAAATGCCCCGACCCGGCCGTTAGAGCCGAATCCGGGTTTCTGGATCTATACACTGACAAAGACACAACCTGCAATTTCTCAAAATTCTCTGCGCGTGAGCAAGTTCTAACAGAAGTAAAACGACTCGTGGAGAAGTACGGCGATGAGGAAGACGAAAATCTAAGCATCACCATGACAGGACACAGCCTCGGCGGCGCGTTAGCAGTGCTAAGCGCGTACGACGTGGCGGAGATGGGATTAAACAGAACGAAGAAAGGGAAAGTGATTCCGGTGACGGTGTTCACATACGGAGGACCACGTGTAGGGAATATTCGATTCAAGGAGAGAATCGGAGAATTGGGAGTGAAAGTATTGAGAGTGGTGAATAAGCACGACGTGGTGGCGAAATCGCCGGGACTGTTTTTGAATGAGCGTGCGCCTCACGTGCTTAAGAAATTGGCGGGAGGATCGCCGTGGTGTTATTGCCACGTGGGAGAGAAGCTGACGTTGGATCATCAGAATTCGCCGTTTCTTAAGCCGACCGTTGATCTTTCTACTGCTCATAACTTGGAAGCTCTCCTTCATCTCCTTGACGGGTCAGTCTTCTTCCATTTTTCTTATTTTTTTTAAGATCTATAGCTCAAACACGTTTCCTATAACAAATTTACCCACTTGATCAAAGTCTTTTGTCTTGTCTGAAGACAAACAGTTAGGAGACAAGATCTCGGTGTATCTTGATAATTAATCAAATTCCAACGACTTCTATAATCAGAATATTAAATGAGTGGTAAACATTAACTGCTATTTCAAGATCACTCTTTGGTGTCAATTGTGGTTATTGCTATTTCGAGATCACTCTTTTTGTCGTATTCTTTACATTGAGAATAATAATTACCAATACGACTTCCACGAATCTGAATATGATACTATGTGTAATTAGCCAGCTAATGATTTTTGTTATTAAATATAGAGAAAAGTCAAATTGAAAAAATCAATGTAAAATTGGAATTATTCATTTAAAATAATACAGGTATCATGGGAAAGGACAGAGATTCGTGTTATCAAGTGGGAGAGATCCAGCTTTAGTAAACAAAGCATCTGATTTTTTGAAAGACCATTTTATGGTTCCTCCTAATTGGCGTCAAGACGCAAACAAAGGAATGGTGAGGAACACTGATGGTCGTTGGATTCAACCTGATCGAATTCGTGCAGACGATCACCATGCTCCTGATATTCATCATCTTATCACCCAACTCCTTCCTCCATCATAACTACTTTCCATCTCTCTGAATTGTCTCAATTTGTATATTTATATTACAGAGTTCCTAACTTAATATATTATGAAAAAAAAAATTAAGTTTTCATCAAAATTGAAGACAGATCGGTGTTATGATTCCATCACTCCTCTTCTTGATCAATCTGTTCAAAAGACTCCCACCAAGAAACAGGACCCAAACCATCATCATCTATACTCCCCTGCACATTTCATAAGATTGAATGAATACTGGATCGATAAAATGGAGAGCCAAATCGAAAATATCTTTGTCTAAAAAGAAAACTGTGGTAAGCGTATCTAACCTAACCAGGGTTGTTATTATGCAAATTACAAGAATCAAAAGCTTTAGAGGATGGATTCGATGAATGAACTTACAGTGACCAACATAGGAGCAAAAGGCTTTGCGTCCTCTGCTCGCTCAGTTGGAACTGACGGATAGCTGATACTTTCAACTCGAAACTTGATCTGTCATTTACAACGCCAAGTTATATTAAAACAAAAAAGAGCGAGACCACCTTCAAAAAATTGCGCATAATTTTGGGAACCAAATCTAACCTGACAGGAATCGTCAATAATATAGTCTTCTTTCGGTTCTCCAAATACCCACACCCACCTCATTTGTTTCCTGTTAACCAAAAAACAAGATTATACATTTTGATCCAATGCAGGTACAAGCTCCTAGTCATAGCTCGGGAGCTGGAAATATTCCATATACTGCAGGGCATATTTCTCCTACCTATTGTAAGGGTCAGGCTCACAGCGGTTGGCTGTAGGTATAAATGGAGCAGGCACATAAATATCTTCAAAGAATCCAAGTGTTACTGTCAAGTATAGAGGTATCATAAGTATTTAAATGATAACATCAGCCATGATTTCAATGTACCGGTAAACTTACAAGTCGCTAATATGTACCGAAGAAAAATTAACAATGCACAGGAGTAACAGGATGTAAACAATGCACAACATCAGAACTCTAAAGGGAACTTATTAAAATACATATAGCACTCACAGCGCAAGCCATTGGCATCAGATTCTTTGAGCTTCGCAGCTATGACCTCACCAACAAATGGACGAAACACAACAATTCTAAAACCTACCTACAATCACAAGACAAAGAAAAAGTATTAAACATCACAACTTGAGACATTGACGATGAAAAGCTTACAAAACTACTACAAAATGTTAAGCACAACCGTAATTATTTTCTGAGTTATACATCACAACATGAGACATTGATGATGGAAAGCTTATTGAAAAATACTAATGTTAAGCAAAACCGTACTGTTTTCGGGTTTTTTTCCAACCACATCTCAGGAACGTTTGTGGTGAAGAACCATGCCGTCAAAGTTCGAATAATAAAATTACATATTTGAAGAAGTAAAAATGTCTAAAGTTAAAAATGGTGTACATTCGAAAGTATGGTAAGGTAATGATGAGTCTACAAAGATGCAACTCAATACAGGGAGTCAAACAATAGTTGCAGAAGAAGAGCAAGAGAGCATTAAACATTGGGAGGACATAAATTGATAAAATCCATGTTCTTTCAAAGAAAAGATCCGTAGTTTGAATTTACCTTATAGGTCGCTGCACCATCCCCAGGTAAAACAAAACCTCCTTCTACGGATTTAATGTCGTAAACAGAAACGCAAAGACCCAAATCTGCCAACACCTTTAATATCAAAAATCAGCCAGTGTGTCCTTAATTCTAAGCAGATAAATGGAAACACACAAAAAGAAACAATAAATAGGGCAATGACCAAAACCTTGTCTAAGAACACATTTTGAAGCACTGACTTAATGGCATCTTCGAGGGGGAGGTTAAGGAGATGCGGAGGCACTCTTAGTGTATGTTCGAGCTCACTAAGATAGAACATTACTGCAAATTCTCCAAAACATTTCATTCAGAAATCAGATGCACATGGAAACAAACAATCCAAGGAGTTGAATTCGAACTGTCTACTTATATAAATGGATTGAAAATTCTGAACACTACATTGCGAGTAGTTCAAATATACGTAAGGAAAAAAAAAACCAATTTTCATACACACATCTGCCATGATCCTAATTAATCACTTAATATACGAAGCAACACAAAAGATTTATCTAAAAGCAGACCATACCTAAGCCTCTGAAGAGCTCGAGGGAACTCCAAGAGATGGTGATGAAGACAACGATTAAACAAAAACGTATGAACAGATTGTGAAACGAAGAAAACCCCAAGTCGAGTAAGGAAAAATGGATGCGGAAGGAGCAGAGCAAGGAGGTGGGAGAGATAAATTCCGAAACCGATCTCTAGGGCTTAGGTTATATCATAATTAATTATAGTAAACCGATCGGTTTGATTTGGTTACGCTTGTAAACCCGAATAAGAACCGAACTGCTTTTAATCATTACGGTGGCTGTATTTAAGTCTTAAGATTAAGCTCTCTGGTAAAAAGAATGAAACTGAAGAACAAATATATACACGAAACTGAGTTTAAAGAATGAAGCTAATCATAAAATTGATATTATGCTTGTTTAACCAAAAAGAAAAAAATAATGTGAATTGGACCTAACTTGACGGAATTTGTGTTCGTATCAAGCATGAATATTGCACTGTTGCAAGTAGGTGTGATGGTAAGGGACGTGTATGTTCCAGTAACGTTTGTATTTCTCGACTCCAATGTCCAACCACGGCTTCATGATCCCATCGTAGTGTATAACCGCAGCTTGTTCGATTTCAGCCGTTTTGACTCTTGATTCGCGACCTAAACCCATTACATGCCATCTCTTCTCTAACGGTAATGTTTGTCCGTAGAAAGTTAACCAACCTATTGGTAAGCTCCCAGCTTTCCACAATGGTTTCTTAGTTCCCTGCAAGCAAATAAATCCACAAAACTAATGTTAGGTTTAGGTCCATTTACTCATGTTCGTTTGCTAGATACAGATCTTAGTTCTGAATGTTATTTGAGTTCTAATTTTAGAACCTTTTTCGTCCCCAAGATAGCCAATGATTACTACAACCTTTTCCGTATAGAATGGCGTATAACTGAAGAACCCACTTAGAGAATTAAAAGAACATTCAAAAACTATATGGCTCGAGTGTTTGTAATATAAGGAGAGTAAGTGCTGTAGAGTGACTAGAGCGAGTGTGTTACGTACCAGGGTGAAGTATTTTATGTATGTAGAAGTCAACTTTCGTCTTCTCCATTTGTCAAGATCAACTAGATTCATCCCAAATGCCCACGTGCAAGCTTTAGGATTGAATTTCCCAGCGACCCATGGGTCTGAGAAATTAATAAATGTGCTCATTGAATGAAATGAAAGTTCACCCTCACGACAAGTCTCTACAGCTCCCACCACTTTTCCCTTCATATCAATGCTCCACAGCCTACTTAAATCTCTTTGAACTACTATATCATGGTCAAAGAGTACAATCTTGTTCAAACCCGGGAATATATCCGGGAGATAAAAGCGTGCGTGATTGAGGGTAGAAACGAATCTTGGGTCATTAGAGTTTTGCTTCATCAGCAATTGCTCATAATCTGGAGGGAGGACATCCATATCATCAATGTTTAGGATTTGGATAGTAACTCTATTTTGAATGTTTAGCAAAAACCACATTGAGATTGCTGGGTAATTGAGTGAATCAGTCAAGACATGAAACACTATTTTTTCCGGTTCCTGCAAACAATAATCCACAGAGAGCTTAAAAGGTGGCTGATGTAAATGAGATGATATAGTGTAAGACGTTTGAAACGTTACATATAATGATCACCGATATATCAATTTAGAAAACAAATTATGCACAATATTGTCCAAAAAAAAAAAACAGAACATAGGTGAAGAGTTTACCTTTGAAGTATTTATCGTAGAGTTAACAACGACTCCAGAAGCCAAAACATTGTCAGAGAAGACAACATAATGATTGAGACTAGGATCATTATGATTTTGCTGGTTAGGCATCTGCCTTTTTTCAGGATCCAGGGAAAAGTATTCTGTCGTCAGCCGCATTGAAAGACAGTGAAGCCCTTTTGGGGTGGTACTTGCAGCAAGCTGCATTAGGTACGTTGCTTGGTTTTTCTGCGCCTGAACTTGCTCTTCTGCGTTATAATTCATGGCACGGAGTTTGGTAGCAATGGCAGGGCAATTGTTAAAGACACGACTAGCCTTGTATAACGCAGCTTCCATGGGCTTCGCCCTCCGAAGAGCGCTGAGAGAAAAAAAATAACATACAAGAGGTTACTATAAATTTTCTTAAACAGCAGTTTTTGTCACTTAAAGGTTGTAGTTATGATAGCAAGTCAGTGAATGCAATATAGGGCATCATCTTCTTTTTAATCAAGCAGTTGTGTTTACCCCTTTGATAAATCTTTATCCTTTGTCGCATCACCAACAGCCCGCTCCAGCTCTTTCGTCCGACCTCTCAACTCCTTCACAATTTGAGAGTTACTTCCAGGTGGAGCAAAATTCAGGTAGGCTTTAGCTTGTATAATTTTGTCTCTGATCTCCTTTATTTTCACATCTGTTGCTCTTTCAGGCTGAACCTTTGTGTTCTTTTCACCCTTAGTAGACAGAGGGGGTTTGAAATGCGTTTTATTGGCAAGTGGGTCAACTGTTGGTAATTGATCCTGACATTACACAAAACAACAAGTCGTAATCATGAAATATCTGATCTCAATAAGTTGACAGAAAATGTAACTTGGCTTTTCTATTTCCTACATCAACTAAGCACCATGGAGAGCAATGTCTTGTAATCTGATTCTATTTAGTATCGCAGTTGTTTCATACCCTAAGCACTCATCAACTTCATGTTATTTCATATCAGCTGCTCAACTAATCGAGTTTACATTATTGTCAAATCTAGTGGATTAAATACACACCTTTGCAACAGAGCTAACTGTCATCTTCTGTGGAAGTATTACCTGTTCTTCTTTGTTTATGTGATTATTTCCTGAAATAAGATTACTACATATAAGAAATCTGAGAATTAAATGACAGAAAAGCAAAACAAAGCAAGATTGAAAGTATGATCCCACCACCAATTCCTGGCAAAACAATTCTTGTATCTTTTTCATCAGACTGGGTAACACCATTACTTTTATCAGACGAATCATCCCGAGCTACAGAATTAAGCTCCCCGTCCTTGAAAAGAATGAGCCTTGGCCCCTTCAAGCCTTCACCATCCTCCTAAATCATAAAGTGAACCAATTTAAACTAAGTGAAAGGTCAAAAGACTTTCAAAGAAATGACTTGGAGGAACCAGTAACCTCTATCTTACATGTTCAATAGCGTTGAGTCTCAGTTCATTTGTCCTGAATCTCTGCAGAACAGTGGCAACATGTTAGCTACTGTGTATTGCTCTTGACAAATATAAAGCATAGAAGAAGATGATGACACAAGACTAAAGATTCTTTTCATCGGACTATAGCTTCTCAACGAAGAAAAAGAGACCAAAAAATTCTGAGGAAGCCAGAGATTGAACACCAGGAAACTGCACTTACTATGTTGGATAACTCTTCAATAAATTCTCTACGACCTGCCGGAAAAGAATCCACAATCGAAATCAAAACAAATCTCAAATGAAAGTTTTCGAAGACTAAGAGAACATTAAACAAAATCAAGCCGATGGCAATTTGCATAAGATTCAATCAAAGGTCAAAGCCATCAATCAAGAATTTCTACAGAATCATCCAGTACGATGTAGTCATATCCGTAAAATTTCACATCCGCTAAACAGAAAAATGAACAATAAGAAGGAGAGTAGACAAAGCTAACCAACGGGAGTAATGCTCTTAAGCCGATTGGAGACGAAAATAAGCGGAGCGAATACAGATATCGAAAGCAAGGAGAGGATCATAATCCTCTGCCATTGACGAATTTGCTTCATGAATATGCGATACGCAATCAAAAATCTTTCCCTCGGATCTACCTTCCTCGAAAAACTAACGGTATCACATCAAACGAACCCTTAATCGTTCTCCAGGAAGAAGCAGGCACATCCACAAAAGGAGATTCACAAATCTCAGAGATTTCGTGCTTGATCAACAAGCAAAAGAACAAAACGCTAAACAACTTTAGGGTTTCTAAGATCCTTGAGAGATTGGTTTCTTCTGTAATGAGAGATTATATTCTTCGCTTTAAATTCTGGGTTTGGGGTCGGAGAGGAGTTAAATTCAGAGCTTCCTCATGCATCATCGGAGGATTTTTCCTCTTTTATATTTTTTAATTATTCTTTAATGATTTTTCTTTTCATTTTAAAATGTGTATTAGGTCTATGAAAATATTAATTAATAAAGGACGAAATAGATAATAAATAAAGTTTTGGGTGTTCGTGTTAAAATTGTCAAATGTTGTGAAGGAGAAAACGAACCAAAGAACGCAGTGAAGCGGATCAGGTGCGAGCAGGTGTACATGTGAAGACATGTGATTTATGCAGTTGATGAAGCTGTATGTAATTAATGTAATCATTTGTCTTCTTTTTGATTTTTATAAGATAATCACCACTAAGAAAATGACGCGTGTAATTAATGTAATAATTTGTCTTCGGATAAGTTCTCCAAATAGATGATTCCAATTTACTATCGCGTATCTAACTAAATCACGGATAAATCAACTGGACCACCTATCTTTTTACGAAAAAATATTAATTTTTAAATTATATTTAACATTTATTTGGATGTATTCATTAATAGAAAATTTAACAGTTTTATTAAAAAAATTAAGAAATAATTGACTAAAAATATAATTATAGCTTGTGATTAGCATGATACCGATATTTAATTTATTCTCATTACATATAATAGATTAAAAAGTAAGTTTTGAATGTGAAACATATGTTATAAATTGAATATTATCGATTTAACTACTATTTTTTTTAATAATTAGATTGATAAACTTAATTTATTGTCAATTTATATAAATTCTAAATAATATCACGTGAGATAAAAACTAATATTTGGAGTTGAATTCAGCAAAGATGGTAATCAACACTTCATATCACTTTAGTTACATGTTTTAATAACAGACAAATGTTAGCTGTATTTGTTTAGTTTAACTTTGGACATTGACTACAATGTGTTTTTCTTGCCAAGTCAGAGTTAAGTTGGGGTTTTTGTTTCTTTAGGAACGAAGTTGACGCTGTGTTTATTTTTAATGCAATTTGTTTAATTCCATCCTAATACGACAGATCATAATATATTATTTGGTTCTTTGTATAATTTTAATATTGCAAAATTAATGGTGGTAAGTAGGGTAAAGCGTACGTACATCAATATTAGTTTAAGAAATCGTAACCCTAACTAAAGTTCTCAGAAACCTATATCATTTATAAAGATGATGTATCGCAATGCCAAAGCCATCAAAACGCTATTTGACGTTTTCCATTTATCATCTAAGTTATTTTTAAAAAATAGATCGATAATTTATCGTTGAATTACTTAACATACGTAGATGTCCGACAAAATTTTATATCCATGAATAATCGAGTTCGTTGTATCCACATCCACACTGTTAATCCACTAAATCAACAATATATGAATTTTGACCTTAAGTAAAAACTGATTAAATCGAACTGATTTTGATAAAAGAACGGAGATGTGATTTTATCGATCTAAAATCGATGATTACAATACTAAAGAGCTGCGAGTCTAAGGTTTCGATTGGGAATTGTTTTCGTTGCTTTGAAAAGCAAAAATCTGTATAAGAGATTGAAATTAAACTAATCATACTCTAATTTGTTTTATACTCTAAAATATGATTGATTTAATTTAAATTTTTTACACAGACTTTTGTTTTTCAAAGCAACGAAAACAATTCCTAATGAGGATAAGTCTATGTTTTCCGCTTAATTTTGTCTCTATTTTTGTCTGAATTACATATTTTTTTTATTTATAATTCGGTTCCTTAATATCTTGGTCCGAGATCTTTTCTCAACATCTCCCCCATGATCTCGTTGTTCAACTTCTTTCCTTCTTTATCGCTTTGACTTGTTTGTGCTCCAGCTAGTCTCGCTCTTTGACCTTAAATCCTCTTATTTTACACGCTTTATTCCATTCATTCGGACTCATTTAGGCCTTAATGAACCTTGTAACGCCACACCATATTATATATATTATGTTACGAAAAAAACATTTTAATGTTGAACATACTTAAGCAGTTAAGCAATATGCGTGCCGCATGTTACATGCGTGCCTTATGTAGGAGGCTCAAGCCAAATATTGCATCATTTATCAAGCCTTTTATGTATTGCATGCCTCACAGCTGAGCAATGTTAATCCCAATTAGATTATAAGATTATTTACCTCAAAATCCAGTTTTGTTCATCCAAAAGTACCTCATGAGGAAGTTAGTTCTCGAGAGTGAAACTGAGGTAAACATATGTTAGGCACTATGACACGATCGATGATAAAACGTTTGAATGTGATTATAGCTACCTGTTGGGTCTTATCAGTTTTGTACAGCTAATCATTGAGTTTGGTCTCTAGATGTTTGGTAATTCAAAAATTAGATAAAGAATGGTTTTTGTATAGAAAGAGATGAGGTGGAGAAAATGTTTTTGGTCAAGTGGGTCGAGTACTATTTTTTCTGTATTTTCCACCTACATTCGACTCAAAATAATCGTGCTTGTTCCACATGATATTGTTAAGAGTTTGGAGGATTGATTGTGATTGACTCTTTGTCAATCTGGCTGTTGACAGAAAAAGATAGATGAAAGACGTATGAGAAATAAAATAGGTAATTATGACTTTAAAGTTTCACAGAGTAGTAGATCTGTTGAGGACATTTGGACTGGTGATAGTGTTCACTTTACAAATCATCATGTACCATGGTTCAATTTTTTACCGATACAAGTGGAAGAAAAAAAAGAATTTTAGGATGCGAGTTTTAACTATAGATCATGTCTTATCGATCCAACGGTTAACAAAAAAAAAAGTGAATCTATGGCTACGGAAATGCTAAAATCACACCACATTTGTTGCATCCTATAGATAGGTGCCTCTGCAGAGGATTTTACAATGGTGCTTGTTTATGCTCGAAAGCTACCAGAGTGAAACAAGAAAAAATCTTTGTTTTTGGTCAACTAAGTAAAGGACTTCTTAAAGACTCTTGTTGTGCTCATAAGAAGATTCTGTAGAGACAGAGTAATCATTTTTCTCTTTATGGAGTCTCTTAAAGCATTACATGAGAAAAACTTACTTGAACTACATGAACGGTTTGAATATGTTGTAATATTATTAGTTCTATAAACGAAGTATGCACTCACGAGACGATTTAGACTTGTTTCTGTTTGTGTTTGTGTATGTGTCCAATTCGGACTTTGCATGTAATGTTGTTGTCACTTTTCTAATCGAGTGTTGTTATTGATAGGTTTTTAGCTCGATTCCTAGGCCATCTATTTAGGGCACTACTTAAGTGTTGATGATAAAAACAATCAAAATCAACGACATGGTTATACTTACCAGATGAAGACAAATGAATCTCACAGGTCTCTGTACTGTGTTCTATTGTGAAGATCGTTAGGTTGTGATGACATGATCTTCGTGATTTACTCTAAACGTACAAGAGAAACATATTCAGATCATAAATTGTAATGAATGTTCAAATTTGTTATGCTTAGGGAGGAGCACAAAATTGTTATCCATAAAGTTTTCTATATCCGCGATCTTGAATAAGTAGGAAGTTCCGGACGGAGTCTTGATAACTCTTTAAGCAAAAATCTAACCACTCATAATCTTCTTAGTGTTCGGAATGACCATGTGAAAACCCCTATGACCAACACGAATCGAACCCAAGTGACAGAGGTCCACATAAACACTTCTTTACCAGTAGACTAACACGAGTTGGTTGTATGGACTTGTTTTAATCGAGCATTAGATTTCTTTTTAATTTGTTTCGATCCAAAATCTATACGTTTCACTATCAATATATCATCTACTAAAACACAGTTTGTTATATGGTTTTAATTTGAAATCTTCTATGTTTTAGCATATAACATATTCTAGAAGATGGTCATCTTGTGTACTATTCAATCAAATAGCAAAGCATTGAAATGTTATCAGATTACATCGTTTTAATGTCTCGATTCACTCCTTGATTTGTTTAGTTTTGCGTCAATACTTTACCCTTTAACCTTCTCATTAGCATTATTCTAAAAACCAAATATACTCTAATACTACCAAGAAAAAACAATAATCATGACATATCTTGCTTCATAACCAAATATCTCATTGTAAACTAATCCGTTTTTTAAGTTTATACAATCAAACGAAACCTTACAGAATTATCTACACGATGCAAAAAACAAAAACGAAATTGGTTAAGTATATCATGAGTTATGATCAAATTAATTGAGTCTAAAAACACAACATATATGCTCAAAGCATCTAAATCCACATCCACTAATTTCCTCATCCCACCATCCAGAGTCATGTCTTTTACGCCGTTGATAAAATTTGATCCAACGGTTAATATTCAAACTTGGGAAAAGAATAGCGATCCGGTGACTCATTGAATCAACCAATCAGAAGAGAGATATGAAATATTTTCTAATATTCATGTAACTATATAAAGCGGACGTTCCCACTAATCTCATCATTCCTCATACGAAAATTACATTTGACGGTTTCTAAAAATCAAAATTCGATCTTAAGCTACAATGGCAACTACAGCGATGGAGGTAGAGAAGACTGCGACGATTGACGAAGGAGTCAGTGTTGCGAATACGTCTCCAGTCAGCGACAAGAAGGCTGCAGCGAAGGGACAAAAAGCGAATAAAGTTACTGAGAAGAAGAAGACTGTTGCTGCTGCTGCTCCCAGGAAGAGAACTGTTTCTGCTCATCCTACTTACGAAGAGGTATGAGATTTGATTTCATGTTACTTGTGATGGAATTGGATTTTGAGATTCGAAATTGTTTGTGATTTGGTTGTTTTCTTGTTGTTGTGACTTCAGATGATCAAGGACGCTATCGTTACGTTGAAGGAGAGAACTGGATCTAGTCAATATGCGATTCAGAAGTTCATTGAAGAGAAGCGTAAAGGTCTTCCTCCAACATTCAGGAAGCTTTTGTTGCTCAATCTGAAGAGACTCGTTGCTTCTGGAAAGCTTGTCAAGGTCAAAGCCTCGTTCAAACTTCCGTCTGCGTCGGCTAAGTCATCATCTCCAAAGGCGGCGGCGACATCTGCTCCTGCAAAGAAGAAACCAGCAACAAATTCGGTTACCAAACCGAAGGGAAAAACTGCCGCAGCGCTCAAATCTAAGGTGACAAAGAAATCATCAGCCGTTAAACCTAAAACAACTGCTGCTCGTAAAGTGACTGCGAAGGCTAAGGCCGTTACACCCAAAAAGAAAGCTGTTGCTTCAAAACCTAAGGCTACCAAAGCCGCAGCCAAAACGGCGAAGATAACATCTCCGGCGAAAAAAGCTCTTGCTCCAAAAAAGAAAATCGTCAAGGCTGCGGCGAAGAAGAAGACGCCTGTGAAGAAAGTTGTGAAGCCAAAGACCGTAAAATCTCCAGCAAAGAGGGCTTCAACAAGGGGAAAGAAGTGAAATTAGGGTTTCCTTTAGGTAGAAGAAGGGTTAACGATAGATGGCTAGTCTTGTATAATTCCATGATCCTTAAGTGATGATTTCTTTGCTCTCTCTCTTTTTTTTTTTACTTTTCTGTCAATGATCTTGTTCTTATATATTCCTTAGACTAAGCTTATCATATAGATATATATATAAAAACAGAGCTAGTTTCTCAGATCGTTGCAATCAAATCTATTACAATAACATCGAAGTTATACAATCAACAACAAAGTTATGTTCTTGCTTATCGATTTGGTGACTGAAGTGAATCCATTAATACTCTGCTTTAGCTTTTGGTGTTGTTTAGATTTTGTTTTGATCTTTCAACTTTCTGAATGGAGTATTTAAGCTCTTGTTGAATGTTAAACCTTGAAGGTGAAAGAACAATGTCTTTCCAGATTGATCCAGCTTCACAAGCAGGATTCGGTCGATTATAGAGCTCGTAAATGGAATCAGCATTCTCATTCAACCCTCCAACTTGCTTCAAACAAGCTATCTCATCTGGATCAACTAGTAAAGTCTTTTCCTTTTCTTTCCAACCTATCAGCTGCCATAATCACACTTCACCTGTTAGTATTTTCTTATTGACACCATTGTTAGATTGGTCTAGGATCTTGGCTTAGTTATAAATCGATCGTTCACTAACCTTTGGAGAGCCTTCCAGTGCGTTGGTGCTGTAGAGTCTAGCACTATCAACAAGGTTGCAATACGTAGGAAATGCATCCGCAAATCGTTTGTGAGATCTTAGCTGCGATCTCACCCTAACTGCTCTTCTGCACATGATAGCTCTCCTACAATCTCAGCCACAAAACACTCTTTATAAGTCAAGAGACCAACTTGAATCAATCGACATGATAGAGAGATAGATAGATGTTGCTTGCACTCACCTAATGCCTCTTATAACTGCTAAATATGCATCGCATACAACTCCAACTAGTTCTATTCTATATGGTTTTCTTCTACCTCCATCCTCTTAAAGCTGTTGCCTTTCACCAATCCGTTCCCAATAGTTCTCTGTGATAACTCCATCATCACCAACCTTGTACCCAGCTCCCATTCTGTAATAGTGACGATGCACATTCCTGGCCATTGTTATTGTCTGCACCACAAAAGGTACCCAAGACAGTGTCCCATCCATTATAACATCCCTCCCTTCATTTAGAGCCGTCACTAGAAGCGATGAAGCTGCATCTGTTGATGACTGGTGAACCTATCCTCAATTAAAAACTTTGAATCAATATTTGATTTTCTTGACAACTTCTTTTGTGTGTTTTGAAAGAATTTGATAATAACGTCTTACCAGTTCAGCTGTCTGGATCATATCGACATGACCACGAGAGCTTAAGGCTCTGTAAATGACATCAGATTCTTTGAAAGCATCAGCTTCAATCACCACAGCGTCTGCTCCTGCCCAAAAGGCTCTGAATCCACGACGTCAGCTTAAGCTACATATGTTTCTTTCATATAAACTGATTATTGATTGTAGAATGAGATCTGTTTACTTACTCTTTCATAATGTCCTTGAGCACTGTGCTCTTTCCTGCACCCATCCCACCACCCATGAGGAGTAGAACCGGACTTTGGTCTTTGTGAGCCACTGGTGCCATAATTTCTGTACACTGTGAGTCATCCACAGACGCGAGCCCCATTGCTTTCATCTCCTCTACTAAAGTGTTGAACACTCTTGCCACTTTCAAGTTCTTAGTCACCCTCTTAATCCTCTGTTCCCTATATATATGTAGGTCCACAATAGCATCCATGAATGTTTAGATAGAACAAATAGCTTTCAAATACCAAAAACCTTGTTTCTGTTTCTTTTGTTCCTTACCTTGTTGCTGCCATCACAATCTGCTTCAGCTTCTTCTTGGGCTCAGCGTCAGCGCTTAGTATCTGAGATTCATATATATTACGATATTGGATGTTTAGTAAGATAATTAAGAAGGAGAAAGGATACAGAGACACACAAACCTGACTAATCATGAGATCGGCGTGGCTCCAGTGATACGCAAAGTAGCTGAGAATGCATCTTTCAAACTCCTCAACGAGCTTAATGAAGAGGGTATCAGCATCAGGGTCTTGAGAGAAAAAGCTATAAATGTCTTCTTCACAACCTTCAGATTTCCTGATGTATTCTGCTGCTAAATTGCAGAGATTTGGACATTCTCTTCTGTCTTTGAATCCCATTTGCCTTGCTACGTTTCATGAAACAAAATCAGCCCTAAAAACAAAACAAAAGGAGTTAACTTTGGAATCCAAAGCATTGGCTTGGTCACGGAAGATAGATAATATGTGTAAATTACCGACGTAATGAGAAAATCTCTCGAGTTTCTCATGACCTTTGTGTTTGTTAGATAATTTGAGACGAGGAATGATTTTGGAGTCACGTAGCCTCCGCAGACGGTAATGTACTGCGGCTGCTATCATCAAACCGATCGATGATACCATCAACATTTGTGATTACGTCGTCGTTTTGTTGCCGTGATGTTCTGTAAGAAGAATAGCACACTCAGTTTCACAAAAAGACCAGTAGAAAGAAAACTAAAAAACTAAAATGTTGGACCTCTCTGCATGACGATTGTGGGATTTGTAAGGATCAATTGGTGTGTGTTTTGATAAAACACAGATTGGTCATCGTCGCCATTGTTGCTGTTTCTCGAGTCTCATTGTGTTTTCGTTTTCCGCTTTCCTTGGAGGTGAATGAATCTGACTTTGTTACCACCATTCAATTCAGTCATACGATACTAAAAATAGCTGAGACAATTTGGACTTTAGAACCAATTTTTTTCTGCAATCAATATCTATCCACTGGCAACGCGACTCCTTGGAATCGAAGTGAAATATAACATGTTCATGCAGGAAAATATGTTAACACAAAGAAAGTAGAATGCTATGTTTTGACTACAACCTTGAATTCTAGTTTCTAAGTACTGAGAGCAAATCATCTAACAAAGAATTTCCTAAAACCAAAAAAAGAAAGAAATAGTTATGTTACATTATATAGGAGCAGTACAAGTCGTTCTGAAATGACCTAGCTGATTACATCGACTACAACGAACCGCACGCTTGATACGGTCACGATCCTCTGCCCTAATTCTCCTCTTCCTTGGAGCACTTCTCATAACCTTTGGTGTTCTTATTACATTTTTACCATCTCTCTCTGAATCATTTCTTTTCCACTCTGCTTTGTCTGAAACTGGCTCTACAGTTTTTGCATAAGTTTTTCTGTAATTCTCCACTGTGAAACAACTCTCCGTGTATTTGTAAACGTCCTCTTTGCAGGACAAGAGAGCTCCAACGGCATGGCTACATGGTAAACCAAAACTCTGCCACCGGCAGCACAAACAAGAACGGTTTTTGATATCTACTACGACATTTCCCTCAGGAGTCATAACTTCAAATTCGGTTTCGTTTGCTCTGTAAACTCGGTGAACACGAGATTGCTCTGTAGCAGCAAGCATTTGCCTCTCAGCAGAAGGAACAAGCAAATCAGCCCACTCCACACTCATTTCACGACGTTCGTTGAACAGATTCATCAAATGACGGTGGATACATTCCATCATCTGGATTATAGGAAGACCTGCGGTATCTTCAATCCATTTGCTGAATGACTCGGTAATAATATTTGCAGTAAAATGTCCAAACCTTGTTCCTTCAAAGTATGATGATGCCCATTGAACAGGAGGGATGTTTTGGATCCATAAGGAAGCTTCCGGGGATATCTGTTGGATATTGTTGAGTTTTGATTTGAACTCGAGGACGGTGAGAGAATGTGCAGCCTCCCAAAGAAGGTTCACAAGAATAGAGCTTTGGAATTCCTGTCGGAACCGCTCTGTGAGATGATACACACAAAGACCATGAAATGCTGTTGGGAAATTAGCCTTTACACCATCAATAATGGATCTGTCCCTACTGGACAATATGGTAAGCTTTGGCATATTGTCAGATTTAATTTCAAGAATCTTACGCAGCTCAGAGAGAAACCGATGCCAGTTACAGTCGTTTTCTTCATTAACAATGGCGAATGCCAAAGGAAATACAGCTCCATCTCCATCGAATCCAGAGGCGAGCAGTAATGTCCCTGGATATTTGCTCTTTAAAAAAGTCTTGTCCAGTGTAATAAGAGGCAGGCAAGCATTGAGAAAGCCAGAGATTGATGCTTCGAAAGAAATAAACAACTGCTGAAAGGTCCCATCGACAGGATTCACGTGAACCACAGCAGTGCTCCCAGGATTTGTCCTTTGGATTTCATCACAGTATTGGGGAAGAAGAGAATATTCTTCTTCAAATGACCCACGAAGAGAAGCCATTAAACGCTCTTTCCCTCTCCACGCCTGCTTATAAGAGAGTGCAATTCCGTGAACTCGATGAATTTCCTCTAGTATCTGCTTTGGTTTGAAATACGGATTTTCTTTCAGCTTTTCCGCCACAACATCAGCAACCCACTGAACTGAAGCTTGCTGATGACCAAGATGTGAAATCCCACCACAAGTGTGGCTCCCGTGAATAGTCCTTATCGTAAAAGTTGGTGCATGTGGAAGTTTGGCGCAGTGGACCCTCCATGGGCAACCCTTGCTGATGCACTTTGCTGTGAAGCGTGTCTTGTCAGATTTAATCGTTTGCATCTCAAAACGTTGAGAAATTGCTATATCTCTCATTGCTCTCCTACAAGCATAGGCATCCGGAAATTCCATACCAACGACCATTTCATGGTCAGTAACTGGATTAGGCATAGACAGACAGTGAAGGCTAGAAGGAGCCATGTCTGGTTTCTGAGAATACTCCATGTTATGACCCATCCCCAAGTCTAGATTATCATCGATCTCTTGAGATTCTTGCTTATGGATCGCATCCGTGGCTCTAATTACAGTAGACTTATTAGTCTCAGGAGTTCCAGAGTCATCATTATCAGTGAAAGAGAGATAGCCATCATTTTGGTTTCCATCAAAACCTGTCCTTTCTTTCGTGTCATCGTTATGAATCCTCGATTCTTGAAGATTGATCAGTTTGTGTCCCTGAAAATGGTTCCAGTCCTCATTATCCTCACAGGAATCGCCAATCTGGAGGTTAACATCAAGTATCTGATCAAAAGCAGAATTGTAGTCATCACTAGAAAACAGGTCATCATTGTGTGGGATTCCCGTAAATTGATCCTGTCTAAACGAGTAACCATGGTTCTCAGGCTTCACCAGCTCGTCGTTTGCCATTTCAATAACAAAAACAACAGAAAGTGGCTGCGGGAAACGTAGAATCTAATCTGATTTCACAGAAGCTAACGACTCTTTTTGCTGTGTTCTTTATAACATTACCTGTCAATGTAAAGACAATGCATGAGTGGAGACCAACAATATCATCAAAATTATATTAATCAACACGTATAAGCAGAGATTCCCAGATAGCTAAATCACTCAGAAGCAAGTATGAAATAACTTAGCATATGGTAAAATTTTGAAACGATATATTAAGTCATTATGATCCGAGGAAATACAAAAGAATAATCAAATTGCTTGTTGGAAAATAGGACACTACAATCCAAAATTGTTTTGACTCAAGCAGCGGATTAAGCTTCATTGTTACAGCGGATTAAACTCAAAAAAGTTGATCATGCGAGCACATTCAAGAAAAAAGAAACCCAAAATCCGAATATATTAAATCAAACAGAGAACAGAAGCAAATTGCAGAAAAGCAAACCAAAGAAAAGGGAGGATTTTGAAACTCACTTTAGAAAACTTAGATCAGAATATGAATTCACTAAGATTCAATTGAAGAAAAGATTAAAGAACGGAAGGGATTTATACATTGAAAGGGCGGGTAAGAAAATTGAGTGTAGGGTTTTACTGTTTAAGATGGTGAAGAAGGAGAAGAAGATCAAAAGAAAAGAAAGGCGATGAGATTGATTGATTTATAAATCAGGTTAAACAGGTAATAAATCTGTTAAGGCGTTTCAAGGGCACTTTAGTCATTTTGAGATTCGTCGCCTTAACTTGGAAATAGCATTTATTGGTACACTCGCCTTAAATTTATTTATTCGAGGTGAGATTCGCCTAAACCGTATTAAATCCTTGGCGATTGGAGTAAACCAAATTAGACCAAACCGACCGAACCAAAAATTTCGGTATTCGATTTAAATCCGGTTTGTTCTGGAAACGATTGGAACGGATTTAATTTTGAAATCGGTTATTGGTCACCATAAAATCGATCAGTTTATTTAAACCAGTAAACCTATTTTTTCCCATATATTTTAAATCAAAAAAACCGAAAAAGCAAACAAAAAAAAAAAAAAAACCAAAAAACCGAACGGAACCAAAATATTTTTCGGTTTAATTCAGAATTAGTTTTTGCAAAACCAAAAAAAAATCAATCTCTCCAGGGACAGATGAATTAGTGGAACTGTCGAAACTCCCACATTGGACTATTTTCTGAGGTGGCCATACACATCTGAACAATGGAACTGTCGAACTTCCACAAAATACCGACCAAAAATCGTTATTTAACGACTTTAAACAATAGGAAGACAGAAAAAAAACAAAAAAAAGTACCAAACTTGTCTATAATCACTATTGTTGTAAGCTTCACGTTCATATCTCCCAAAAAACTTTTCTTTTTGCCAACCTATCATTTACCTGGGATTTCTTCATCCTCTGCACTCCATCATTAGACTCAGCTGAAACAATATTTTCCATCAATAGCCAAATTTATCTTCTGGTTTACAAGTCTCTATGCAAATCCTGTGAGAGAATCACGCCGCCAATGTAATAATATGTGTGTACCAATAGATTGTTTCATATGCATCATGACGAACCCTTTACACAACATCTTCCATGTTCAAGCTCTGGAAGCAATTCAGGAACCACCTTTTCTATAGCGATTGTTTCTATCTGCTGCTTGTTGCTCCCATCTTTTATCATCCCTTTTGAAAGAAGTTTGATTCCAGGGGATTCTGAGTTTTCAGCGAGGAGTTGTTCGAAAAACTTCTCTTCGTCATTGAGTTTTGAGGCCTTCATGAGATCCACCACTTGTTGTCTTTTTGCAACGTTTCTACCCGCTCCACACCCCATTGCAGTTGCTGCTCCAACAGCATTTGCTATTGTTAAGGTATTAACAAGCGGCATGTTGCGGATATAACCTAGTGCAATTGCAGCCACAAAACTGTCTCCACATCCAACAGTGTCAACCACTTCCACCTGATGATGATGTTTTGGGAAATTAATTGGTCTTGATCATCACACAAACTTACTCTATGATACATACATATAAATTCCAATTCTAGCACCTTGTTGTGAATGCCAAAATGAATGATTATATGATCTGTAAGCAGGTACCTTAAATGCAGGTGCCACTGAGATACTAGTTTTCGTCACTATAATTGAACCCTTTGCGCCCATCTTTACAATCACCCATTTCGTTCCCTTTCCGTTCCTCAGAATTTCTTGTCCTGCTTTTATAGGGTTCCTGATGCCAGTAAGAGCCTCTGCCTAAGAAATTCATAAATCAGGTTAGCAATAATTTCCCCAAGTAAAGAAATTTCCAAAATTATTGAGAGAAGTGCGATGTACCTCCTCAGATGTCAGAAGAAGAACATCACTCATTCTTAAGAAGTGAGCAAATGCTCTACGTTCATCAGGAGTTCCCTTAGAAAGACTCTTTCCCCGAGGTCCAGGATCAAAGAAGATAGCTGTTCCAACTTTGGAAGCATAGTCTATCGTTGACATTATAAAACTAGGGCTGAAATCGTCAAAGTCATAACCATTGCAGAAAAGAACTTTTGACTGTCGGATTGCCATCTTTACTTCATCAGATAGCTCCATAATCCAACCGAAGGCAGGTTCCTCCTTGAAATCGGCTCGACTGAAAAGAGAAAAAATTAAAGAGAATAAGTTCCCCAAGTAACGGCTTTCACGGAACTCAAAACGAATAAGCAGTACTGGAAGTGAATACAACAATATTACCCACAAGAATTTGTTTCACGAATAGACATAAGAATTAGGAACAAAAAGAGACATAAGTTCCTTGAGTCAAAGAATTAAAGAACTAGGAAACTGCAATGGAAGCACGAATGACAATACCACCCACTAGCATTTGCTTCACTAAGAGAAATATGAAGTATAACCAAGAAAGCCATATCTTCCTAGATATATAGCATTAAACAAAACTATCCGCAAGAAATATATGGTTTTTCGATGGAAAATCTGCTAAGTCAGCACTTTTTCGTTTCCCAAAAAGCTTTATTGAAGAAACCTTCTACTTCTAGATACTCATCATCAATGAGATGATGCAATCACTTAACGACCCTTATTCCACATAAACCACCTTCTACCATAGATCTTTTCAAGTTTTCGTGTGAGGCATATCCAGTTAGTTTACATATATAATCGACCTAGAAAAAATCAGTACCTGCAAAACCCATGCCTCTGCATAGGATCCACAAGAACCCAGCAAATAAGAGTTTCACAGTATGAGCTGGTATCTTTGGTATTTGTTCCTCCATCCAATGCAACGGTACCTATTCCTTCCTCATGAAGCACGTCTAGAAGAAACTCACCATAAATTTCATCACCCACGTGACCAATAGCAACACACTCGAGACCCAGTCTAGCAGCTGCTATAGCCATGTTACAGTTGCCACCTGCTTCCCAATATTTCTATAAGCAAAATAGGGAACAAAAACTTTCGCTGAATAATTCAGGAACAAAAAGAGGTAAAACAATGAGCCAACAGTATACTAAACCCTAATTCAACTGATACAGTGAAACAAAGAGTTCAATTTATCATCAAAAGCATAACAAGTTCTTTCGTTCAACCCAATCTAGAGGTATAATTTCTTTTGTATATATAATGTTGGAAACTATCACCATTTCAACACTAAGAAGCAGGTCATATCTTACAGATATGAAAAAAATAGTGAAACAACAAGTAGAATCCAAACCTTATCAGGGGGAGATAGAGAGAGTTCATCCATGAACGCCTTGCGGTCTCGGCGAGAAGGAGGGGGCAATTCGTTAACGCTGAGAACAATGTCCACGCAGAGATTACCCAGGGTTGTGACATCAATAGGTTTCTCAGCCACCACAATACCTCCAATATCCCCGAGAGAGCCGATGGAGGAGCCATCGGCGTATCTAACCGGAGATACATCAGCGGCACTGCTTCGACAACGGAGGCATACAGAGCTGCTCACATGTGGGACGCGAGCAAATGGCGTAAAATTAGGGAGGAGAGGATTAGGGCTTTGGGTGGAGAAATTGGAGAGGGATAACGCATAGTGAGGAGAAGAGTGGAATTTGACGGAAAAAGCGTGCTGATGCATTCAAACGAATCCAGAAGGAGGGAAAACGAAGAAGGAGAGTTGATTTTGTTGAATGGTTTCGTCTTCTCTCTCAGGTCTCGTCCACTCTCTCCGTCTTCAATCTTCAGATGAACAAGTTGTATGTTTTATTCCTCCTCTCCATGTGAAGAGAAAGGCTTCTGTTGAAGAACCGAACCGAAGTCGATTTTAAAAAATGTCACATTAAAGCGAACCGAAGTAGATGTGAAAAATGTCAAATTAAACCGACCGGGTGTGGTTTTAGTTTTTTAAACCGTCTTATGATTAAAATTAGAGGTTTATCATATAGAAAGGGTTTTTCATCTTTCCCTCATTCCTCATAACTACTTCACGCCGGCCACTGAACTTTTTCTTCAACTTTGTTTAGCTCACTCGACGCCATGGCCGCCGATGAGCTAATGCCGTCTCACAGGTCGCATAGGACTCGTAAAGCTGGTCCTACCATGAGGAAGAAATCTGAAACCGACAAAAAGAAGCGTGGTATCCCGGTTAATAAGCAGCAAAACCCTAAGGTGAGTCCTACTCTCATCTCTTAATCAATAACTTTTGAGGGTTCCTTTTTTTTGCTTTGTCTTCTTTTCTGATTGGTGGTTTTTGTGGGAACAATTGAATTTTGATTTGATTTTTGTCCACAGGCGTTTGCTTTTAAGTCAGCTGTCAAGGCGAAACTAGCGGAGGCTCGCTCTGTGGAGAAGGAGCAGCGGCGACTTCATCTTCCCCACATTGATCGAACATACGGCGCTCCTCCTCCTTTCGTCGTCGTGGTTCAAGGCCCCCCAGGAGTACTGTGTTTACAATGATATTGAGTGTTCACAGGAGAATTTTTTGTTTGTTTTTGTTTTCTGGTGCAAGTTTTGATTGTTTTTTGCTATTGTGTTTCGTTCATGTAGGTTGGAAAGTCTCTCGTGATAAAGTCCCTTGTAAAGCACTTTACGCACCAGAATGTACCGGAGGTTCGAGGACCAATTACTATTGTACAAGGTTCTGTGCTATATTGTTTATTGCCTCTTCTTCAATTCCTTTTTTTTATGTAGCGGACTTGTACATATAGTAAATTTTAGGATTGGATTTTATTCCTGTTCTCATATTTGGCTGGTCATGGAGTTAGGTAAACGCCAACGGATACAATTTGTGGAGTGCCCAAATGATATCAATGCGATGGTGGATTGTGCAAAGGTTGCTGATCTAGCCCTACTTCTTATAGACGGGAGCTATGGTTTTGAGATGGTGAGACACCGTTTTTCTGTAAATTTCTCCTTTTTCTTTTTAGCTTGTCATTCCTCCGCCCTAAATAATGTGGTATATAGTTTTCTTTTCCATCATGTCTTTTGCTTGTGGTTTTGTGAAGAGCTTTTTTTTTTTTTTTTTTTAAATGATACAAGACCATCGTTAGACCTATTTTGGCTATCTACACTTTTCCAATGATATCAAATAAGTTTTGATGAATAAATTGTCTTGTAATCTGTTTGACCCGTAGGAAACCTTTGAATTCCTGAATATTATGCAAGTGCATGGATTTCCTAGAGTTATGGGTGTCCTCACTCACCTTGATAAGTTCAAGGATGTAAAGAAGCTGAGGAAAACAAAACAACGTCTTAAGCACCGTTTTTGGACCGAAATATTTCATGGAGCCAAATTGTTCTATTTATCTGGTCTTATTCATGGGAAGTAAGTATCTGCATTGATATCAACATGGATGACATGTGAAAGGAGCATCTGAGGTTCACCTTTGATTTATCTTTTATTGGTAGGTATACGCCGCGTGAAGTTCACAACCTCGGCCGCTTCATTTCTGTTATCAAGTTTCGGCCATTGTCATGGCGAACATCACATCCTTATGTGTTGGCAGATCGTCTGGAAGATGTCACCCCTCCTGAGAAAGTTCAGATGGATAAGAAATGCGACAGAAATATCACATTGTATGGTTACTTACGTGGTTGTAACTTGAAAAAAGGGATGAAGGTATGGCATCAGAAGTTTTGCCATTATTTTCCTTAGTTTCGATTCATCTTAGCCTTTGAACTTTCTATGGCTTGAATCCTTGAGCCATTTGTTTGCTTAGGTGGTGCAAAATACTCAATATTCCTTGAAAAAGACTAATGCTGGTATTTGTCTATAGAGTCTCAGTGATTCACATATTACAGCTTTTAGAACTAGTAACCGCATCAGCAAAACTGAAAATGTCCCGTTCATTTGATAGAATTGTAAGAGGAGCCTAAATATCATTACCTTCTGCTGTGTAATGAGTTTATCTCTTTTTCTTGATAAAAGCGAATGCTTTTGTCTGCAAAGTGTTATCATGGCTGAAAGATTTGACTTTTCATGTTTAACATGCATCTGATATAATATCTTATGATTTTAGGTTCATATTGCTGGAGTTGGTGACTACAGTTTAGCTGGGGTGACTGCTTTATCTGATCCTTGTCCTCTACCTTCAGCTGCCAAGAAAAAGGGGTTGAGGGACAAGGATAAGCTTTTCTATGCTCCTATGTCTGGCATTGGAGATCTTTTGTATGACAAAGATGCTGTTTACATCAATATAAATGACCACCTTGTCCAGTTCTCTAAAACTGATGATGGAAAGGGAGAACCTTCTAATAAAGGTTATCTACAGGTTTTCCAAGTTTTATTGCCATATGTTTGTTCTAGACGTATTTGCAGTAATCTCCATTGAGTCTCTTGCTCATTACATGTTTAAATACATAACATATATTTAGAATTTGTGTTACATCATTCTTCATGATGTTTAGTTTCTGCTCAATTTTCTGTTAGCTCTAGGATCTCCGATTGTGACATTTTTCTCTTGGCAGGAAAGGGCAGAGATGTTGGTGAAGAGTTGGTAAAGTCGTTGCAGAACACAAAATATTCGGTTGATGAGAAACTGGAGAAAACTTTCATTAACCTTTTTGGCAAAAAGACTAGTGCCAGTTCAGAAACAAAACTTGAGGCTGAAGATGTGCTTCAGTCTTTGCCGGAAGGTTCTGACACCACGTCATCTGAGAATTGTCAGTCTGACAATGATGAGGAAATGGATGTAGAGGGTAATGACAGTGAAATGAAGCACAGAACTGAGATCCATGGTGGAAGGTTGAGGAGGAAAGCTATTTTCAAGGATGATATTGGTGAGAGTGATGAAAGGGTAATGTCCTTGCTTTATCTGAGTTTCGTGATGCTTCGATTCACTATTACAGTTACATCTTCAGTTTAATAATACTGGTGACTGAGGTCATAAGCTAATAATAATGATTTTGCTCTCTTTCATTAGATTGTATTATTCTTGCTTCATTTACCACTATAATCAGATAATCTTAAAAGAAATGGTGAAGTGAATCGCATTCTAGTGGGAAGTAGTGAAAAAGATTTTGGGAAGCGGTATCTATTTGATGTCGACTGATCATATCTTGAATTTAATGGACTTCTCCATGCCTGGCTGTGTTTGTGCAGGACTCAGATGGAGATGGTGATGAGGAAACAGAAGATGTTAAATCTGATTCACAAGAAGATGATGAATTGGGCGAAAAGGAAGGTGAAGATAGTGAAGATGACTTTGCTTCTGATTCGTCTGAAGATGGGTCAGGGGATTATCAGATAGATGGTATGTTAATTCTACGTTTGAAGTTACTTTTGTAGAGATGATGTCTATGGATTATGGAGCATCTATGTGAAGGTCTTACAAAAGTACATTGTTCCTAAACATTGACAATACATGATCTATCAGATAAAGACTTTGGTAACATATCACAATGGAAAGCACCCTTGAAGGAGAAGGCCAGAAAGAAGAACCACAACTTGACGCAAATTGTGTATGGTGTGTCAGGATCGTCAGCCACTCCCTTGATAGATGAGAACCATGAAATTAGTGATGAAGAAGAAAATGATGATGACGACTTCTTTAAGCCAAAAGGAGAACAAAGCAAGGTTTGTCATCGCAAGAGCATTCAAAATTTGGTGATCCTTTCTTGTTCTTGGAAAGGATACCTCAATCTTCTTTTATTTATCTATGCTTCCAGAACATAGGTGGTGGATTGGATGTGGGATATGTGAACGCAGAGGATTGTTCTAAATTTGTGAATCATGAAAACCTCAAGAATTGGAAAGAGAAAGAAGTCTGTGAGAGCATTCGTGATCGATTTACCACTGGTGATTGGTCAAAAGCTGCTTTGAGATATCAAAATTCAGGTACCGACGATGGGGGAGAAGATGATGAACTTTATGGTGATTTTGAGGATCTAGAGACAGGAGAGATGCATAAGATCCATGAGAACATGGAATCGGATGCCAATCAAAACGAGGATGCTGAAGCCACTGAGCGTAGGTTAAAAAAGCTGGCTCTCCGAGCAAAGTTTGATGCGCAATATCCTTTTGTTACTTTAGTGGCATCATTTAAGTTTCTAAGTTTGGGATTTCATTTGCTGTCTTTCATCTCTGTGTTAGGCCAACAAGTTATCTTCTGCGTTATATTCTCTAAAGCAACTCACATGAAAATATGGCGAAATTTTTTAGATATGTCAATTAACTGAGTCATTATGTTTATATATCGCTATTTGTCAGTGAGCTTGATAGTTGCTGTTCGCAGATTCTTCCTTGTCATATTTGGCTTTGAGCTACTGTTTCATTTTGCCCTTTGCCCTATAACTTTTGGTTCCACCTTAACTTCGTTGTACAAGCAATAAATCCGAGCTACCGGAGGATGAAAGTGATAGAGGTGATGGGAACAATCCTCGTACTCAAGCCAAGGAACCAGGATACGTTGACAAAGTAAGTAAATTTTGCTGTCTGTAGCTTAGGTATATATTCTCCGTTGTTTACTTACACTATTTGCTTACCAGTTGAAGGAAGAGCTCGAAATTAGAAAACAGATGAATTTGCTAGAACTCAATGATCTTGACGAGGAAACTCGAATTGAGTTAGAAGGATTCAGGACTGGAACATACCTACGACTGGAGATTCACAATGTTCCTTATGAGATGGTTGATTTCTTTGATCCTTGTCATCCAGTTCTGGTTGGAGGTCTTGGTATCAGTGAGGATAATGTTGGATATATGCAGGTAATGTTGGGTATATGTCGTGTTTATTTAAAATTAGTTGAAGCGTGGTTGTGTATTTAAACACTGCTTATTGTATCTTATGTTTCCTTGTTCTTAGGCCCGGTTGAAGAGACATAGGTGGCATAAAAAAGTACTAAAGACAAGAGATCCTATTATTGTGTCTATAGGATGGAGACGCTATCAGACTCTTCCTGTATACGCCATTGAAGATCGTAATGGCAGACATCGAATGCTCAAGTATACTCCAGAACATATGCACTGCCTTGCTACTTTCTGGGGTCCTCTTGTCCCACCCAATACTGGCTTTGTCGCTTTCCAAAACCTGTCAAATAATCAGGTATGTGGATGCACTATGTTATCTGAGATTATGATCCGAGTTACCTTGGAGTGTGTTTGAACTTTTGTGATAGAGAATTTGTCTAAGTTAAAACCAAGTGCATCTTTATAAAAATGGGTAGTGAGAGGTTAAGGTGCGACTGACAAAAAGTAAACAGTGATGCATACAAAATGTGCGTTGAAAATTGAAACTTGCATGTGTGACAAAAGAGATGATGTTTTCTCCCTCCTATAATTGTTGCCACAACCTAAAATGACTTTTCTCATGTAAATATGCTTCCATATCAGTCCATTCTGCTTTCTTTGTTTAGTGTTATTCATCCATTAGTGGTAAATTTTTTTATGTTTTACAAACCTCTAATGGCCTACATATCATTAAAGGGGAATATATCGGTTGTTGTTCTGGTTAAATTTGCTGTATTCTTCTCGTGCTGAGTAGCTCTCCTGGTGTGTGCTTCAGGCAGGATTTAGGATAACAGCGACTTCTGTAGTTCTTGAGTTTAATCATCAGGCACGTATTGCAAAGAAAATCAAGCTGGTTGGAACCCCATGCAAGATAAAGAAAAAGACTGCATTTATCAAAGACATGTTCACTTCTGACCTTGAAATAGCTCGATATGAAGGTTCAGCAGTCCGGACAGTTAGTGGCATTAGAGGAGAAGTGAAAAAGGTATGCTTTTTGATCTTCTTGTAATTTACCATCAACTTAAGCTTTACGGTAATCTACATTTGTTGGCTCTCTAGTCTCTTTAACAACCTTCTTTTGTCAGGCTGGAAAAAACATGCTCGATAACAAGGCCGAAGAAGGGATTGCAAGGTGTACCTTTGAAGATCAGATCCATATGAGTGATATCGTCTTCTTAAAGGCTTGGACGGCAGTTGAAGTTCCACAATTTTACAATCCTTTAACAACGGCCTTGCAACCTCGCGATAAGACCTGGAAAGGGATGAAAACTTTTGGCGAACTCCGTAGAGAGCTTAACATTCCTATTCCAGTGAATAAAGATTCACTCTACAAGGTAAAGCCCATAACATTCAGTATCACTGTTAGAAAGGAACCAAGAAGCACCGATCACCACTAATTCTCGTTTGTGTAACATTTGCAGCCAATCGAAAGGAAACCAAAGAAGTTCAATCCATTGGTGATTCCAAAGAAACTACAGGGAGCTTTACCGTTTAAATCGAAACCCAAAGATTTGCCAAAGCGGAAAAGACCAACAGTAAATGATAAAGTAGCAGTTGTAATGGAACCAGAAGAACGTAAAGTTCATAAGCTCATCCAACATTATCAGCTGATGAATCATGATAAGGTAATGTCTAAAATCACTATTAGCATATGCTATTTATGCCTAATTTTTTATTGATCTTTGTCTGACTTGATGAAAAAAAATGCAGGTGAAGAAGAAAAAAGCAACAGAGCAAAACAAGAGGAAATTGTATGAGGCAGAGAAAGCTAAGAATGAGGAAATAAATAAGAAGCGGAGAAGAGAGGAGAGACGTGATAGATATCGTGAGGAAGATAAACAGAAGAAGATGATGAGAAGAAGCCAAGATTAGTGATGACCAAATAGACAGATACTAAAAGTTTTGTTTCTTTTTTTCATGCTTTTACTGTGAGATTCTTATTTATTCTCTTTCGATTTTAATTTCTTGTTTGTTTATCACAATTGCACAAAATTTTGCTGTATTATTGTAATTTATCTCTTCGAATCACCATTCACCAGAGTTTATTAGCTTTGTGCACCAACTAAGTGGATCTTTAAATATTGGGTAATTTGACTAATTTCTTTGAAATGCTGCCTGTTCTACATGATAGAATGCACGGAGATCCTGATGAAGATTCTGCGAAAGAACCTAATTCTAGTTTTTTCATTCCAACTCGATTCTCAAACAGTTGAATCATAAATGGAATTTCTTTGATTTTTTTTGTGAACACTGATTCACCTAAGTGGTTTCCTCAATAGTTGAATAAAAAAGATGAATAGTTGGACTCGAAATGAATTTTATTAACGTAGGTACTGAAAAGTAAGATTAAATTTTTGTTTGGGTTTTTGGGGTTTTGTAAAGTTTTCAAACATTGACAAAAAAAAAAAAAAAAAAAATGACAAAAAAAAAAAAGAAGTAAAGTTTTCAAATTTCAACTAAAACCCCGTCATCTTCTACCTATAAACCCTGAACCCTCTTCTAATCCCTAAAATTCTTGCTATCGGTTGTACGATAGCTATGAACAAAAGAGTCGTAAGATGTCTCCTTTCTAGTTCATATCATCCTTTGATTCGTTTCTCCACCAATTTATTTCTTCTCGGCAGAGTTTCTACCTGTAGCCGTTATCTCACTACTAGATTTATTTCTACTCCGCCGGATGAAATGTATGGATTTGACGATCCTTTTTCACCCAGTGAGTCCCCGAATGTAGTGGATTTGACTAAAGAGTACTCTTTTTTGCACGATTCTCTTGTGGACTCTGGACATGTTGATGTCCACCAAGTGGTGCCCATAACTCAATCCTCCATTGATGCTAAAGCTATCGCAGATGCTGTTTCGGGTAGTGACGATGTGCTTGGAAGCAAAACCCAGAAGTTTCTTAGGCAGTTTAGAGAGAAACTTAGTGAAAGCTTGGTAATTGAGGTGTTGCGTTTGATACAAAGACCGTCTACTGTTATCAGCTTTTTCGTTTGGGCAGGTAGGCAGATAGGTTATAAGCATACAGCACCTGTGTATAACGTTTTGGTAGACCTGATTGTGCGTGATAATGACCAAAAAATTCCGGAAGAATTCTTGCAACAGATTAGAGACGATGATAAGGAAGTGCTTGGAGAATTTCTGAATGTGTTGATTAGGAAACATTGTAGGAATGGGTTGTTTAGCGTTGCACTTGAGGAGTTAGGGAGGCTGAAGGATTTTAGGTTTAGACCTTCAAGATCTACTTATAATTGTCTGATACAGGCATTTCTCAAGGCCAATCGTTTGGACTCTGCTGCTGTAGTTCATCGGGAAATGTCCCTTTCAAATCTTAGGATGGATGGGTATACTCTTACATGCTTTGCTCATTCCCTCTGTAAAATAGGAAAGTGGAGGGAAGCTCTAACATTGATGGAAACTGAAAATTTTGTGCCTGATACAGTGTTTTATACAAAACTTATATCTGGTCTGTGTGAAGCTTCACTTTTTGAAGAGGCTATGGATTTCCTGAATAGGATGCGAGCTACTTCCTGCCTTCCAAATGTTGTAACATATTCAACTTTGCTGTGTGGATGTTTAAACAAAAAACAGCTGGGTAGGTGTAAAAGGGTGTTAAATATGATGATGATAGAAGGTTGTTATCCAAGTCCTAAGATTTTTAATTCTCTTGTACATGCTTATTGCACTTCGGGAGATCACTCGTATGCATACAAATTGCTTAAAAAAATGGTTAAATGTGGTCACGTACCAGGATATGTTGTCTACAATATATTAATTGGGAGTATTTGTGGTGACAAAGACTCACTTAGTTGTGATCTATTGGAATTGGCTGAGAAAGCTTATAGCGAAATGCTTGCTACAGGGGTTGTTCTGAATAAGATTAATGTCAGCAGCTTCACACGGTGTCTTTGTGGTGCTGGGAAATATGAAAGGGCATTTAATGTTATCCGTGAAATGATTGGTCAGGGATTTATACCAGATAATAATACCTACTCCAAAGTCCTTGGATATTTATGTAATGCTTCGAAAATGGAATTGGCTTTTCTGTTGTTTGGAGAAATGAAAAGGGGTGGCCTTGTTGCTGATGTCTACACGTATACTATTATGGTAGATAGTTTTTGTAAAGCTGGTCTAATTGAACAGGCTCGTAAGTGGTTCAATGAAATGAGAGAGGTTGGTTGTACACCTAACATCGTCACATATACGGCTCTTATCCATGCTTATCTTAAGGCTAAGAAGGTCAGCTATGCAAATGAGCTATTTGAAATGATGCTGTCTGAAGGGTGTGTCCCCAATATTGTTACGTATTCTGCCTTAATTGACGGTCATTGCAAGGCTGGACAAATGGGGAAAGCTTGCCAGATTTTTGAAAGAATGTGTGGCAGCAAAGATATTCCTGATGTGGATATGTACTTCAAGCGGTATGATGACAACAGAGAGAGACCAAATGTAGTTACATATGGAGCTCTACTGGATGGATTCTGCAAGTCGCATAAGGTCAAAGAAGCTCATTCGTTGTTGAATGCTATGTCCATGGAAGGTTGTGAACCAAATGAGATTGTATATGATGCTCTTATCAATGGACTCTGTAAGGTTGGGAAACTAGACGAAGCACAAGAAGTGAAAACTGAGATGTCTGAGCATGGATTCCCTGCGACCTTATATACCTACAGTTCTCTAATTGATCGTTATTTTAAAATGAAGCGCCAAGATTTGGCCTCAAAAGTATTGTCTAAGATGCTTGAGAATTCCTGTGCGCCCAATGTGGTTATATACACTGAGATGATTGATGGCTTATGCAAAATTGGTAAAACTGATGAAGCTTATAAGCTTATGCAAATGATGGAAGAAAAAGGCTGTCAACCAAATGTTGTGACATATACGGCAATGATTGATGGATTTGGAATGCTTGGTAAATTGGAAACATGCCTTGAGCTCTTAGAGCGAATGGGTTCCAAAGGTGTTGCTCCAAATTTTGTTACTTATAGGGTCTTGATTAATCATTGTTGTAAAAATGGTGAACTGGATGTGGCCCACAATCTTCTAGAAGAAATGAAACAGACACATTGGCCTACGCACACAGCAGGATATCGCAAAGTCATTGAAGGATTTAATAAAGAGTTCATAGAGTCTCTTGGGCTTCTTGATGAGATAGGCCGCGATGATACTGCCCCATTTCTTTCTGTATACAGGCTTTTGATTGATAATCTTATTAAAGCTCAAAGGCTTGAAATGGCTCTTAGGCTTCTTGAAGAGGTTGCAACCTTTTCACCCACGTTGGTTGACTACAATAGCACATATATTTCGTTAATCGAAAGCCTTTGTCTTGCTAATGAAGTGGACAAGGCTTTTCAGTTGTTCGCAGTAATGACGAACAAAGGTCTCGTTCTGGAGATGCAAACATTCTGTAGTCTTATCAAGGGACTTTTCCGAAATAGCAAGATCCGGGAAGCAGTTTTGCTTCTAGATTTCATATCTCATATGGTTTGTCCTCTTTGACCTTTCTGAGTTGTATTATCAAGCTTTGTTTCTTTGCAATGTTCGCTTGAATCTATATATGTTACAATGATGAAGGCAGTTACACGTGGTAGTCTATATCATTTACATATCTCTCTTCATCATTGTAATGCAAATTGGTATTTGTTTCTGGTATTTCATTGCCAAATTGCTTCAATTTTGCAGGAAATTCGGTGGATAGAAGAAAAGAAAGCATCTGATGGGGCCTAGGCACAAGGATTTAAGATGTCTAGTTCTGATTTGTTCAGCTAGATAAGGCATCTGATGTTGACCATCCTAGTCAAAACCTGAAAAATTCAAGGATGGAAAGCTATGGATACCGGATTGGTGGCTATAGATAATACCGCATCGGTCTTTTGGACCAAAATCCTTTGTAAGTTCATTAAGTCACATATTGTCAGAATCTACTTAGATTCATGTCTTTTGCGTATCAACTTGTGACATGCATCTTTTTGCGTATGCAAGTTCTGCTTTATACATAATTGTAAATTTATACTGCTAATGATTCTCAGTAGAGCAAAAAGTGGTAGTCTATATCATTTACATATCTCTCTTCATCATTGTAATGCAAATTGGTATTTGTTTCTGGTATTTCATTGCCAAATTGCTTCAATTTTGCAGGAAATTCGGTGGATAGAAGAAAAGAAAGCATCTGATGGGGCCTAGGCACAAGGATTTAAGATGTCTAGTTCTGATTTGTTCAGCTAGATAAGGCATCTGATGTTGACCATCCTAGTCAAAACCTGAAAAATTCAAGGATGGAAAGCTATGGATACCGGATTGGTGGCTATAGATAATACCGCATCGGTCTTTTGGACCAAAATCCTTTGTAAGTTCATTAAGTCACATATTGTCAGAATCTACTTAGATTCATGTCTTTTGCGTATCAACTTGTGACATGCATCTTTTTGCGTATGCAAGTTCTGCTTTATACATAATTGTAAATTTATACTGCTAATGATTCTCAGTAGAGCAAAAAGTGGTAGTCTATATCATTTACATATCTCTCTTCATCATTGTAATGCAAATTGGTATTTGTTTCTGGTATTTCATTGCCAAATTGCTTCAATTTTGCAGGAAATTCGGTGGATAGAAGAAAAGAAAGCATCTGATGGGGCCTAGGCACAAGGATTTAAGATGTCTAGTTCTGATTTGTTCAGCTAGATAAGGCATCTGATGTTGACCATCCTAGTCAAAACCTGAAAAATTCAAGGATGGAAAGCTATGGATACCGGATTGGTGGCTATAGATAATACCGCATCGGTCTTTTGGACAAAATCCTTTGTAAGTTCATTAAATCACATATTGTCAGAATCTACTTAGATTCATGTTTTTTGCGTATCAACTTGTGACATGCATCTTTTTGCGTATGCAAGTTCTGCTTTATACATAATTGTAAATTTATACTGCTAATGATTCTCAGTAGAGCAATGGACCTCCTTTGAACACTCTACAACTGCATGAATGCTCTGTATAGGTAAGCATAACTTTAGTAGAGTATGTAAGATCTGTACCAAAAGACTAATAGGTTTCCTGTTTGATGAGTCAAGCCAATAGCTTCAACTCTTGAGTCCTTGATAAAATTTCTGAAGGATTATAATGGCAGCAGTCTCTTAAGTTCCACGTTGGAGCATACGAGGGAACCCATAAATTAGTAAACCCTTTGTAACTATAAAGAATCTTTTCTTTGGAACTATCAGTGCTCTGTGTTTTACAGCCTAAAGGCATTTCTGTTTTCACTTTTTCTTCTAGTATTCCCACAATTCGTTCTTATGCATCAAGGCATACAGAGCGCAGAGTCTCTTCTCAGTCCAGAATTCAGATTACATTTGCTTCTGAGATGATATCGTACTCAGCTTCCTCCTCCTTTGGTGTCCAAAAGTTTGAGATGCTGTGTTTGCTGTTAGAAAGATTTTATAAGAACCTTTTCCTTACTGGTCAACTTTCAGTTAAAGTATTTGAAAGATTGAATTCATAGTTGTTTTGTAATCGATTTATGCTATGTTCTTGACTGGTGCACCCCTCGTTATATTGATGATGTTGTATCTTGCAAACAACCACCTTGCGTAGTTAAATAGTCTGCAGAGTTCATGCTTTGTATTGAGAGTCGTTATCGTGTATTATTTGCTAATTCAGCAATAACATGTTTCAGTTGTTGCCGAATGAGCGTGGGTATTGAAGCTTTTAAACATCCATGGACTCTTATCACGGACACAAAGAAAAGAGACCAAGAAGTTGTCGAAACAGTGACAAACGATCTGAATCAATCTCTAGCTTGGTGGATACAGTCTGTCTGACGACACAAGGTAAGTAGATTGGCGCACTCATCCTGTTGGTATTACCTGAGAAGACCGTCCCTATAGTGATGCAGGATTTGGTCACTTCATTTACAAATTATGCTTTTCGGTTATGCAATTTCAATTGGTTTAGCAATTTCCATTTCGGTTTGTAATTTTCATTTTGAATTTCAGTGAGCAAAAAGCACACACACTTTTTGCTCTGTCACTCTACTATATCTGTAACTTTTACAGATTTGGAAAAACAAGAATACATTTTGTTTTATCTAAAGCTTCCTCCTTTCTCTCTCTGTAAACCATATTCCTCCATTGTTGCAGGGTTCTTCGAGGTAACGCTTCTCTCTTTGTTATCTTCTAGCTCCTGCAATACTCCTTTTAAGCTCCTAAAAAAGAGCTCTAAAGGAGATTCCTGACTTCATTTTGATATCTGTATCATTGGTATCAGAGCATTCTTTCCTCAGACCCATATGGCGGAAACTAGAGCTCAATCTTTACTTGAGCTGAGCAAACAGATGGAGGAGATGAGGGTGAATCAGGCAAAGGAGAGTGAGCAAGCGTTGCAGTTTCGAACGGAAATAAATGACAAAGTTGCAACAATATGCAACATCCTTGTTGAGCTTCGCCCACCTCCACCAGATCCGATGAAGCGCCCGATGGAACACGTTTCATCCTCATCGGCGGTGTTCACACCATATCCGTCACCTACCCAGCCATCTCCGACATTGAATCAGTTGTCACCACCATGTCCAGAACCACCAGATGCGATGAATCAAGGCCAAAGGATGAGAAATTCTGAAAATAATATAATACCAACGATATCATCGGGAAAACTTACACAGTTAACTAAAGTGGGTTTTCCTTCATTTGATGGTGAAGCTGTACGAGACTGGGTTTTCAGATGTGAACAATTCTTTTCGTTAGATGGCACCGCAGAGGAATCTGAAGTGAGAATGGCTTCAATGCACATGACTGGACGAGCTCTTCATTGGCATCAAAATTTTCTCACTCAAAGATATGGGATCTATCCATCATGGTATGAATACGCTGGTTTAATAGCTGCTAGATTTGGAGACAGACACCATGATCCGATCTCCGATTTGATAACTCTTAAGCAAGGCAATAACTCTGTGGAAGCATATCATGACATGTTTGAAAGTGCTCTTACCCAGGTATCTATGCCCCAGGCTCATGCATTAAGTATATTCATCACCAACCTAAACCCTCATCTAGCCTATCATACACGACAGTTTTTCACTCCAGATATAGCTACCGCAGCTCATGTTGCACATATGCATGAGTTGTACCTTCAAAACTTGCCATCAAAACAGAAATCTCCCTTCAACTCAATTACAAAACAAATACAAACCAAGCCATTCACACTACACCAAACAACCCTCCCATATTACCAACACCACCTAAATACTCTGCCACACAAAGAAACCAAAACAACAAACCCCCACTCAAATACAGTTACCAAGAAATGCAAGACAGAAAAGCAAAAGGGTTATGCATGTATTGTGATGAAGTATTTCAGCCGGGACACCAAAATAAGCATAGACGCTCTGACTTCTATCTTTTAGAAATTGAGAATGAAAACATAAAAACAGATGTTGTTAATGATCCAATGCGTCAAGAAGTAAACTTCACACAAGAGCAAAATGAAACTTCAATTACAGAAGTTGTACCTGCAGTTTTCTGCAACGCCATGAATGGAAATCCATCTTTCGAAACTATGCGAATTACAGGCCAATGTGGGAAACGCAAACTTAACATCCTTATTGATCCTGGCAGCACTCACAATTTCATTGATTACAAAGTTAGCTGTGAAGTTGGTTGTAAGCTGGAGCAAATTGTGCCAATGAAAGTTAATACTGCTAATGGTCCTATATACTACTTATAAATGCAGAAATTTCAATTGGAGAGCACAGGGCTATGATCTTACCACTGAAGCTTATGTGTTGCATTTGGATTTCATTGACTTAATCCTGGGAGTGCAATGGCTGGTGTCTCTCAAAACTATTAGATGGAATTTTGCTGAGCTTCGAATGGAATTTTATATCAATGGTATGAAGTATGAAGCATGTGTTCAGAGGTATTAAAACTCCAGCTGCTAAGTTAATAAAAGGTGGGAGCTTAAACCGCTTACTCCTACAAGAACCACCGATCACATTGGTTCAGATTCGAGAAGTTTCTCCACAAATATCTTTTGCAGGTGATTTCTCCTCCTCAGCAATGCTATGTCATATTTCTGCCAACTCTACAGAGTATTCTCAAGATCCAGCTCTATTGGCACTTATAGCTCGCTTTGCTGCTATTTTTGTCGAGCCAACAACACTCCCACCTTTTCGGGAAGGTTTTGATCACAAAATCCCACTAGAGAAGGCAGCCAATCCTATAAATCTAAGACCATACAGATATTCCTTACTGCAGAAAAATGTCATCGATGATTTGATCCAGGATATGTTGCAACAAGGGATCATACAACATAGCTCAAGTCCATATGCTGCACCAGTTGTTTTAGTTAAAAAAAAGGATGGTGGCTAGCGCTTATGCACTGATTTCAGAGGTCTAAATAAACAAACAATCAAAGGTAAGTATCCTATACCATTACTTGAGGATTTACTTGATGAATTAGGTGGTGCAAAGTTCTTCTCTAAGCTTGATTTAAGAGCTGGCTTTCATCAGCTAAGGATGAGCACTGAAGATGTTTACAAGACTGCCTTTAAAACACATTCTGGCCACTATGAATATCTCGTGATGCCATTCGGGTTAACCAATGCTCCTAGCACCTTCCAAGCATTGATGAATTATGTGTTCCAATCAGTGGCCCGTAAATCTGTTCTTGTGTTTTTTGATGACATCCTTGTCTATAGTAAAGACTGGGAGACACACTTGAAAAACTTAGCTGAAGTCTTTACTATTTTGCAACAACAGCGACTATATTTAAAGCCATCTAAATGCAGTTTTGGAGCTACTGTGGTGGAATATCTCTGCCATTTTATTTCTATTGATGGGGTAAGAACAGATTCTGCAAAGATAGATACAATCAAGCAATGACCAATACCACACACACAGAAAGAGCTTCGAAGTTTCTTGGGCTTGGCAAACTATTATCGCAGATTTATAAAGAATTATAGCATCATTGCTAGACCCTTATCTATATTACTAAAGAAGGACAGTTTTATTTGGTCAGAAGCTGCAGGTTTTGCCTTCACTAACCTGAAACAAGCATTGACATCAGCCCCTGTTCTGGCCCTACCTGATTTTGACAAGGATTTTGTAGTTGAAACTGATGCATCCAACACTGGTATAGGTGCAGTTTTGATGCAAGAGCATCATCCACTTGGATACATCAGCAGAACTTTGGGACCACGACATCAAGCACTTTCAGTGTACGAAAAAGAGTTATTAGCTGTGGTTCATGCTGTTCAATCTTGGAGTGCATATTTAACACACAGAGCATTTATCATCAAAACAGATCAGCGTAGCCTCAAGTTCCTTACCGAAAAGGAAGTTACAATTCCCTTCCAACACCTATGGCTTTCCAAACTTATGGGATATAGATACGAGATACAGTACAGAGAGGGGAAAGAAAATTTTGCTGCAGATGCTCTTTCAAGGGTCACGAGATCTCAACTGTTACGCATTGCACTATCTAACATTCATGAGGGATTCTATGATTCTCTAAAACTTTTATGGGAGACTGACCCTCAGCTTCACAAGATCATCACTGATCTCCAATAGAACACCAACTCTCATCCACAGTTCACTTTTACCAATGGTGAACTTCGAAGAAAAGGTCGACTTGCGGTGGGAAATGATGATAAGATCAAGCTGAAAATACTTAATGGCTCCATGATTCGGTTGTAGGAGGTCATTCAGGTCGCGATGCCACTCTGTATCGGGTCAAACAGCTGTTTTATTGGCCGAAATTGAGTAAACAAGTGCAGAATTACATCCGAAATTGTGTTGTTTGTCAACAAAACAAATATGATGCTGCTGCTAAACCTGGTTTACTACAGCCCCTACCCATTCCAGATGGAATTTGGGAATCTATTTGCATGGATTTTATTGAAGGTCTTCCCCCATCAGCTGGAAAACACTGTATACTTGTTGTTATCGACAGATTGAGTAAACAAGCTCACTTCTTGGCTTTGTCTCACCCTTACACAGCCATAGATGTAGCAAAGCTCTATATGGACAATGTCTTCAAACTTCATGGTCTCCCTAAAGAAATCATCAGCGATCGTGACCCTACTTTTCTCAGTGAAGTGTGGCAAGAGATTTTCAGAGTTCAAGGTGTTGATTTGAAGCATTCAACTGCGTATCACCCACAGACTGATGGACAAACTGAGGTGACAAATAGGACTCTGGAGACTTATTTACGTTGTATGACAGCTGATACTCCTCACTCTTGGAGTACTTGGCTTCCTCTTGCTGAGTGGTGGTATAACACTACTTACCATTCTGCCATTCGCATTACTCCCTTCGAAGCAGTTTACGGTCAGCCACCACCATCTCACATGCCTTACCTCCCAGGTGAGAGTTCTTCAGCAGTGATAGATCGCAGCCTTCAAACTCGTGAGTCTATCATCACTTTGTTAAAATTTCATCTGCAACGAGCACAAAACAGAATGAAGCAATATGCTGATGCCAAACGCTCTGTTCGTGAGTTTGTCATTGGTGATTATGTGTACTTAAAACTGCAGCCATATCGCCAACACTCGCTCAAGAATGTGCGGACTCCACACAAGTTATCACCTCGCTTTTATGGTCCCTTTCGCATATCAGACAAAGTTAATGATGTCGCCTACAAACTCGAGCTCCCAGCATCTGCAGCTATCCACAATGTTTTTCATGTGAGTCAATTGAAATTCTGTCCTAATCCAGCAGGTCTTACTGCTGTTGTCCCTCAGTTCTGGTTTGATTTAGGTGTGGACAAAGAACCAAAGACTATTCTCGATAAGAAAGTCGTCAAACGTCATAATACTGCTGCTACGAAGATCTTAGTTAAGTGGAAAGGGTTACCACCAGACAAAGCAACGTGGGAGTTCTATCAAGACTTCACAGCTCGATATCCGAATTTCACTGATCCTTGAGGACAAGTGATCTCTCAAAGGGGGAGTACTGATGCAGGATTTGGTCACTTCATTTACAAATTATGCTTTTCGGTTATGCAATTTCAATTGATTTAGCAATTTCCATTTCGGTTTGTAATTTTCATTTTGAATTTCATTTTCATTCTGTCACTCTACTATATCTGTAACTTTTACAGATTTGGAAAAGCAAGAATACATTTTGTTTTATCTAAAGCTTCCTCCTTTCTCTCTCTGTAAACCATATTCCTCCATTGTTGCAGGGTTCTTCGAGGTAACGCTTCTCTCTTTGTTATCTTCTAGCTCCTGCAATACTCCTTTTAAGCTCCTAAAAAAGAGCTCTAGAGGAGATTCATGACTTCATTTTGATATCTGTATCATATAGAGCGTATAATATGGTCATAAAAATCACCATCAGCTTCTGCAAATCTTGCCTGGATCATAACCAAACGCTGGTTTTTGCTTGAAACAGTTTGGTTGCTGTCTGTTTCTTTCTCAACACTTGATGAATAAAGCCATCAGATATATCATGCGCCTGAAGCCAGACTTGTCTTTTGTACAGAAATGGGTTACTGAGATTATTTATAGTGGCAATGGACTTTCACTGTACAGAGTTGAGGGAAACATATATCTTCCTAAAGATCAATGATATGTTATCTGAATATGTTATCAAATATGTTATCTGAAGAAATTAACAGAGCTTGTAAGGGCTAATAGATAATTTCGCAAAAACTTATAAACAAAATATAAATTATCCTTTTTAATTAGTCTTTTAAATCTCATCTTATAGAATTCCCAACTTGGTAAAGACTTGAGTCAAGTTTAAATCAATGACGGTTGACCGGAAAATAGGAATAAAAAATTGGCAAGTAGTTAAGTTTTTTGGTGGTATCTTTAGTTGGTGATAAGGTTTGCATATCTGGAAATTGATTAATTAAAGATTATATTAATATAATTAAACAAAATGATTAGTAAACAACAAAGCAAAAAAGAGAGGAGAGTGATTTAGTTCAATTAAAGCAAAAGGCCAAAGAAAAGAAAGGATTTTTAGATACAAAATAACGCCAAAGCTCTTAACTTTGCTTTTATTTTGGCCATTTGCTACTCTCTCTTTCTGTCTCCTTCGTCTCCATCAAGCAACCCCTTCTCTTTCTCTCTCTCATCAACGCAAAGGAGACGATCGTACGCGTCGAACCCTAGAGAGATTGGGAGCGGTTGCGAGTTTTCTTGGTGTCGCGAAGAGATTACTCAGGTAAGGAATTCTCTTTTTCATTTCTTTTTTTGTTTGTTTGTATTTCAATTTGGATTTCCTATAAACGCTGAATCATGCGTTGTAGGGATTCTGGGGCCTTTTTGATCTTAAAATTTCCAAGTTTTCCCATTCGATTTCGTTTCTGATTTTTATGGGTATATATGGGCAGATTTCTCATCTGTTTTGATTTGTAAATGTTGAGTCTTTTGGATGGTAAATTGATCCTCGATTTTATTGTTGTGACTGTATTGGGGGCAAGAGGAGATTGTTTTCTTTTTTTCTTTTATAGTATATGCATATAGGATCCATGGTCTGGTCATAAACAAATGTTCTCAATGTACTGGATGTTGGATCATGTGTCTTTTCCTGATTGAGAATTGTGATTTGTATGAATTTGGAATTATACGTTTTTTTTGCTTTTTCCCCTGAGAATCTGCTCAATCAAATTCTATCAGGATGTAAATTTGATATCTGTTCAACATGTTTGAACTGTGTAGAATTTAAATCAATTTTAACCACTCTGCTCTGTCTATTTGCCTCGATTTGCATTAGTAAGAACATTGCCTCCTGGTGTGGATGCTCAAGCTATCGATTATCAGTCTCAAGAAAGCTGTGTGTTTTTAAGCTTATCCTAGTTATTTGGTTGTTAGGTCTATACGTTTCTGTTGAGGATTTATTGGGTAGCGAGCTAGTAGAAGATAAATTTTTTGGCTCACGCACCTGATTGATTCTTTTTTTTTTGCATCTATATTCAGTTACCTAATATATTTCAGGAGCCAAGGGTTGTTGACGATCTATCTGTGAAGAAGTGAACAAAAATGCGCAAGTGGATCTGTTGTACATGTCAGATTGAAGACTCAAATGAAGAGCAACAACTGAAAAGTTCGCAGCAGCAATCTGATGGTATTTTATTTAGATGCCACTTCATATCTGAACTATTCTAATTATGCATGGCTATGGTAGTTTTTGAGGCATATGTTCTAGCAGTAGTGTTTACGTACTAGATGCTTCCACGCGAACCTTTGTATGGCAGTTATTATTTTCCAACTGAGGGAATTGAGCTATCTAAGAAGTTGATTTCCTGCTTGTGCTTATTGTGTTGAGTGTCTTCATGTATGTAGCAAATCATAAGAATCCAAAACCAGCAGCTGTTGCCAAACATGAGGAGAAGAAGGAAGTTCTTCCTATCGAGGTTCCTACTTTGTCCTTGGATGAGGTGAAGGAAAAGACTGAAAATTTTGGATCAAAGGCACTGATTGGTGAAGGATCTTACGGGAGAGTATATTATGCGACCCTGAATGATGGTGTAGCGGTTGCTCTGAAGAAATTAGATGTTGCGCCTGAAGCTGAATCAGATGCCGAATTCTTGAGTCAGGTTATTAATCTTCTTCAACCCTGTTCATTCCCTCTTAATCCACTTGCTTTGTAAGGAGATGAGATGCGTACCAGTATGCATGCTTTTTTCCCCCGGAGCTTGTGTTTACATCCTCTTTTAAAACTTGTCATATTAATAGTGTTCTCTTCCTTAGGTTTCCATGGTTTCTAGGCTGAAGCATGAGAATCTCATTCAATTGCGTGGTTATTGTGTTGATGGAAACCTCCGTGTCCTTGCATATGAATTTGCAACAATGGGCTCATTGCATGACATCTTGCATGGTAAGATGAGCTTCTTGGACCTGGAGAGTCTTCGTCAATTCTCTTGTTAAATAAATTCCCCGGTTTAACCAAAAGTATTTGAGACAAATGAAAATTCCTATGTAATTTATTGTGATTACAGGTAGGAAGGGAGTTCAAGGGGCACAGCCAGGTCCAACACTTGACTGGATAACGAGGGTGAAAATAGCAGTTGAGGCAGCAAGGGGTTTGGAATACCTTCATGAGAAGTCTCAACTTCCTGTAATCCACAGAGACATAAGATCCAGCAATGTCCTTCTTTTTGAAGATTACAAAGCAAAGATTGCTGATTTTAATCTGTCGAATCAAGCACCTGATAATGCTGCTCGTCTTCACTCGACAAGAGTCTTAGGAACTTTTGGTTATCATGCTCCAGAGTAATGTTTTTTAAACCCTTTTTGTTTTCCGTGCGTATGGAAATGTATAATAACCAGCTAAATGTTAATTCATCCCATATGCAGATATGCAATGACTGGACAGTTGACTCAGAAGAGTGATGTGTACAGCTTTGGGGTTGTTCTTCTAGAACTTCTTACAGGGAGGAAACCAGTGGATCATACAATGCCGCGGGGTCAACAAAGTCTTGTTACCTGGGTGAGTTTACATACTTTCTGGACCATAATTTTTCTTTTGTGCTTAGCTTAACTCTACAATTTCTTGTTATTTGCTCTGCAAAGGCGACACCAAGACTCAGTGAAGATAAAGTCAAACAATGCATTGATCCAAAGCTAAAGGCCGACTTCCCCCAAAAAGCAGTTGCTAAGGTACCTCTCTCCAACCCGTGTACATCTAAAAGGATTGAAAATTAGATCACAAAATTAAGTATTTGAGAGATTCAAATATTTTTGTGGCAATGCAGCTAGCAGCTGTGGCAGCATTGTGTGTGCAATACGAATCTGAGTTTAGGCCAAATATGAGCATAGTTGTGAAGGCGTTACAGCCACTCCTCAAAACTCCAGCTCCAGCACCAGCAACAGAATCTTGAAACTTCAAACCCTTTCAGAACAACTATCAGACTCTACTTAGTAGCATTACCATATATGATAATGAGGTTGGTTTTGGAAGAGAGATAACTAAAAAGATGATTTTATGTTTCATTTGATGATTGGTTTTGCACACAGTTTTGTTGTGCTAGGATGAGAGATACTGGCCAGTTTATTGTTTGCCGTTTGGTGAGTGGAAGAGATAGAGAGAGAGAAAAAAGGACTCTTGTTATTCTTGCCTTCTGATTTAACAGGATCCCTCTTAATAACCTTTTTCTATAAAAGAAAAGTAAAAATTGTTGCTTATCTTCATCATTCTCCATCGACCAACTTGAAAATAGATTTCGTGTGCAATTTGTCCTATTTAGTTACTAAGGAGGATTACCTCAATTTTTCCAAGAGAGGAAGGCAACTTTTGTTTCTTTTTAGTGGCTTTCTATTTAAAACATGAGAGTTTAATGTTACAGAGATGACGAGAATCTTTAGTTTAATGGTAGACCTTTCTGGCATCTAGGGTTTGATCTAGACTTTGGTATTTTGGGTTTCGAGTCTAACCTATTTAGACTCATATAAAATCTGATACCATATTTGGTTTAGTTTGGTTTGGGTAGCTTTGGTCGGATTAGATCAGATGCGAGTTTGAGGGACCAAATAGGAAGTTGGATTTCAGGTAGTTCGAGAAGCCGAGTAGGATCCGCAATTTACGGGTTACGGGTCGGATTTTGGGTTGTTGGACCCCTAGAGTCTAATGTGCGCCTCAGGCCCAAAGGCTACATAGCTTACACACATGAGGAACCAAACGCTCAAACTGAGATACGTTCCTATGCAACAGGCCCAAGATGAGAAAACGTTTGGGCCGGACACGTGTGGATGTTTACGTCTTAATAATTCCAAACACATGTTTTGTATGTTAAATGTTAATGCAATATGCGAACGTCTGTCGTATTTTCTGCGATTATATGGTGTATGATTGTGTAATTATTAAATTAATTAAGATAAATTTAGTCTCCTGAACCAAGTAAATTAAATATATTGATATTAATATGTTCGGCCGCCAACATCCTACGTGTCCATATCACCGTCTCTTCTTCTTCTTCTTCTTCTTCTTCTTCCTCCTCTTAGTATTTCAAAACCCAAAAGAAATCACCATCGCTCAAGGAAAACGTAATGGCCATGGCTACTCATTTCACCTTCCCTTTCAGCAATGTTGTTTTGGAAGCCTCTCGCGGAAGAGGAAGGTCCGTCCAGAAGCTGATCAGAGCTGCAGCCTCTGGAGATTCCGTGGCTCCGGCGACTTTAAATGACTCAAAAGTGAATCTTGGTGGCTCGGATTTGAAAGTGACGAAGCTTGGTATAGGAGTCTGGTCATGGGGTGATAACAGCTATTGGAATGATTTCAGTTGGGATGGTCAGTTCTATTTTCCTTTTCATCGAACTTTCTTATTGGATTTTGGTTTTTCTTCTCCTCTTTATGTGTCAATAAGTGATGAAGTAAAAAGCTTACTTTTTTTTCTTTTGTGTGATGGTAGATAGGAAATTGAAGGCTGCCAAAGGTGCTTTCGATATCAGTCTTGCCAATGGTATAGATTTTTTTGATACTGCTGAAGTTTATGGTTCCAAGGTAAGAATGAGAAATCTGATTGCTTTTCATAGAATGGTTTGTTTTGAAACTAATTGGGGATCTCACAAGCTTGTCTCCATCTTCTATAGTTTTCCTTGGGTGCTATGAGCTCTGAATCTCTTTTAGGAAGGTACATTATTATTATTTGATTTCTGATCATTGTACCAGTGTGCCACGATGCTCATTGATATTCCACCTGATAATCATTGGTGAATTTTGAACAGATTCATCAGGGAGAGAAAAGAAAGAGATCCTGGAGCTGAGGTTTCAGTTGCAACAAAGTTTGCTGCATTGCCATGGCGATTGGGTCGTGAAAGTGTTATCAGTGCCCTTAAAGATTCCCTTTCTCGGCTTGAGCTTTCATCTGTGGATCTTTATCAACTCCATTGGTATGTGTATGACCCTAATTTCATGTTGGAGTACACACTGTAAGGGAACAATCTCACTATTTTCTTGATTAAATTTCAGGCCGGGACTATGGGGAAATGAAGGTTTTTTCCTAAGAACAGCATTTAAGCTACTTTGAACAAAAATCTTATCAGTTTTGGTGATTATATCAAATCCAATGACAGGGTGAAATATGTTTTAGGATATCTCGATGGTCTTGGGGATGCGGTTGAACAAGGACTTGTGAAGGCTGTTGGTGTTTCCAACTACAGCGGTATTGTTTCAGTCTGTTTTATTCTTTCTCACATTTGGTCAGGACTTGGAAGATTAAGTAATCTAAATCAAGATGTGAAACTTTTCCTTGGTGAAAAAAGGCTAATATACATCCTCTCAATTTATAAAGAATATATAACCATTGGAAAGAGTAATGGGGTTTGGTAAACTTCATATGCACATCTTATGTTGTTTTGTTGATCTTTCGATCTAAAATACTTACTGCTGTGGGTTGTGCGTTCTCAGAGAAGCGGCTACGTGTTGCTTATGAGAGACTCAAAAAGAGAGGAATTCCTTTGGCCTCAAATCAAGTCAACTACAGTCTTATATACAGAGCTCCAGAGCAGACTGGTGTAAAGGCTGCTTGTGATGAGCTCGGAGTTACTTTAATTGCATATTCCCCCATCGCTCAAGGTGTTTGCCTTTCTCTTCTTTGCTTTGCGGTCATGTCCATCGTTCTCTTGAATTTCAGAAGGCTCTTGTAGTATCTACTAAAAACAACCTGGCTAATGAACATGGACCGTTTCTTTTTGTTTTCTCCAGGTGCTCTAACTGGTAAATACACCCCAGATAACCCACCCTCGGGTCCTCGGGGTAACATTTACACTCGTGAATTCTTAACAAAGGTATAGCTCTGACTGCATATATTAAAGTTATCTACCACATGCTTTTATGTATGCAAAACTGCATATACATTCTATAACCTCGAATCCTGTAGGATACGGATTTTGGATTCGATAATTTTCACATCTTACTGCTATATATCTGTGGATATACCGCTGTAGTCTTCTTTTTAGTCAGTAAGTTCTGTTTTGAGAGAAAGAATACCTTTTTATACAGCACACACCCATGTATACCAATCATTGTACCGCTTAGAATATCAAAAGGTAGCTTGATCCTGAAAGGTTTCTTCACTAATTTATGACTTACGATGTTACAGCTTCAACCATTGTTGAATAGAATCAAACAAATAGGCGAAAACTACAGCAAAACTCCAACACAGGTTCTTTCTCTTTTCTTTATGTATTCTAGTTTTTCCCAAAGTTATAGTCCATAAAACGTAAAGAAAGATACGTATGAGTAATTGTTTGATCCATGTTGAGCTATCCAAGTTGTACACCCTATACGTGCTCAACCTACTCTAGGTACTTGCAAAACTATATTGTTTCATCAGTCATGTAACTATTAATGCACACAAACATACACACAGGTAAACATATGTTTGTATTCTTACTTGTTAATTTAAGCTCTCCCTAGAACTACACCATGTAAGACACAGCTGTTTACTTTGGACTTGAAAATTTTACAAGAGCAGTTATTGATATTGCGTAATGAAGCCTAGTTTGAAGTTCAGCTGACCTAAGGGTGCACCCCTCGATTTGCATCAAATCATACACCTTTGTTTTGTATTGTTGTGCTGTGCAGGTAGTATTAAATTGGTTGGTGGCACAGGGGAACGTGATACCAATCCCAGGAGCCAAAAACGCCGAACAGGCCAAAGAGTTTGCGGGAGCGATAGGTTGGAGTTTGACAGACGATGAAGTGACTGAGCTACGGTCCATGGCCTCTGAGATAAAACCCGTTGTCGGTTTCCCTGTTGAGTATCTCTGAAGTATGACACTGTTAGTAGCAATTGTAAAGCTCAAAAGGTACAATATGAATTACAAGTAGCATATAGATGATGGTAGTCAAACAAATGATAAAACAAAAAACTGGGAATTTTATAGATAAAATCTCTTTGCCTCTTTGGGAATTTTATAGTAGTCAAACAAATGATAAAACAAAAAACTGGGGTCTTTGGCACTGGCTTTATACGCACACATCTCTAATTTTTCTGTCTTTTTACCTCTTTGTTAGAACGAGGAAAGCCATTTCATTGTTACCTCTTGTTATATCAGCTTCGCTTTCTTTACTATCTTAAGGTTTTCAAGGATTTGACTCATCCTTATCTTCTCCCTAAGTCAGTGTCTTTAATTCGAGAAGAGATCTATTGACTCTAGATTTATGAGAAACTTGGAAAACGAGTCTGTTAGGATAGGTACACAAGCAAAGCCGCGAAGGTAACATTATCTTGATAATTCTCAAAAGCTCATTTTCATTTTCCTTTTTTTACAAGAGACAAATGAAGAAAGCAAGCATAGCATTGTTCTACTGTGTTGTTTTCACTCAAGCAACACTGAAAGAAGTGGCTGCGTTCTCGACAAATTTCCTGGCTCCCTTGAACCACCTCTTGTCTCCAGCTTGTGCTTTGCAGATGTAAAGCTTACCTCCATTCACAGTGGCTGTGATCAGCTGGTGCTTCCCGCCTTCATCTCCATCAGCCGTTCTTGTCAACACCGACAAGTAATAGTACGGTTTTCCACCAACGTCCGCAGATGATGCCTCCAGAATGTTTGCTGTTGCCACTGCATTGTTGTCAAAACCTCCCTGCAAGAAACATCAGATTCACACAGTTAGGACCTCGTAATCTAACTCCACATAAGGTAAATAGAGTTTATACATCCTTGTTAATATATACGAGCCTTGTAAAACTCATCCAAACTAAAGAGATAATTGCAGATTATCGGTTGGAAGAACGCTTTGAGCTTTGTTTATCGGTTTATAAACCGAGGGAGAGAATGTGTTCTCTTTGGTGTTTGATTCTAATATTCTAAAATATCACTTTCAGGTTTACTCCAAACAAATGACAAATGGGAAGTTTACCTCAGAGGCAGTCTCACCGAAGTAAGCTTGTTTCCCTAGGAGGTAATTAACCTGGATAATCCCACAATCGAATTACCATTCAGTGTCAAAATTCATTTGATCACTATCTTTGTAGATGATGGAGTAAAAGTAAAGACCTGAGAGAGGAATTCTTCAGGAGAACCGTAATCAGTGATGGACTTCTTGTCGGTAGGAGTGACCATGACATTGAGATTGCTAGTAGCATCGAAGTTGTCTTCGTACCTAAGAACTTGTCCTGGATACTCAATCTCTCTGCTTGGGTTCCATTTTGCTGGCACCTGCACTTTGAATCCATCTCCATTATACGCCATGAAGTCTGTGTTTGACTTTGGCTTCCCAAATACATTTGCTGCAACAAACCAAAGAAGGAAAAAAACCACACTATGTTTTCAGAATTCTTTATTGGTCTGAAAATGAAATGATCCAATGTTTTTCGATCTTATTACGTACCAGCTTCACCATAAGCAGCATCAGCGGGAGATACTTTGGAACCAGCAGCAGCAGCACCGACGAGGAGTGTGAGAGCTAGACGGCGAGAGACGGCAGAGTTGTCTTCTTCATGAGGCTGTTGAGCTTTACACACGATCTGAACAGGTTTGGAGAGTGAGACGTAGCGTTGGGATGATGAGGAAGATGATGATCGTGCAGCTGATGAAGCCAATGCACTCTGGTGTAGGAAACACGCACTGTATGCCATTATCACTCTTCTTCTCTCTCTCTCTGCCTCGTCTCTGTGGCTAAAGTTACGAAAATGCTTTTTTGAGGATTGTTGAGTGTGTTAATGTATGGAGATGAAATGAAGAGTGAAGCTGATTGGTTGGTTTCGGATATTGGAAGATCGCTCACTTGATGTCTTGATAAGGTTGTTAAGGTGTTGTAATGTGCCACGTGGCAGATACGCTTTGTTCTTGTACCACGTCAGATTCATAAGCGTTAGATTTTGTACTCTAATTCCACTGCAAGGTCCAATCATCTACCCTCTTGAGTCACAACCGATTTAATTTAGAAAGATTTTGCCTTCTTTCAACATATAAAGTATGTTACTATGAAATTAACGTTACATTAATTTTACTGGAAACATTATATTGGCTAAAAGTTCAAATATCTAATAAACATACTCCTAATTAACAAAATTGTTGAGATTTTCGAATCTGTTACAGCTCTGTAATGGTAATAGACATTTAAAGAAATCGTTTCTTGACTCTGACTCTGTTTGAACGTCATTGCCATCTCGCTTAGCCATTGATGGAGCTTCTGTCAAAGCACTGTTTAGGTCGGTCTGCTCAAATCCCATTATTGGAAAGCATGTTCTCTTCCATGTTACTACCCAAATCTACGTTGTTAGCTAATTTTTGCTTTTTGGACCTTTTTTTCTGTTGCTTAGGCACTGCAGCAACTTCCTCTGGAGCAGGGTTTGGGTCAGGCTGCTCATTCCCACTGGTGACATCAGACGGTTTCTTATCTTCCATGTTCTCCAAATTTAAGTTGTTGGCTGATCTACGCCTTTTGGACCTGAATCGCTTCTTTTCTGGTTGCTTTGCCACTGAAACAGTTTCCATTGGAGCAGGGTTTGAGTTAGGTTGTTCATCCCACTTAGCAAGATTGGAAGGCAAGCTCTCTTCCATGTTACCATAATCCGATTCGTTGAGTGGCTTAAACTCACTCCCATCAGGAAGATCAGATGGTGTGTTCTCTTCCATGTTCCCTAAATCCAAGTTGTTAGTTGATATTCGCCTTTTGGATCTTGATAGCTTCCTTTTTGGTTGTTTAGCTGCTGAAGCAGCTCCTAATGGAGTAGCATTAGGCTCTGTTTGCTCATTCCCATTAATCCGATCAGCCATTTTAGTATCCATGTTGTCCAAATCCAACTTGTTGGAGGACTTGGACTCTGTTCTCTCATCCCCCTTAGTCAGCTCAGAAGGCTTGTTCTCTTCCGTGTTCCCCAAATCCAAGTTGATGACAGTTTGAGGGTCTGTTTGCTCATTCTCAGTAGCCAGATCGACAGGTGTGTCCTCTTCCATGTTCTTCAAATCCACGTTCTTAGCTAATTTCCGCCTTTTGGACCTTGACAGCTTCTTTTTCGGTTGCTTAGCCACTGCTGAAGGTTCCATCAGAGCAGTCTTAGGCTCGGTTTGCTCATTCCAACTACCCATATCAGAAGGCATTTTATTTGTTATCATATCCAAATCCATGTTGTTGACTACCTCGGACTCTATTTGCTCATTTCCATCAGCCAGATCAGAAGACTTGTTCTCTTTTATGTCCTCCATATCCAAGTTGCTAGCTGACTTAGGCAATATATGCTCATTCCCATTGTTACTCAGATCAGATGGCTTGTTCTCTCCCGTGTTCCCCAAATCCAAGTTGATGACAGTTTTAGGCTCCATTTGCTCATTCCCATTAGCCAGATCGGCAGGTGCATCCTCGTCCATGTTCTTCAAATCGATGGTGTTGGCTAATTTCCGCTTTTTGGACCTTGACAGCCTCTTTTTCGGTTGCTTAGCCACTGAAGCAGCTTCCATCGGAGCAATGTCAGGTTCAGTTTGCTCATTCGAATTAGCCATATCAGAAGGCATGTTATTTTTTATCATCTCCAAATCCATGTTGTGGACTGACTCAAACTCTGTTTGCTCATTCCCATCAGCCAAAACAGAAGGTTTGTTCTCTTTTATGTCCCCCATATCCAAATTGCTAGCTGACTTGGGAGATATTTGCTCATTCCCAATATTACTCAGATCAGATGGCTTGTTCTCTTCCATGTTCCCCAAGTTCTCTTCAATATTCCCCAAATCCACGTTGTCAACTGACTTAAGTTTCTTGGAACTTGACTGCATCGGAACAATGTTTGGGTCAGGATGATCTTCCTCCATATTATCCAACCCCAACTTATTGGCTGATTCGAGTTTTGACCCCATTGAGGTAGTGTTCTCATGCTCCCCACTGGAGTTAGTTGAAGTTATGTCATCTCTGATACTCGATGCATCTACCACTGAAGCAACAGGTTTCACAGCTACAGTTTGACCTGAAGGTTGTGTGAGGCCATCATACGAGAGAATGCAAGCTATTGCATACATAGAAGCGCCAAGATGAGGTGGTAAATCTTCATTGGGATGTTTAACCTGCAAAATGCAAAGGAAAGGTTAAACAGAATGGCATTGCCAAAATAAAATAATAAATACATCGAAGCGATTAGAACTTTGTACCTTGAACAAAATAGACGCCATTAGTCTCTCTCTCAAGACGTACATTTGAGCAATTTCAAAAGCTGTAACCTTGTAAGACAGCCACCGATCAACTACCACTTTTACTGAATTTTCCGGTGCAAGCATTATTTTCTCTCCAGGCCTCTCACCTGTTTCATCTATGTCCATCACATCTTCCTCGTCATCACTCTCATCAGCGGCATAGCTCTCTGTAGGAGACACGGCAATGTCTCTTGAAAACAGTAACAAAGGTATAGTGGGAAGAAGAGTGCAGCTTCTTATGTGCACACCCCAATCTCCTCGAGTAATCTCATCAAAAACAATTAAAGCTTCATCGTATTTGCTACTAGACATGTTGACATTGTTTGATAGCGAGAGCACACGAACTTTGGTTCCAGTTATAGTCTCAACTACAGACCTTGTATTATTCTTGGAAAGTGGGCACATTCTTCCCACCATAGGGTAAAATCCTACTGCTACAACCGCACGAAGAATACCCGGATCATGAGCATTCAGACTATAGTTTGGGCCGCTAGGGATGAACCCATGTCTTTTAAGTTCTCCCTGGAGCTTGCTACACATACTATCCAACATCCACATGGCAAATGGGGAAATAAAGTACTTAGAACAAAACACCTTATCTTGACCTCTTTCTTTTGCACTTTTCCAGCACTTAAAAGCCGCGACAATTGCAAGATGATCACTGTGATCTCCATAAAGCGATGCCAGTTCATGTTTTGCAGCAGCAGCTTTTTTTCTGTCGCCTGGCAACATGGGCATGATAAACGGATCCTTGGTGTCGGCGGCACATGCCAGAATAAGTGCTGGATCCAAACAGTTCACTAATACAGCGAAATAAAGCATCTTGCTAATCCGAGGATGCACCGGGAGCTGAGCAAATTTCTGTCCAAGTTCTGTCAGCTCTTCTTGAGGTGTTAACGCTCCAATGTCTTTAAGGATGGCTAAGGCATTTGCAATACTTTGATCAATAGGTGGGTCCATCAATTTCTGAAGGAACTCATTTACATTGCAACTCGGATCCAGCATCTTAACCTGAACATAGTATTGAAGGACATCAGTAAGAAATCAAGTACGCAAGAATCTCAAACAGCATATTATCATGCACAAACAACATTAAAAATCATAGAAAAAAATTCCAATTTATGAAGGACAGCACCTGCAAGCAAAGTTCATCTACTGGCATCCTCCTAACTTCAGGAACTCTATATTCGGGCAAAGAGGCTGCCCGAAGTTTAGAATATAAATGATAGCAAAAGCCAGGTTGGCAACGGCCTGCTCGACCTTCCCTCTGTTTTGCATTTGCTTTTGATACCCAAGAAGATTGAAGCGTTGACAAATCATTATAAGGATCATAACTCTTTTCCTTCATCCGGCCGCTATCTATCACATAAACCACATCATCGATAGTAACTGCTGATTCAGCAATATTCGTCGCAAGCACAATTTTACGACAACCTTGAGGGGGGTGAATAAAAACTTTCCTCTGTTCCGCTGCTGGAACCTTTGAATGAAGACATAAGATGCGGAATTTAGTACTTTTTGCAAAAAAGGGTGTCGCACACAATTTCTCATTTGTTTTACGTATTTCCTCCCAACCAGGTAGAAAAACAAGAATAGCACCAACTTCTGAATCGCTGCATATTTTCTTCATTAATTTCACTATAAGACCCACATCTACTTCATCTGTTTTGCCAGTCGCCACATAGTTATCAAGCATAGTCTGAGAATTGGACTGGGTGTTACCCGTATGTTCCCTGATTATTTGAGCAGTTTCATATTGATTCTCTTTTTCAGCCAATTCTAATGCTGTTATACCTTCTTTAGACTTCAGTGTACAGTCAGTGTGGCCAAATGAGAGGAGCTTGCACACATAGCTAACCTTGCCCTTTCCAGCAAAGACCATAAGTGGTGTTAGCCCTGTCATTGATTCTTGGTAATTGTAAACCTCATGACCTTCTGAGAAAACTAAATCTGAGAGAGCTTTAAAGTCATCATTTGTCCATGCTAAGTTGATTGCTTCATCTAAAACAACTTTCTCTTCATCTTTCAAATCACGCTTGCCACATGGTATGTTTGAGTCGGCAGAAAGTAGATGATTATTCTCGTCTGATTGCAGGACAGAAAGTGCATCCTCCAGAAAAAAGGTTCTCACCTGTAGATACAGACACGAGAATATTGGTTTCCAATACACTGAGATAAAGTAGCGAGTATTAGAGAGAGATAGGCACAGAGAGAGAGGAATTAACTGGATAAGTGAATCCAGGCACCCTGACAACTGGACAACCTCCAAAATATCCGGAAAACCTCTCAGCATCAAGAGTAGCACTCATTAGAATCTGTTACCACCAGATAAATTTATTCTTATATCGTAAATGTATCATAGCAATGGAAAACGATGACAAGCATAACATAATATAACTAACCAGTCGGATATGAGGATTAGAAGGAAGCAAGTCCCTGCAAATAAATAAAAAACACCACAAATTGAACCTGAGTTGTGCCATTCACGCAAAGAATAGAAAATATCTCCTGGTAGTTATCGTTTTCATCGCTTAGCTTCATATAAAGAATTTAGCTACAAGTGTACAAGTATAGCAGTTTTTTTCCACCATGTCGATTTGACCTTTTTGGTTCACTTTGACAAGCTGAGAACCTCAGTGTCCAAGAAGGCTAGAGAGTGTACCTTAAAATCGCCAACATGAAATCAGAGTAGCAGTCCCTTTCATGGATTTCATCCTACAACGTGAGAGACAAGTCAATGACCAAAAGAAACAACTATAAGATCAATTTACAGGCAAAGAGCACATAGAAGAGAGCCTAAGATAACGAACACAAACGTGATTGTTCAAAATAAAATTGTGATTATAGAGTTATAATTTTACTTTTGCCAGCGGAACCAGTACATGCAGTGAACGAGAAAGCATACTTAATAAACACATGAAAAACATATCACGAATCAGATAAAAATTGTGTTACCACTATAATGTGAGTTATTTCAGAAACACAACTGTTAGCGCCTTTGCCTATAAGCACCCTCAGTAGAATGCCATTCGTGCAGAAAACAACTGACGACCATTTTCCACCTTCACTTTGCAGCCGCACCTAGATTTGTATCATAGATTCAATGATATATTCAGAGAATTCTTTTTCCTGTAGCCCTGAGAACTTGTGTGTCTATCATATGGATAAGAATGTCTAACAACAGAGATCCCTTACCTTGTAGCCCACATTGTCCCCTATAATTTCACCTCTTTCCCAAGCTATTCGTTCAGAAACTTCCAGAAAAGAAAGAAGGCATTAACCAGGGAGTTAGCAGCTTATACGGCGCGCATTTGAATTACAAAGCTGAAAAGCTTGTATCAGATAGATACTAACCTGAAATAGCTGAGATACGACGTGGTTGGGTGCAGATGATTTTGCAAGCTTCTCTCTTACTACCCCACATATGATCTAGAAGATATTGAGGCACCTGAGGAACTCACAAATGTGAAAACAAAAAAAACGAAACTACTATTTGAAACTGAAATTAATTCATAAATACTAAGTGATAAGGTGATACCATATACAAGCACACAAACCCTCCACCACTTTAACTTGAACACATTTTTTACAATGCAAAATTATCACATAGCTTTAGACATGAAAACTGAGAAAACCTGAGATGAATAACTACAGTTGACTCCACCAGAAGAAAACAATACAGAAAAAAAGAGCAGCAGTGAAAAAAAGTTGACCGTTTGATTCCAGTGAACTATAAACAACAAGAGGAGAGACGCACCTGAGTAGTTTTCCCACAACCAGTTTCACCAGCAATAAGAACAACCTGCATTTAGAAAAAGAATAAATAAAGACGCTTTCAAAATCAGCGAAAATCCCCACTGAAAACACAACTATGAAATTCACATCCTGAACCTTAATATAGAGGAAGGCATAAAATATCTAACGACCAATATAACCTGATTGGATTCCACTGCAGATATAATGGCATCACGAAAAGACGTGATGGGAAGCTTTGACCGTGCTTCAAAGATCTGTAACATCATTCGAATACAAGGATTTTTCATTCACTCAAGAATCATACTTTTCTATGAAACTGAATTCTGTATAGAGAATATGACAAACATTTGAAACCACATTAACTGCTAACCTGTCGAAAACTTTTATCATTTTCCACTCTAGAACTCAGGGATGCCACTTTATCTTTGATAACTCTTTTTCTCATCTCAGGCTTGAGGAAGAAGTCATCTTTATGTCTCTTGTGGACTGTTCCAGTAGTATATATGCCCAATGATGTTCCTGTAGTATCTCCTTCACAAGGAGGATAGCGAGTAAATAATTCGTGCAGAACAGCTTTTGCCTCTAGTGGAAATGACACACATTTGAGCTTCACTTCATCTGATTTCTTCGTTCCGTTGGCTACTCCGTTCTCCGACACACATTTGACCTTCGCTTGAGATGATTCCTTGGCGTCTTTTTTGTTAATAGAAAGACGCCGTTGATCCCCGCTCCTACACAGAATCCAAGAAATCAGAAATTAGGGCTTTCTCAAGTAGTAACAATCCAAATCTGCATAACCCCCAAACGTCAAGCAATAGTACACTAAGCTGTTACTTACCCGTGACTTTTTGATCCGAGACCCATCCGTCGGCACATCTGATGAATTATGCCACGTTCGCTATTTGAAAGATGCTCGTCAAAGACATAAGCTATACAAGAGAAGCCAACACACTTTCATTCAATCAAACAAAAAAAAACGGAACATTCGGAAAGAAATCATCAAAACTAACATATAACTAAAAAAGCTATAGCAAGTAAACAGTATCGGAAATTCATCTGAGGATTAGCAGAAGAGATAGTTAAGAACAAAGGAAGAATAGCTAACTCACTCTCGTTGCCAGAGGCGCAAAATTGATTAAGGAGCTTCTTGGCCCACTTCTCAGTGGTTTTGCAGAGGCTAGGTTGATTCGGATTCTTATTCTTATTCTTATTCCTTGTCATCGTTTTTATGGGATGTTTCTATCTCTCGGAGTGAGCAGAGAGAGTGTGGCGGGCTTCTGACTCTATGTAAGCTTACAGAGAGGCGCTCGTTGCTGATTTCCGGTTTTGCTCTCCGCCTCCTTCCTTACCCTATTTCCTTTTTTTATTTTATAAATGTATTCTTTTCAAGCTTTTTAAGAAAAAAAAACTCTACTGGACAGCTCGGAGTCTTTTCGGCCTTTTAAGACTTTGGGCCTTTTGGGTAATTATTTGGGCCAATTTTATGGAAATAACAGAATAGTGACCTGGAAGACCTGCATGCACCTGATTCGTTCCCTCACACCCGTTGGTTTCAAATTTCAAAAAGACGACGTTCTATCTGTTTCTTTCTCATTTTCTGCGTGTTTCTCGGGAAAATCTTCCACTCCTGATTGAAAAAGACCAGTAGGTTTTCTCTGTCACTGTTTCTCCCTTCAAGAAATCTAATGATATGAGATGGTTGTTGATGAAGCGGAACCTAAGTCCCATGTGCAGATCCGTGCTTAGATTTATCGATTTATCAGTTTGTAGAGTCATGGCTTGCTTTCTCGACTGCTTCCGCCCCAGAGATAATCGGTCTACTAGTAATCTCGTCTCTCACTCTTCCCTCGCCAATTCCAGAGTAATTATTTCGCTTCTCGTGCTTTTTTTGGTGTCTTTTTCTTTGCATGATCGTGTCCAATTTGGTGTTAATCTAGCTGCTCCAATGATCGTAGAATAAATTTATCCTTCTCTGGTAGATCGAAATGCCTTGCTTGATCCTTCAGCTGGATTTGTGTATGAAGCTTGTAATTAGCTTCTGATGCTTACTGCTCTCGTTTCTTTTGATTTTCTTGATCATAATCAAATGATCTGACCCAGAATTTCTTCTCTCTAACATATTTTCTTTCTCAATTATCTTCAGAAAGGTCAGGGCTCGCAGAATGATTTTTCAGCTTTGTTTCTGTCTGAAGGTAAATCCCTTTTTGATATTTAAATTAGGAATAGGGATGATTGATTCTGTACCATTCTTGCTAATAGGTAAGGTTTTTGTACTTGATTTTCTAGAGAAAGCAGCCTCTTCACCTTGCCTTGAAAAAGAAAGGTTTGATATGGATTCTATTCATATTGACAAAGGCCTAAGGGATGAGGTATGATTATGTTGAAGCATTGCGTCTAATAATATTTATTGCCAGTTTTATGATTACCACAGTTCTTAAAGTTATGCGAAGATGATGCCTATGTTTTTGTTACTGAGGTAGTCTTTAGTTAGGATTCTACAAGGATGGTGCTATAAATTGTAGAGCCTTTAGCTTTCTTTTCTCATTTTTTTTCTATTTTTCCCCCTCTGCTTTATTTTTCTCTTAATCCAGTGTTGAGTTTTCATATATACCTGAATGCAGATGACATCTGCCTAGGTCTCTGTATAAATTGCTTCCTTACTAGAGTGGAGGAGTTCTATTTCAGAAACTCTCTGTATTGTGGAAACTCTTCTCAAACACAGAGCGTCCGTTCTTTGCATATCAATGGAACCTGATAGTTCATTTCTTCAAGAGTTCATGCTGAGAATCTAACACTTTTTTTAACTTGTGAATCATAGGCGCGGTTTCTTAAAGCTTGTGGTACTATACCGGAGACACCTTTTGAAATTAGGAAAGCTTCCCAAAAACTATGCAGTCCTCAACATTCTGGAACTTCCCATTATCACTCATGGATTTCCAGTAACTCCGCGATGGGGTTTCATTCGGCTGAATTCCCAACTCCCGTGAAAGCTTGTGAAGAGTTAGGAAGACCATCATTTACTTCAGAGCAAACAGCTAGCAGGTAGAGACGTTACTTTGTGTCATAAACATCTGTCTTACCCCTCTGTGAATAAATTACGCATTTTGCCTCCTCCTGCTATTATTCATAGGATTAGCATGCTCTCTTAATAGAAGTGGTGTGGTTTCTATTCTACCATTATTGTCCCACATCTTATTAGAACTTAAAAGGGATTTTATGAATCTGGAATTCACTTTGCTCTTGTTTCATATTAGTTGCATAATAGATGTCCCGGACAGTGCAAGGATCTCTTCTGCTTTTGGTGATGGTACTGAAGTAGAAAGCATTGGCACTGCAATCAAGGGTGAGTTGGATAAAAGTGGCAGGCCAACGCTCACAGCAGGAAAGAATAAGTCTGTCAGGTTTGATTGCGATATTGATCAATCTCACTCTTCTAATTCTTCTGAGAATAGCAGCTCAAGAAAACCTGAGATGGGTGGCAAAATTAGTTTTACACTGAGCTCACCTAATCCAACCCCCTTGAAGCTATCTGATGAGATGCAGACTCCTGGAACCATATATCCTGCAAACATGGAATCAGCAGGAAGGCAGAGGCCTAGAATCAGATCACAGTTTGTTCATTCTGTTTCCAATCTAATGGAAAACGCACCCCTATATAATGTCCACAAGGATTCACATGGGAGCCTAGAACAAGCTAAATTGCAGGTTCACAAACAGCAGATAGAGGGTGAAAATTCCTCTTCAGCAGCTTATGAGGAAACGACGGAAGAAAGCTCAGATGAGAAATTTTCAAACGTTAAGGCCAGTTTTTCTCCTTGGCTAAACCAGATCAATGAAGACAGTAACGAAAACGTTGCATTTTCAAATGATAGAACACCCGGACTCGCTGCCATAACCCCAGGTGGCAGGCCTATTATTGGATTGGTTGCTTCTCAATGGATCAACGATCAGCAAACTGAGATTTCACCCAAATTGTGGGATGGAAATGGGATTCCAAATTCGACAACCAAATACAAGGAGGTAATATTCCTTGCCTTTCATCTCCACTTTTTAGGCTCTTTCATGCCCTCTTATATTCAAAAACTATACATGTTTGACTTACGTCCTTCATACCTACGCAGGATCAAAAAGTGAGTTGGCATGCAACACCATTTGAGGTGAGATTGGAGAAGGCACTTTCAGAAGACGGCGGTCAGAATTTGTTTCCTCAAAGGTATTCAACTATATACCAAAAGAGAGGCAATGAAAATGGCAAAAGCAACCCCTCATAATTTTCTGTGATACAGGAAACTGGAAGTAATGATGGAGGAGGCTGAAGGGGACAGAGACATATCACAGCTGCAGCATTCAGTGCAACCAAACTCGGTAGCTTCATTCTGAAAGTTGTCTTGGCTTTCGTACAGATATACTGGAGCTTAGATATTAAATAATAAAGTATAAATAGTGATGTTTCTGAACCTCTTGAGAATTCTCTCGACTAGGCACTCTTTTGATCTTTTTCTTGAGTAAAATTAATCTGCAACTGCAGTATACATATACTTTCATGTTGTTATGTCTGATAAAGTAGTAGCTCACTATGTTTATATTTTAAAATGGAGCAAAGCAGAGGTTTCGTTAAGTCCTTTGGCATAGAAGGAAACAGTATATTCACGAACAGTGGTTTCTCTGTACTTTGGAAGGTTTTCTTCAGACACAAGCTCTTTAATGGGTCCGTATAATGTAGGATTTGGAGTCATGAATGTGGTGAAGAAATATGCGACTGAGACTCGAGCTCTTGTGGCTCTGTTAGCCAATACTCTATGCTCCGAACTGATGAACTTGTCGTTTGAAATAAGCTGCACCAAAAACAGAAAAATCCAAAGAACTTTGAAGCAAGAGGGAAGATGTATCGCTTAAGAAAATTTGGCAGTATATAGAATTTTGAGCAAAAATGCATTGGTTGTGCAAACTTGCCTGTAGAAAGATCACCGATGTTGATAATGAGAGCTCCAGGAACATAAGGAACATCGAACCAGTGCCCTTCACGAAGAACCTGAAGTCCTTCGATCTCATCTGGAAGAAGGACAGTAAGAAAAGAGTTGTCGGCGTGTGGACTTGTGCCCAAAGTTAGATGAGACATGGTGGGTAGTAATGGCTAAGCATGAACATACTCGAAGAACAGTCCATGTCTTTAAGGTGATTAGGGTTTAACCCTAAAGCTTCGGATAAAAGCTGAAAGAGAAATTCACCTAATCTTATCACCTGCTCTGAATAGGCTATCATGCCATCCCTGAAACAAGGCACCATATGAATACAGAGAATTACAATATCAAAAGCATGTTAGAAACAGATGAGCCATCAATCATCATCATACCTACAAATCTCTGGGAGATCTTGTGGTTTTGGAAGATCTGGAGCCATGTGACAAGCAATTGTGTCTCTCCAATTTGCTACTGGAGAACTATAGAGATCGAAATTACTTGAATATTGAAACTTTCTAGTTCAATCGCGGCTGTATAACTCTTTCTTCACTTCTGGAGGTTGTTTATGAAACTCATGAACTCCATCTTTCATCTTCTCCAGAAGATTGAGTGAAACTCCATGGTTGATCACCTGGAAGAAACCCCATTTCTCTGATGCTTCCTTAATCCTTTCAATCGCATTCTTGCGCTTAAGCACGTCCTTGAAATCTCCTCCTCCAAGATTGATTGTTGGGATCGTCGTGAGATGTTCCAAGTCTGATGAAACTGGTTTAGCGTTCGCTAATTTGACAGATGGGTGATGTTAGATGCGTGGAATCTGTGCTATTCCGGCGTCTACGAGTCCTTTCACACTCGTCTTCGTCTCATCAAAAGCTTTAAGCTCACTGACACGATCATACGAAGAACCAACCTTGGTAGTCTCCATTGTTTTTTGTTTCTTAGGAAAACAGAACAATGTAATACACTCACACTTATACATAACATGGTAACCCAAATCAACAAAAATGAAACTTTTTGTCTGGATTCGAAGATGGGATCAGTTGCTACGGCAAGACCATTGATTGTAGATAAGGTTGATAGAAAAAACCAACGGCTTGTGACAGAGATTGGTTCAAACACGTTTTAGTAGCGACATAAATAAAATTCAAAGTCCCACGGATCTTTCATTGAACAAAATGATAGTGTGTATATGGCATTCTCAGATCTTGAGATGGAGTATTCCAGAGGTATCATCGAATCCTTTGGATCTGTAGAACTTTGAATACAGAAAACTGGAAGTGATAATGGAGGAGATTGAAGGGGACAAACAAATATCGCAGCTGCTGCATTCAGTGCAACCAAACACGGTAGTTTCCTTCTGAGCAGTATAACTACTTACATATGAATATCATGAGTCATGAGCAAATGGTATACTCTACTTTGTGCCTTTTCTTAGGAGCTTTAAAGATACTAAAAAATAATGTATAAACAGTGATGTTCATGAATCTCTTGACAATTCTATTCACAAGACACTCGTTTGATATTTTTCTTAAGTAATAGTAATCTGCAACTGCAATACAGTATTACATGTAGTATCATGTCGTATTTGATTGAGCAGTAGCTTACTTTTATATTTTAAAATGGAGCAAAGCAGAGGTACCGTCAAGTCCTTTGGCATTGAAGTAAGCAGTATATTCTGGAACAGTGGTCTCTCTGTACTTTGGAGGGTTTTCTTCAGACACAAGCTCTTTAATGGGTCCGTACACTGTAGGATTTGGACTCAAGGCGGTGGTGAAGAAACACGCGATGGAGACACGAGCTCTTGTGGCTCTATTAGCCAACACTCTGTGCTCGGAGCTGATGAACTTGTCGTTTGTTACAAGCTGCATCAAAAACACACAAAGAACATTGAAGCAAGAGAGAAGATGTATCGCTTAAGAAATTTGTGCAAAAATGAATTGGTTGTGCAAACTTGCCTGTAGAAGATCACCGATGTTGATGATGAGAGCTCCAGGAACATGAGGAACATTGAACCAGTACCCTTCACGAAGAACTTGAAGCCCTTCGATCTCATCTGGAAGAAGGACGGTAAGAAAAGAGTTGTCGGCATGTTGACTTGTGCCTAAAGTTAGATCAGGCTCAGGACATGGTGGGTAATAATGGCAAAGCATAAACAAACTCGTAGAGCAATCCATGTCTTTGAGGTGATTAGGGTTTAATCCTAAAGCTTCTGATAAAAGCTGAAAGAAAAATTCACCCAATTTCATGACTTGCTCTGTATATTCTACCATAACATCCCTGAAACAATAAACTGTATGAATAGACAGATTACAAAATTCAAAACATGTTACAAACAGAGGATTCAGCATCATACCTACAAATCTCTGGAAGATCTTCTGGTTTTGGGGGATTTGGAGCCATGCTACAAGCAACTGTGTCTCTCCAATTAGCTGCTGGAGAACTATAGAGATCAAAATTACTTGAATACTGAAACTTTCTAGTTAAATCACGACAGTATAACTCTTTCTTCACTTCTGGAGATTGCTCATGAAACCCACGAACTCCATCTTTCATCTTCTCAAGTAGATCGAGTGAAACTCCATGGTTGATCACCTGGAAGAAACCCCACTTCTCTGATGCTTCTTTAATCCTCTCAATCGCGTTTTTGCGCTTAATTTCGTCTTTGAAATCCCCTGCTTCGAGATCGATCGTTGGGATAGTCGTGAGATGTTCCAAGTCTGGTGAAATCGGTTTAGGGTTTGCCAATTTGGCAAATGGGTGATGGAATATGCGTGGAATCTTAGATATTCCGGTGTCGACAAGTCCTTTCACACCAGTCTTCGTTTCATCGAAAGCTTTAAGTTCACTAATACGATCATATGAAGAAGCAACCTTGATCGTCTCCATGGTTTTTGGTTTCTCAGAAAAACAGAACAATCTGACACATTCGTACTTAAAACGATAACCCAATTGACAAAATTGAAACTTTTTTCCGAGTTTGAAGATGAGACAAGTTGCTACAGCATTGTCCATTGATTGTAGATAAGGTTGATAGAAAAAGACAACGGCTTGTGACAGAGACTGGTTCAGACAAGTGTTATTACATAAATAAAATTTAAGTCCAGACACGCATCTTTATTTGAGAAAATGATAATTTATATGGCTTTCTCAGATCATAAGATGGAGTAATCCAGAGGTACCATCGAATCCTTTGGATCTGTAGAACTTTGCATACTCTGTAATGGTGGTGTCTCTATATTTGGGAGGGTTTTGATCAGACAAAAGCTCTTTAATTGGTCCGTAAACTCGAGGATTCGCCATCAAATACGAACTGAAGAAACACGCCACTGAAATTCTTGGTCCAGCTCCATTCGCTAAAACCCTGTGCTCCACGCTTATGAACTTGTCATTTGTTATGAGCTGCAAGATGCTCCAATAAAGATGGTCAAAATCAAATCAAAGTTAATACTATTCCATTGATAAACTACTGTTCAAAACCCTAACCTGAAGAAGATCTCCAACGTTAACTACAAGAGCTCCAGGAACAGGAGGAACATCAACCCAGTATTGGTCATGGAGAACTTGAAGACCTCCAATATGGTCTTGAAGAACAACAGTAAGAAAAGAATTGTCCGAGTGTTTGGTTAGGCCTAAAGTAAGGTCTGGTTGTGGACATGGTGGGTAGTAATGGCCGAGCAACAGCAATGAGTTGGTGCAATCCATGTCCTTGAAGTGGTTAGAGTTTAACCCTAGAGCTTCTGAGAGAAGCTCAAAGAGCAATTTACCCAATCTCATCACTTCTTTTGAGTACTCAATCATCAACTCCCTGACAAAATTTCTCACCAAAACTCGTAAAGAAACATTTTTGAATAGAGTTTGAGGAGCATACGTAGCATGTTACATAAGTCCTAGGCTTGGGTGTTCAGTTTAACCGGTTCAAGTTCGGTTTTAGAAATTTGTTTTTGAGAAATTTAGAATTTGAGAAAAGTAGCCGAATGGTTTTGTTCAGTTTAGAAGGTTTGATTTATAAGTTTTAAAAACAAATTATATTTATAACCAAATTATATTTTGATTAAGTTTTTGACAGTATAATATAAATAAAATAAAATAAATTATTTAGTTTAGTTAAAGACGGTATAATTTTCATATACCAAAATATATGTTTCTATTAATAAAAAATTTAGTTATTTTCGTAAATATTGGTTAGTTTTATTCGGTTTCACATTAGGGTTTAATTCAGTTTATGATCGCTTAGTTAAGTATTAAAAATTTCATTTCATTAGGAGATTTCATATTTTGGTTTTAGGTTCGAGTTTTGAAATTTATGCTCGGTCTAGGAATTATGGCCACCCCTAATTAAGTCTATTAAATATTCAAAATATTTGATTTCACGTTGAATTTCAAGAATCATGAAATGAATCTTACCCACAAACTTCAGGCAAATCCTCCGGTCGTGGAGGATCTGGTGCAGTATAACAACCAAGTGTATCTCTCCAATTCGCCGCCTTTGAGTTAAACAAATCGAAGTTGCTACTATATACCATCTTACTAGCTGGATCTCGAGAATAAAACCCTTTCTTCACTTCTGAATCTTGTTCATGAAACTCACGAATCCCTTCTTTCGTCTTCTCCAACAGATCAATCGGAATCCCATGATTGATCACTTGGAAAAATCCCCATTTCTCTGCTGCGTCTCCGATCTTCTCTACCAACTGTTGACGTGTGATTGATTCTGTTGTGCCTACTTTGAGATCAATAGTTGGGATCGTGAGCTGAGAGGATGAAGGTGGTTTTGAGGTTGCTAGAAAGGCTGGAGGTGCACGAAATATCGTCGGAATTTCTGTGATTCCGGCATCGACTAGGCCTTTCACGCCGGTTTTTGTCTCGTCAAAAGCTTTTAGTTGACTTGGACGATCAGTTGCAGTAACTGTGGGAAGTGATGATTCCATTGGTGTTTATCTTTTGGACAAGACAGATTGAAGAGAGATTAGGAGCTGCTTTTTTTGTGAATGAAAGTCAACGACGAAGATAGATTTTAAACTGAATACCTATGGAAGTACATGTCTTAAATGTGTTTCTCAGTGGTAAAAAGAAAAAAAGTTGTGTTTCTCATTTCCACGTGGGATAATCTTTTTTAAAAAATTATTTAAAAACAAGTATGCGTGACCAATAATATGTAAAAATTGAGAAGCGGGTTATCGATCCCGGTACCTCACGCATGCTAAGCGAGCGCTCTACCAACTGAACTTCAACCCCAATACAAATGTTTTACCTATAATATTTATATAGCTTATTTAATAAAGTTTAACGGGACTTCCGAAATAACCGGTTCTCAAAGTTTGTGAATAGAGATGATATTTTTTTTTTTTTTCAAATCAGTGCTCACTTTCCCGGTGACTCTTTCGTTCAAAATAAAATTATCTGAAGTGCCCTAATCCCGTCTGCTCGTTGGAGGAAATATCCGGTGATAGATTGACCGTTAGAGTGAAGAAAAGAGTGAGAGGCTGAGTGTGTATTTGCGACGAAGAGAGATGGCTGGATTAACGAGAGCAGCCGGTGCTTTTGTGGTGACTCCACATAAAATCTCCGTGTGCATTCTTTTGCAGCTATACGCTCCTTCTGCTCAGATGTCTCTTCCATTTCCTTTCGCTTCGGTTTCCCAGCACAATCGCCTCGGCCTCTACTTGCTCTCTCTCACTAAGGTTTTCCTTCTTCACTCTTCGTGTTCTCCTGAATTGCATTATCTTATAGTTTTGAGGTTTATTCAGTAATGTCTTTTGACCCTTGTGAGTCTCCTGGAACGTCTCTTATCCTGGAAGCTATGCTTCTGTGTCGATTTTCTTTATTCCACTTCTTTATAGCTTCCGACGCTTATTTCAGAGGTTTAGTTCAGTCTGCTGAAACGAGTTTACGGCTCAAAGTCTTTTATAGCTTGTATTAATTTCAAAATTTTCCTTGGATTCGGTTTTTCTGAGTGATGGACTGTGTACTTGTCGGGTTTTGTGCGTTAGCAAACTGTTATTTTTCCTGACGTGATTGACATTGATGGTACAGTCTTGCGATGATATATATGAGCCAAAGCTGGAAGAGCTCATCAACCAGTTGAGGGAAGTTGGTGAAGAGATGGATGCGTGGCTAATTGACCATTTAACTAATAGATTTGCCTCTTTGGCTTCACCAGATGATCTATTGAATTTCTTCAATGACATGCGAGGTTAGCTACTTGCTTGCTAAGGTCTTTTTTACTTTTTCTTGTATTCCATAATGTTTGAATCGTATTAGTTATCGTTTATCTGTATGTAGGAATACTAGGGGGGCTCGATTCAGGAGTTGTGCAAGATGATCAGATTATATTGGATCCCAACAGCAACTTGGGAATGTTTGTTCGTCGTTGCATTTTGGCATTTAACCTTTTATCGTTCGAGGTATTGTGCCTTTTACGTTTTTGTTATTCTTGTTTTATCTTAAAAATGAATAATAGTACTACTATCCAACCCAACATCATAGAGGAAATATCTGGTATTTTGTTTGAACATTTCCCATGTAGGCAGAAGTTGTCACACAGCACCGATCTCTTTTCATTTTCCGTCTACTTTCTTTACACTAAACCCAACAGTGAATGTTTTCAAAGAGCCGTCCATTTCATTGATTTGTGAATTTCTGCAGGGAGTTTGTCATCTTTTTTCAAGCATTGAAGATTACTGCAAAGAGGCCCATTCAAGTTCTGCTCAGTTTGATGCATCTAATAGTAATCTGGAGTCATTAACACAAAGTGATCAGATGGATATGGAGAATTATGCAATGGATAAAGCAGCTGAAGAACTCAAGCTTCAGAAAAATGCCAGTGGAAGTGTTCCTTTTCACCTTCATACTCCGGAAGCACTTCTTAAAGTGTCAGAAGGTACCCATTACGGTATTCACAAATTTTTGCTTAAAGAAAACTTAAGAGTATCTCAGAATATCAGGTTCTAGAAAATATTGAGGAAATGGACTTGTATATTCGTGATCAGGCTGCAATTTAGGTGCTACATGTCTGGTAACATGTCTTAGCTGATTAATTAGCATCAGTGGTAGTATCAAAGTTCAACCTGTATCTTACTTTTAGCTGAAGACTTTTGAAGTGTTTGCATGAAAAGTTTCTTGTTTTTGTTGTTTAAGATCTGGACTTCTGAAGATATTTCCCTTCCCTAATATAAAAAAGATCTTTTCTAGTTAATGAATTCTGTCTGTTAGTTTTGTTCTTTTGTTTTCGCTCTTGCTTGTTTTGTAAGACCCTCAAAATTATATTAAAGCACAGAACAAATGAGTCATGCAGGTTTGCTAGTTACTAGGAAGGAAACATCAAGAACCAGCAAGAAATTTATAGAGGCAACTCCAGTTGCTTGTGCATCATCAAGCACACTTGATGGTACTCTAGTAGATGAGTCATTATTCCTTCGAACAAATTTACAGATACAAGGCTTTTTGATGGAAAAGGCCGATGCAATTGAAAGGTAAAGCCTCTAATTCCTTAGTATCCGATATTTTTTCTGTCAAAAATATTGCTAAGTTTTAAACTTTCATCTCCTCATAATTTGATGTCAGCCATGGAAGTGCATTCTCTACACTTTCGATTGAAAGTTTCCTTGAACAGCTCCAGAATTTAGCTCCTGAATTGCATCGTGTAATGTTTTGCTTCCTAATACTTTACATAGCAGTAAATACAGAAATTACTCATTCTTTGATATTCTTACATGTTATTTACGGGATGTAACGATGCAGGTTCACTTTTTGCGTTACTTAAATAAGGTTCACAGTGATGACTATTTTGGTGCTTTGGATAATCTCCTTCGTTACTTTGATTACAGGTAATCTGTACGTCTTGTTGTTGTTCATTGTTTTCTAAACAATTATGATAATAGTATTAATATTACTGCTGAAAACTTTTATCGCTTGCATGTGACTCTTCAATATATTTATTTGTGTTTGCCTGTAAGATATCTGGCAAACATGAGCTGATCCACGATCGTTACCTTAAAGTGCAGGGACTGAGGGATTTGATCTTGTTCCTCCTTCAACTGGTTGCAGCATGTATGGAAGGTACGAGATTGCTTTGCTATGCTTAGGAATGATGCATTTCCGCTTTGGGCATCCTAATTTGGCTCTAGAGGTGAGCTTTAATACTCCCCATAGCTTCTATTTCTAAATAATTGTTCTTGATCTTTAATCTTTTCTGTATGGACCAATTGTACATTGGATAGTTTATTTTTGTGGGGCTAATAATAAGTGGTGCTCATTTGTAATGTATCTTCAGTGTCCTAAAAATATGGTTTTCCTTAATCACAGGTCTTAACAGAAGCTGTGCGTGTATCGCAGCAGGTATATTCTCACTTTAAGCACCTGCTGTGTGCTCTGTTTTTAGTATATTTTGAAGAAAGTGGTGTGTTTGATAAAGTCATGCAGGACGTACAATAGTATGAAAGTTTCCTTAAGCTGAATCTTGAGCTAGTTTCTTCCATTCTTTATCACCTAGTTCAACAAAGCGCAATGGAAATGTTTAGAATTCCAAATTATTGTGGTGTCTCTTAATATACTCCCACTCGTCACATATTTAGAAGTATCAGACATATTTTATTCTGTAAGGATGTATGTATGGGGTTAACGTATTTGATTTTGAAGGTGTCCCATGGGACTGTGTCATTTTAGTAGATCTAAAATTTGTATGTATTTTGTACATGTTAGAAGGATGACATTTCTCTCGTTTGGCTTCATTATGCAGTTACATGAATTCTAAGATACCATTGTTCAGCTTAAATTCATTTATGGCGTCTAAAACGTGTGTTGATTCTGCAGCTTAGTAATGATACTTGTCTAGCATATACGCTAGCAGCAATGAGCAACTTGTTATCAGAAATGGGCATTGCAAGTACCAGCAGTGTTCTCGGATCCTCGTACTCACCCATCACTGGCACTGCGTTCTCATTATCTGTACAACAAAGAGTGTACATTCTTTTGAAAGAGTCCTTAAGGAGAGCTGACAGCCTAAAGTTAAGACGCTTAGTGGCAAATAATCATCTTGCGATGGCTAAGTTTGAGTTGATGGTAAGGTCTATATTAAGTGTTGATGAACGTAGTTTTTTCCTTAATTGTTTAGATTTATCTGTGATCTGTGCTGGGAAATTTTGGTATGATCTTTCATTTAGAACCTTTTATGACCTTCATATCTTTTGATGCACACTGAGCCAGTGAATTATCACAGTAATCTCATCATTTGGAGAATTTTTTTATTAAACGTGAAACATGTTACATGTGGTGGATTATACATTCTTGGGGCGTATTTCTTACAGAAGAATTCGTGATATAACGATTGAGAAGAAGAAAACATAGAAAAAAGTTGTGAAGCACATATGACAGATAGATAGGAATAAGTTAAAGCAATTCAACTTTTTTTGCTTCCTTAAAAAAGAACATTTCAGCATCTGCAATCTCTATGAGAGAATATGTAGTGTATTATAGAGAAAGAGATATCACCATTTTGCTCTTCAGCATGTATCTCCATTTCATCACTTCCTTTTTGTTAGATTAGACATTCAAATCTTAAACTTGAACTCATATATTCAGTTATCTGTTTGATTTTTTTAATCTTGTTACTTTGCTAGCGCTGTATGTAGGGTATTGCTTCTTCAATAACTGTTAACTAGTGAGAAAAATCTATATCTTTTTTTTCCTATTCGTTGCTTTGTGCTAAATCAGTATAGTTATATTGTTGTAATACAGCATGTGCAAAGGCCTCTCTTGTCATTTGGTCCCAAAGCTTCTATGCGTCACAAAACTTGTCCAGTTAGTGTCTGCAAGGTACTGAATATACCACCTAACTATTTTGACTAGAGCAATATCTTCACATCTATGTTTGAGGTCTAATCAGTTCTTGAATAATCTATGGCAGGAGATAAGACTAGGTGCACACCTTATCAGCGACTTTTCTTCTGAAAGCTCTACAATGACAGTTGATGGTTCTCTAAGCTCAGCTTGGCTAAAAGACTTGCAAAAACTATGGGGCCCTCCTGTGCTTTCCCAGGACTCTGGTTCTAGAAAGAGTTCGACCTTTTTCCAGTTCTGTGATCATTTAGTCTCGATTCCCGGATCTGTATCACAATTAATAGGTGCTTCTTATTTACTCCGGGCTACTTCATGGGAGTTATATGGCAGGTATAATTGATATTGACTTTATGTTTGAAGATGATTGCTACTTCCTTAAAAAGCTCTGCCCCATAATTTTCTGAAGGATTAAACTGTATTAAATCGTGAAAAATTGTCTATAACAAGTTGTATAAAAATTGTATCCACCTGTGTTGTTTCAGTTGACCATTTGAAAGGTGCTGCATATTTTAAATCATTTATGTCTCAGAAAGAAATGGTAGATTTTGAGGACACTGCTGCAGCTAAAACCATCTCGGAACATTTGTGGTTGTACTTGTGAAATGGATTGTTTTGACCTTGAAAATGTGTAAACTGATAGTAGGTTAGTCTCTGTCATGTATTCCACCATGAGCTCAATCTTTAATCTCCATAGCTTTAGCTTTGTCTTTATTTTGCTTTTGATGCTTAAAGTACCCACTCAGGGAATGAAATCATGATCATTTAACTTATCTCTACTACAGTTTGTTTATCTGTGTTTCCATTATATGCTTTCTTATGCCTGGGAAGTTGTTTTCTACTCTCTTTGTCACAGTTTCTTTGATCTTTATAGCTTGTTCATTTCTCTTGAAGTTAGGTAACTAGAAAGGCCACACGTTAATTTCTCACTACTCACAAACCCTTAATGTTGACGAACTCATTACTCATACAATTTCTTCTTTGCTGACCTTATCTTTCTAACAACTGAAATAGGAACTTGATTGTGTTGATATTTTGGTAGTTTATTAATTTATTATTTTTCATTAGCTCTCCTATGGCTCGGATGAATACCTTGGTGTATGCAACTCTATTCGGTGACTCTTCTAGGTAATTTTATTTAAATGTACTTTCTTGTTATACTCTCAGTCCCACTCCCTCTTCCTTTTTAGCTCTTTGTCTTTCTAAAACAGTGTCGTACATTCGTTTGAGTAATTTGATCTATTTTTTGCACCAATAGTTCTTCTGACGCAGAGTTAGCATACTTGAAGCTGATTCAACACTTGGCACTATATAAGGGATACAAAGGTCAGTTTCTGTGCATAGGGTCATGCACGCCTTGTTGCACGTGCCTTGGTCTTTCAATTTCTGTATAAACCGATACAAAGTATCTTGATGATCCTTTGCAACAAAAAGTTATAGCTGAATATAATGTTTCAGCGTAGAAAAGTCAGAACTTTCTGCTTCTATTGCATGCAGAGTATTTATTTAGATCTTGCTTCGTGTTTTTTCTTTTCCTATGTTGACCTGTGTGTTCTGAAACCAATGCTTTTCTAGATGCCTTTGCTGCTCTTAAGGTTGCGGAGGAAAAGTTCTTAACCGTATCAAAATCAAAAATTCTATTGCTCAAGTTGCAGCTACTACATGAATGTGCCTTGCATTGGTAAGGTTCCTATTCTCTTATATAACACTCCTCATGTTATCTCTCTCTTGTCCAATTAGCTTCATGGTTATGGCGAAGGAGGGGGAATCTAATCAAGTTTTCCTCCCCCAAAAGTAACCTCGTGTTGGAGCTCCACTATTTTACAGCACTTGTAAATTCTAAAGAAAATGCTTCTATTTGATATTTTTCTTAATAACCTCATATAACCAGCAAAGTTGACTCACATATCGTTCCCTCTGTGATAATATAGTATATTGTTTGAGGGTAATTTAAAATAGATTCCAATGCTTTAAAAGTGTATAAAGAATTCATTGGGATAGTAATTGAACAGAAGCTTCCTATCATACTCGAATTGGAATCTCTTAAGTCAACTGTTCTAAATTCGTTAAATTCATTAGTGGGAATCTTAAGCTAGCTCAACGAATGTGCAATGAGCTAGGAGGCTTGGCATCAACAACCATGGGTGTAGACATGGAGCTGAAAGTAGAAGCACGTCTTCGTGAAGGTCGGACGTTGCTTGCAGCTAAACAGTATAGTCAGGTTTGTAGTAAATTGTTTCTGACCATCTGTAATAAAGTCCATGTGCTATGCTTTGTTAGTGAATCTTCATTTTGCGTTGGTATTACGTTCTCTACAGGCAGCAAATGTGGCACACTCCCTCTTTTGTACGTGTCACAAATTCAATTTACAAATCGAAAAGGCGTCTGTTCTTCTATTGCTTGCAGAGATCCCTAAGGTAAGACATGGTTACAAATAATTACGAGCTTAGGAGAACAGTGATTGGAATATGTATTCCTTTTATAATTTGTCCTGCTTTACTGATTACAGTTATATAGTTTCTTTTCTGGAAGTTTTCATGCCTCCCATGCATAGCTTAACTCACATGTTATTTCTTCTGAATGTGCTCTTTTCTGCTGATTGGTCTTAGACAACATTAAAATGTGTTGTACTATGGCATCATATCCAAGTCCTTTTGTTAGTTTTCTGACCGGCCTTCACCTTGCACTTCCCCCTGTGGTTCTCAGAAGTCAGGAAATGCAGTCATGGGTCTTCCATATGCGCTGGCAAGCATTTCGTTTTGCCAGTCATTCAACTTGGACCTTCTGAAAGCATCAGCTACTCTTACACTGGCCGAGTTGTGGCTTGGTCTTGGATCAAATCATGCTAAAAGAGCATTAGACCTTTTGCATGGAGCTTTCCCTATGATTCTTGGCCATGGAGGTTTGGAGTTGCGTGCGCGTGCATTCATATTTGAAGCAAAGTGCTATCTGTCTGATCCCAGCTTTTCAGGTACCTTTTGTTGTCTTGTACTGCTTAGTCTGCTTTTGACTATAGTTCATGCTTTTTAGTTACATGATTATGAATTTTATATGAAAGGGGTGATGCCTTTGGCACATAGAAGGTTTTAGATCCTTGATAGATTCATCTAAAAAAGTATTCAAACTGGAATATTCATTACTTATTACATTATGGACGTAATCTAATCCTACTTGCTCCCGGTTTTGTTAAATTAACTTAAAGTGAATGGCGCTAGGGTTGTAGTATTACATTAACCTAATGTTCAAGACATAATAGATAGAATTTGATTCTTGTGGATATAGTTTTGTCTTGCTAGTTGCGAGTTCAATTGGTTTTGACTTCTGTTTGTTGGACTGAATATATTTCACAGATTCGGACACTGTCTTGGATTCTCTAAGGCAAGCTTCAGATGAGGTTCAAGCTTTGGAGGTAACTTATACCAACGTGTTTATCTCCACATCATTGCATAAGAGATGCTATGTTGCATTTGATTCAAAAACAAAACAAAATTCTTTCAGCTTCTATTTAGCTCTTCAGTACCGTGGTTAGCCGTTTGTTCACTAATTAATCGTTGTATTTTACTAGCAGTACCATGAACTGGCAGCTGAGACATTGTACTTAATGGCGATGGTATATAACAAGTTGGGACGGCTTGAGGAGAGGGAAGAAGCAGCGGCTTTGTTTAAGAAGCATATGATAGCTCTCGAAAACCCTCAAGATGATGATGTGGAACAAAACATGGCATGAGGTTTTGTGATCTTATTTTGATAAGCTTATTGTGCAGAGCTTGTAACTTACGTTGTAAACATGTTCCTTAACAAAACCCGTTCTAAATGCAGGATGAGATCATTTGGAAAATCATTACACGTAACGATATTAGGATTCAAATGACCTTCAACAGAGAAAAAAAACAAAAACATTACAAAGTGGTTCTGTCTCCTGTCTTTTTTCTTCTTTTTTTTTCCGTAAAGAAGTGTTTGATTAAATAAAGTGGCCCAAGACCAAGTTGGTAGGTTACAGTAAAAATAGTTGGGCTTTTAAAGTAAACAAACGAGATCATTAACAAGACAATATGATGTGGCAAACATGCCCGAATCTGCGTAATGATGCCTACGTGTTGTCCAAGATGTGTTCCGTCAAGTAGAACGCCAGTAAGCGTCACCGGAACAATGGTCGATAAGCACTATTTAAGGTCATCCAATTAATGGTAAATTAGACGAGTTCCACTACAACTTCTTTCGTAACTATTGAATCTAAATATAATCTGGCATTGAAAAATATATGTGAATACCAACAACCTTGATCGAAATTGACAAAACTGATACATAGATAAGATCTAAAACCTGGAAAAAAGCTGAAAAGATGATGACGAAATCTTGATGGTGATTATCGAAACTTATTAAAATGAAAACTAAAAAAAAAAAAAAAAGCAAACACCCGACAAGAGGGAAAGAATCTAGGAGAAAATTAGAACCTAAAAATCCGAAGAGAAAGATGAGGAACCGATAAACCTGTGAGAAGTGCCGGCAAGTACACCGGGAAAAGTCGATAAAAGTTAAGATTGAAGATAAAAACAGTAGATCTATCGTATAGGCGAGGAAGAGAGATCATAAGAGGATAATCAAAAGGAAACAAACATAGAAAGACAAAAAAAAGGAAAAACGAGTGGGAAAATGTGGAGAAGGAAAGAAAAAGAGAGAAGGAGGTAGATGATGAGCTTAACAGAGAAGTAGAGACGCTAGATCTACTAAAAACCGAGCCCAACTAAGCTAAAGGACCGTTAAACCTCAAAGACTTCCTCACAGAACCAATTCAGGGCAACACCTATCTTCCTTTTCTCCACTAGATCTAGAATAAAGGTCTCTGAAGCTTAAAGAAGAAGAAGAGAGGATTCATACCCAAGACAAGCTTCAGCACCAGTGATGCAAATTGCCTGTGAGAAAACTCACAACGACGACAAACATGTGGGACACGTGAAGCATAAGACCTCTGCAGATCTGCAAAAATTGATGGAGATGGTCTCGTCGGAATGAGCGCGTTAGTACAGCGGTGACGACAAGGCTTGGGGGTATGAAGAGACGACGGAGTAAGCTTCCTTTCCCGGTGGCAGTGAGACTGGCAAACACCGGGAAAGGAGATCGACGGTGGCCTTGTCTTCACGGGAGAGAGAAAGTTACGAGAGAGAAAGACTTCGATAGTTGAATTCTTGGTCTCTTGTCTTCTTCTTTTTTTCCCAAAAGTAGATACTTAGCATTAAAAGCCATAAGGCTTAGGTACATGAAAACAGAGGTTGAAGGGGAATACATAGCTGATCCCAGACCTCGTTAAAGGACAAAAGTTAAAGAAAAACAAAATGCTGATATGAAAAGTATGATTCGCGAGGTAGCTAAAAGATGAGGGCTTCTAATTATAACGAGTTCCATTTCTCAACCCCTTGAGTAAGCCTTCTTCTTACGGGTTCTTCGTCCCAGCATTGCCCGCAGAGGGACCATCATTAGCTGCAGCATCTGGTCGTGTACCTTCAATGGCGGTTGAGGGTTGCTGATTGGCATCTTGTCTAAAACACTAACCAAAAATATCAAAATTATTAGACACTATATTCTATTTTGCCCTCGTTTATGTTTAGATCATATCCAACAGAACTCATGTCCATATGATTCATATCTACGAACTTATGTCCATGTTTATGAATTCATGTTTATGTCTATGACACTAGGATTTGTGAGATTAAATTATTGGGTTGCATGTTTGATTTGTTGATTTCGGATTTGAAAGGGAATTGACCTATTGCCACAAATACCATTAAAAATGGCATAAACTATAGGAAAAAATGTCGTAGCATTTTATACAATTTCAAAACTTAATGGGGTGTTTTAGACAATTATATATATTGTTAATGTATATTTTTTAGACTACTATGTACAATTCCTATAGTCATACGTATTATTACATGAAAATGTTAGAAATCTAATCCTAAAACATTAAAATAATAGTACAACCAACAAAACATTGTTTAGAATAGAGTAATACTAAATTTTAGTAAAATTTTGATTTTTACAACTATGTAGAGGTTTGTAATACTTTTTTTTTCTGTTCAGAGAGGTTTGTAGTACTTAACCACTGTGTATTTCACTACAAAGTATTACCAAGTATTACAATCAAGTAACCAAGTATCACAACATGTTTTTCATTTTCTAGGAAAGGTTCGTGGATTATTTGAGAAAATCGGGTCAGATGGTTGGGTGGACTATTCTGTTTTGGTCAAGTGGCCCAAGTTAAATTGTACATATGTAAGAAGACATCAGGTCTTAAAGTCTTTAACTCTTTTTCTGATTTAAAATAAAATTAAAAATAATTACAATTTAGAGGAAAGTGTATTTTAGCACATCTCTCAGCATTTTGGACTATATGAGATTTGATCCTCGTTGCTCTTTAATTCTTTAGCCTCTCTCTCATTTTTCATTTCTCGCCGATAATTCACTCACCCATATTTGGACCCAAACCCTTCTCGCGATCCAGGTATGTTCTCGATGCTCTATGTGGAGATCTTCTTAGATCTAAAGATCCTTTTTTTATTTTCGTAGATGTGATTTTTAGGTATTGATCCATTTCTCCGAATGGCTTGATGTTTCTCTACTCCTAATTGTACTTTCTGGTTTCGCTGTTTGACTAGTATCTGAGACGAGGTATTATAACTTCTTTTGTTGTCTGCCTCGCCCACTGCTTTTAATTTTAGGTCAATTAATATGGTTTAAGATTTACTCGACCTGAGTTTACTCTGATATTTTGGGCTGAAGAGTCTGTTGTTGAGGCTATTTCATAATTTTCATTGGGGGTATATCTATAAGGTTCTGTGAAATTGGCTCTGACTTGTTTTGTTTTCAGCGGTTTAATGCGTTGGCGATGTTCAGTGATCGGCGGAAGCGGGATATGGCCAATCATGGAGATGGAAACACGTATGCGTCTGTAAATTCGAATAAGTCTTATGGGTATCAACCTCATCATCAGTATAATCAGTCTGGAGGCTATGGGGCGAACCGAGGGAGAGGAGGTGGTGGCTATGGCGGTGGTGGAGGAGGAAGTATGGTGGTCCTTTCACGGCCAAGAAGCTCGCAGAATGCTGGGCCGAAGCTATCTGTTCCACCCCCCTTGAACCTTCCTTCACTCCGTAAGGAGCATGAGCGAGTTGATTCATCTGGTTCGAGCTTTCTTTCAGGTGGAGGAATTGCTGGGAGTGGAACGAGACCTGCTTCATCCGGTATGGGATGGAGTAAACCTGCCGCGACAGCTGCTGATGTTGATATTGCTAACTATACGGCGGAAGGTGTTACCATGGAGAGTAATGGGTTGAATATGCCTCTTGTTTCTCGTGTTGGTGCAGCTGAACCTATGGAACGGGCTTTTCATCATGTAGAGAAAGTTGCAACTTTGAGGGGTGAAGATTTTCCGTCCCTTAAGGCTTCTCTGCCTTCAGCTTCTGTTTCAGGGCAGAAACAGAAGGAGGGTTTGAATCAGAAACAAAAGCAAACTGCAGGCGAAGAGTTTTCAAAAGAGCCAAGACCTGTCTCTGGTATGAGTAGTTCACTTGTAGATATGAGACCTCAAAACCAGTCTGGGCGAAACCGGCTTGGTAATGAGCTCAACGAGAGTCCTAGTTTCCCAGATAAATTACATTCATCTGAACAGGTCAGGAAGGAGTATTTTCCAGGGCCACTGCCTCTTGTTCGTTTGACCCCACGATCTGATTGGGCTGATGATGAGCGTGACACTAGTCATGGATTAAGAGATCGGGACAGGGATCATGGATATTCAAAGAATGAACCATATTGGGATAGGGGTTTTGATCTTCCAAGGCCTCATGGCCTGCCCCAGAAGCATGCTGCTCCTAATCATTTTGATAAACCAGGACAGCGTGAAAATGATATTGCAAAGTCCTCTTCGACTCAAGTAAGACCAGTTAGTGGAGGAGGAAGGGAGGCCAACGCTTGGAGAGTCTCCGCACCACCCCAAAATGAAGGTGCAAATAATATTTATGGAGCAAGGCCGTCAAGTAGGGGCAGAGAACCTGCTAAGAAAAGTAATTATGTCTTGTCAGCAGCAAGGGAGAATGTATGGAACAATAGTGGAACTAGAGAGGCTCCATATCAGCATGGAGGAAGACAGCCATGGAGTAATAATATAGATAGCTCTAGCAACAGGGGAACTTTTAATCGGGATGGATATGGAATTGAACATCAGAATAGGTATGGAACTAACTTCTCCATTGTGGCTCTGCTTCGAGAGGTTTGCTTACTTATTGTGGCAAGATTTTCTTAATCCATGGTTTCATTCTTAACTTCTTGCAGGGACAAACGCCATTTCTTCAAGAGTGACAAACCGCATGTGGAAGATCCTTTTATGAAAGGCTTTGGTGACTCTGGTTTTGATGCCCATGATCCATTCCCAGTACTTGGTGTTGCTAAGAAGAAGAAAGAGGCGCTTAATCAAACAAAGTTTCATGATCCTGTCAGGGAGTCATTTGAGGCTGAACTTGAACGAGTTCAAAAGATGCAGGAAGAGGAACGCCGGCGAATTATCGAGGAACAGGAGAGGGTGATAGAATTAGCTCGAACAGAAGAAGAAGAGAGACTGCGGCTGATTCGCGAACAAGATGAGCAGGAGAAGAAAATAGAAGAAGAGGCTAGAGAAGCTGCTTTCAGAAACGAGCAGGAGAGACTAGAGACTGCGAGGAGGGCAGAAGAGTTGAGAAAGTCAAAAGAAGAGGAGAAACATAGGTTGCTCATGGAGGAAGAAAGGAGGAAACAGGCTGCTAAGCAAAAGCTTCTGGAGTTGGAAGAAAAGATTTCCAGGAGACAGGCTGAAGCTGCCAAAGGTTGCAGCAGCTCGTCAACTGTTTCAGAAGACAAATTTTTAGATATTGTTAAAGAAAAAGAGTCTGCAGATGTTGTTGATTGGGAAGACAGCGAAAGAATGGTGGATAGAATTACTACGTCATCAACTTTAGATCTATCAGTACCCATTAGATCATTTGAGAGAAATGCCACTGCTCAATATTCCAGAGACGGTTCTTTTGGGTTCCCTGATAGACAAAAGCCTACTTGGAGAAAGGACGAGATTGATAGTCCACAAAATATGGAGAATGCTCCACATGGCCCCCAGGAAGAGTTCTTTGGGACAACTGGATATCTCAGTGCCCCTTCCTACTTTAAACAAGGATTCCCAGACCATTCAGTTGATCAGAGTTGGAGAACTCCTGGAGATGGAAGGATCCATGGTAAGAATTATGGGATGGAATCTGAATCTCGTGAAAGTTTTGGAGAGCAATATGGCGAACCAGGCTGGGGACAAAGTCAGGGCTGCGCACGGCAAGGTCCATATCCTCCATATCCTGAAAAATTATATCAGAATCCCGAGGGGGATGACTATTACCCTTTTGGGAGACCAAGGTATTCAGTAAGGCAGCCACGTGTTCTTCCCCCTCCCCAGGAGTCTAGGCAAAAGTCGTCCTTTAGAAGTGAGGTTGAGCATCCTGGTCCCTCAACTTCAGGTGGACTGATTAACTACGGCCATGCAGGTAGGACTAATTCGACCGTTCTAGCCAGTTATATAGAGGATCCTCAAGATCATCATGTACTGTCCGGAAGTGGTGTTGACGAACATCATAGGTTCGATAGCAAGCTGACGGGAAGATGTGACTCTCAGTCTTCACTTTCCGTTACTAGCCCACCTGATTCTCCTGTTCATCTCTCTCATGATGACTTGGATGAATCAGCAGATTCATCTGTCTTAGCTGCTTCCAGAAAGGGAGAAGATGCTGGCTTACAAGAGAAAGGCGGAGTACCAATTATCTCTAGTGATGCTGGAAAGGATAGTTTGATGATTGCTACAGGCTCTGTGTCTTGTTGGGATAATGAAGAGTGGACTCTTGATAGTAATGAACGGTTGCAGGAACACGAAGAATACGATGAAGATGAATATGGTTACCATGAGGAGGATAAAATACATGGGGTTGATGCGAACATAGATCTCACTCAAGAGTTGGAAGAAATGCATCTCGAGGATAAAGACTCTAATCGAGTATTAGGATTTAATGAAGGAGTGGAGGTTCAAATACCCAGAGATGACTTTGAAAAATGTCAACAAGACGCTGAAGCTGCCTTTCCACTTTCACAGCATGCGGTTGATTCGTTAGACGATGAAAGACCTTTTATTGAAACTAACCATGGTGAGCAAGCTGTCCAGCCTATTGAAGCTTCTGATCCGTTGAGCATGAATAATGCATCTAGGATCTTCCAAGATACTGAAACTATGATGCAGAATCTGACACTTCACCCAGATAGTGGTCGGCAGTCATTTGAGTTTGCCAATAAAGTAGACTCCATGAGTAACTCTATTGTTTCTACTGATTCTGTCATAGCACCTCACAGCATTGGTGTCCCTCCATCACCTCTTCAGACAATCATTCTTCCTGTATCTACTAGTTCAGCACGTGTGGAGGAGCCTGTTAAGTTTCAGTTTGGTTTGTTCTCTGGTCCTCCGCTGATACCCTCTCCTTACCCTGCCATACAGATTGGTTCCATCCAAATGCCCCTTCCTCTTCATCCCCAATTTGGCTCCTCGCTTACCCATATCCAACAGTCCCAGTCTCCTATCATTCAGTTTGGTCAATTACGATATACATCCCCAATATCCCAAGGGGTTCTGCCACCGCCACCTCATTCAGTTGTCCAAGCGAATGGTTTATCAACAAATACGTTGAATCAGAATCCTGGATCCTCGGTAAATGCTCAGCTTGGTCAAGGAAATTCAGCTAATCTGCTTGCTAGAAATGCAGCATCCTCTGTCTCAAGCCCTCAGCTTAGTGTTCTTAGGAGACCGATGAATGTTTCTGATGGGGGCACATTGAAGAATGCTAATATATCTCCAGCAAGAGCAAGCATTGAGGCTGCTGTTGCACTTCAAAAGCAACCAGAGTTGTCTGGTAAGTCAGAATTACCTTCTCGCAAGATGAGTCATGGAAAATCAAATTTGGTTGAAAGACAACCGGGATACCAAGTACAAACTGATTCAACTGCAGTTAGAAATTCTGGATTCCGCTCATCAGGTTGTGCTGAGGTTTCTCGGGTAGATTCTGGTGGTCATAGAAGATATTGGCGTCAGAGGGTTGAATTTAGAGTTCGAGAATCAAACTGGCCATTGTCCGAGGAAAGTCGAAATGGTAATGGAAGGGCACAAAATTCTACAAAAAACGGGAATAGAAAATATGTTGTGTCCAACAAGTCCCAGAAACAAACTTTAGATAGCTCAGCATTCGGTTGGAATGCTATGCAGAAAACTAGTAGTGGTGGTTCATTTGAGAGTAGAATTGGGAAAGATTCTGTTGTGAAGAATCCACTCAGCCCAAATTCTGGACAGACAAACCTAAAAAGGAATATGGTATCGGAAATAGAAATTGATGCACCTTTGCAGAGTGGAATTGTTCGTATCTTTAAACATGAAACTGAAGTTCCTAGTGACGATGATGATTTTATTGAGGTAAGATCAAAAAGGCAAATGCTTAATGATCGCCGTGAACAGAGAGAAAAAGAAATCAAGGAAAAGTCTCAGGCATCCAAGGTTCTGATACAATCTATAACCTCTATTGTTATACTTGTGAATTGTTACGTAGTCGTAGGTGGTTATCACTAAAAGTGATTTTGTTATCTTTCAGGCATCCCGAAAATCTCGTTCAACATTTCAGAACAGTACTACTGCAGCCAGGTCCAATAAAAGCCCACCAGCTAATCGAGTTGCGAACAGTAAGCAGTTTAATCCCGTCTCCAACAGACAGCCGTTAGCCCCAATTGGCGCACCTTCCCTTAGTACAGATTCTCATGCTGATGAAAAATCTGGGAGCAGCAAGTACTTTCCTCTATTTGATCAGTGAAAATGTTTTAAGTGTGTTTGTAGAGATTGCATCCCTCTGTATGTGTTTGATAATTTCCATTTTATCTTTGCAGGTCCACTCAGGCAAGTAGTGCTGTTCCAGTAATATTCAAAAATGATCAAATTCCAGCTTCAGGTTTTGTATTTAGCAACAAAAATAAGGTTCTGGATAGTACTCAAACATCTGTTGGGACTTGGGGTAATCAACTTGCCTACCAGCCGGTGGTGAGTATATATTGTTCTAGGTTTCATTGACTTGATTTCACTTGGGTTTATGTTTCTGCAAAACTTGGAAACAGACATCTAACAAAAAAATGTATCTCCAAAATTTTTGCTTGCCTTTCCCTTGTCATCTGGAATGGCTGTGTACCATGCCGCATCTCATACTTTCTTTAGATGATATGATAGAATGGTGTACTGAAAACATGAGGCTGTAAGAATTAAGTCAATAACAAAGAAGGTCATCGTCGATGATAATGAAAATAGTTTACGACTCATGCTCTACTAGTCACAGGCCACAGCTATGCAAATATCTGAAGCTTCTTGGTATTACCTTGTAGGTTATGGCCCTAACCCAGAGTCAGCTTGATGAAGCCATGCAACCGGTATCTCTTCTTTCTTGTGTATCTGTTGAGAATGGTGCCATCCGAAGTAGAGAGCCAAATACTTTTCTGAGTGCCACAAGCCCAATAAATTCATTGCTTGCTGAGGGAAAAATTCAATTTGGTGAGCTGATGGCCTTCGATTGTCACTTTGAATTGGCTCGTCTTTGCATATAAGTGATGCATCTTTTCTTCTCTAACAGGTGCAGTTACATCTTCCACTGTTATTCCTCCCAGTGGTGGGCCTATAGAGAATGAAAGCTCTTTATATTTTGAAAAGGATAATAAACATCCAAATCCATCATCCACTGGCATGGAGATTTGCGAAGCAGAAGCAGAAGCTGCTGCTTCAGCGATTGCTGTTGCAGCCATAATTAATGATGAAACCGGTGGGAATGCCTTGAGTACTGACTCTGTATTGCCTGTTGAAACCAAAATTTATGGAGGAACAGAATTAGCTGATGGGGCAGCAAGTGGTAATCTTTGCTTTTCTGTTGGGTTTATGCATACTCCCCATTTGTTATTTTTTTGTCTAAAGTAATTTCTTCGGCTTTGGCAGGTACTGTTGGTGGGCAACCTAGTCCATCAAAAGCTGAAGAGTCTCTCGCTGTTTCTCTCCCAGCAGATCTTTCAGTGGACACCCCAATCTCTTTGTGGCCACCACTACCAAGTCCACACAACTCAAACCAAATGATCACTCACTTCCCTCCAGGCCCTCATTACCCTTTCTATGATGTGAACCCCATGTTAAGAGGTCCCATATTTGCCTTTGGCCCGCACCATGACGCAGGATCAAATCAATCACAGTCTCAGAAAGGTCCTGGACCAGTTCCTTGTCCACCTACGACCTGGCAACAGCAGGGTCATTCTGGAGTAGATTCCTTCTATGCTCCTCCTGCAGGTTTCACAGGTCCTTTCCTTACCCCGCCCGGTGCTATTCCTGGTGTTCAGGGCCCTCCTCACATGTTCGTTTACAACCACTTTGCACCTGTTGGACAGTTTGGAGGGTTGAGTTTCATGGGGACAACTTATATCCCATCTGGAAAACAACCAGATTGGAAACACAACCCAAGCGTGTCTTCTTCTCAAATTGGAGAAAATGGTGATGTAAACAATCCAAATGTGGCCTCCATGCAATGTAACATTGTGCCTGCGTCTCTGCAGCATCTCCCTGTGCCAATGTTTGACCCATCCCCTTTCCAGGTATTTTGTACCATTTAATGAATATTATTAACAATGCTAAGTAGTAGAAGTATCCGTGGACCTCATATTAATTTGTATAGTGGGGTCAGTCTTCTTCTCAGGAGATGCCTGTTCGAGCACGGTGGCCTTACATACCGCCATTTTCGGGTCCTCCACCAATGCAAATGCATAAACAGCAAGAAGCAGCAGATGCGTCGAATCTGCCATCATCTCAATTTAACAACAACATGCTTCCTCCTCCTCATCTTAACAAATACCCCAACATTCAGGGATCTACAGACGCAATAGTTGACTCGTCAAAAGCTTACAGTTCCACCGCTTGTGCTCCACCCCCAAAGCCTACTACCACCACCTTGTCTGATCCCAACAGCAACAGCACTCAGAATCCTACTGGCCCTGGCTTCAAGCCGCCACCACCACTACCACAACAACAGCAATCCTCCCAGGAGAGGACCACGTCGTCTCAGCATGTTGGTGGGTCCAGCCACCACCACCAACACCAGCACCGGTACAACCGGAGGTCGGGCTTCCATGGGAGAAACCAACCCATGGCTCGCGACATAGGCTTTCCAAACAACCTAAAGGTCAAACAAATATATGTGGCTAAGCAGACTGGTAACAGCAATGCCTCTACTTCCTCTACCACAACCTCTTCCCCCTCTATTTGATGATTCTTCCCATCCAGGTCGGTCCGTTCAGACACTCATTTCAATAACCCAACCAGCTTTGGCTTCATAAGGAAATCTGGATTTTTTTTTCCAATTTTCCCATAAATGGGTTAGCTCTTTTTTAATCTTTTTATCCTGGTTAGATAATTAGATTTGGTCTCTTCTTTACTCGTTTTGGGGTTCATTATATTGGACTTTGGTATGATTAGTTTATTGTGTCGCTAAAAATTATATATGGGACGTCTTATTTTTGTGTTGTTGGGCCTCATCAGCATACCAAACCTAGAGCAAAAGAAGTAGAAACATCCCAGCCCTTGACAACACAGTTGCTCCCATGCCGATATATAGTCCACTGCGTTCACAATAGTAAGGATCTACAATGGCACTATGGCACATGCCAACATCAACAAATTTCACACTCCAAGTCACCTTCATCTCCATGTTCGATAGCAACCATATCTACCAGAAGCTGGAACAAAACATGGCATGAAAGTTTGTGACTTTATTTGATAAGCTTATTGTGCAGTGCTTGTAACTCACGTTGTAACATGTTCCTTGACAAAACTCGTTCTAAATGTAGGAGACTCTGGAACTCATCGAGATATTTTGGAAAATCATTGCATGTGACGATATTAGGATTTAGTGACTTTCAACAGAAAAAAAAACATTACAAAGTGGTTCTGTCTCCTGTCTGAAACACTAACCAAAAATATCAAAATTATCAGACACTATATTCCATTTTGGCCTGATTCATCATTTTTTGAGTAATATTTTGATATTGTGAAAAAATAAAATTGCACGTAGATAGGTCTTACACGTTAGCACTCCGTAACTGGACAAGGATTAATCTATTACGGAACGTATCTATTAATCAAATCTTGACCGTACACGTGTACCCTTCGATGTCCACTAACATTCAACGGGACAATACACACGTGATTACCTCTAAAATAATTATTTTAATTTCAAAGTATAAATATACAATTTCTTTTCTGTGTATATCGTTAGCATAGAGCTGAACGAACTAAACACATTCAGTTTTGTAGCAGAGTTGGTGAAATCAATGGGCCACGAAACCGCCGTCGTTTCAGATAGTCAACAACACGACGGCGTTGCGGCGTCGTCGTCCCCGAGATTCAAACTCGTCGGATTTTCCAAGTTCGTGAGAAAGAATCCAAAGTCTGATAAATTTAAGGTTAAGCGTTTTCACCACATCGAGTTCTGGTGTGGCGATGCCACCAACGTTGCTCGTCGATTCTCATGGGGTCTCGGGATGCGATTCACAGCGAAATCTGATCTCTCTACCGGAAACATGGTTCACGCCTCTTATCTCCTTACCTCCGGCGACCTCCGATTTCTTTTCACTGCTCCTTACTCTCCATCACTCTCCGCCAGAGAAATTCAACCAACCACTACAGCATCCATCCCAAGCTTTGATCACATCTCTTGCCGCTCTTTCTTCTCTTCCCATGGCCTCGGTGTAAGAGCCGTTGCGATTGAAGTAGAAGACGCAGAGTCGGCTTTCTCCATCAGTGTCGCTAACGGCGCGATTCCTTCGTCGCCTCCTATTGTACTCGACGATACCGTTACAATCGCTGAAGTCAAACTCTATGGAGATGTTGTTCTCCGATATGTTAGCCACAAAGGAGGAGAAGACACCAATAGCTCCGATTTCTTGCCAGGCTTTGAGCCAGTAGAAGATACATCGTCGTTTCCATTGGATTACGGGATACGTCGACTTGACCACGCCGTGGGAAACGTTCCAGAGCTTGGTCCAGCTTTGACTTACGTTGCAAGGTTCACTGGTTTTCACCAATTTGCAGAGTTCACAGCAGACGACGTTGGAACCGCAGAGAGTGGTTTAAACTCAGCTGTGTTGGCTAACAACGATGAAATGGTACTTCTACCGATTAACGAGCCAGTGCACGGGACAAAGAGGAAGAGCCAGATTCAGACGTACCTTGAACACAATGAAGGTGCAGGGCTACAACATCTGGCTCTGATGAGCGAAGACATATTCAGGACTCTAAGAGAAATGAGGAAGAGAGGCAGTGTTGGAGGATTCGACTTCATGCCATCTCCTCCACCTACATACTACCAGAATCTGAAGAAACGGGTCGGTGATGTACTCAGTGATGAACAGATCAAGAAGTGTGAGGAATTGGGGATTCTTGTGGACAGAGATGATCAAGGGACGTTGCTTCAGATCTTCACAAAACCACTTGGTGACAGGTACAACAATATAATCACTGTTTTCTCTAAAAACATCTTAAGACTTGGGATTAACTAAGAATCACTTTCTACATGATTGTGTTTATAGACCAACGATATTCATAGAGATAATCCAGAGAATAGGATGCATGAAGAAAGATGAAGAAGGGAAGGTTTACCAGAGTGGAGGATGTGGTGGCTTTGGTAAAGGCAACTTCTCTGAGCTCTTCAAGTCCATTGAAGAGTATGAGAAGACTCTCGAAGCCAAACAGCTTGTGTGATGAACAAGATAGAACCAGCTAACGCTTTTGTAATTAATGTAAAACTGTTTTATGTTATCAAAATTATATGATGATAGAAAAAAGTGTATTTCTATCTCATTTAAAAACGAGATCAATAAAAATGCATCGTGTATTCAAAAACAATGTATTAACCACCATCTTTTTGTGTGGAATGTATTGGATCAGGATTCATCATTTTATGATCTTAATCTTTCGAGCCGACGCTGAATTTAGCTATGAAGAATCCGATTGTATCAAGTTCAGATGACGGGTCGAATTTCTGAACCATTTCTTCTTCACCGGGTTTTAACCACTCCCTGTAAAACATATTTATCATCAAGAAATTATGTCCAGAAGAATAAGAGGAATCTCTATTTATCATCAATCTTTAAGTTCTTATTTGATGTTTGACTCTAACGGGTATAAATCCATACTCGATATATCCATCTGGAAATTCGAATCGACCAACTAGACCAGGTCCTCCAATCCTAGGATGCTGCAATATGATGGGAAACACATGAAGATACATTAGGATAAAGTATAAAATCCTAATGCAATGTTTGCCAAGATCTTAAACCGTTTCTTAGATATTATATGTGTGTCTCATGGATCCAAACCTGTGGTGCTAAAGAAAGAAATTTGTATTTATCTAGGGCATATCGAACCACTGCTTCGTTCTCACTAGGGTTAATTGTGCACCTAGCAAAATGGAAAAAAAAATCATTCATAGGTAAGATTGCAGTAACTCTCAATTATTCAAGACTCTGTGACAGAGGACGTCTTATTTTTATGTTGTTGGGCCTCATCAGATAGCTTGGATAACAAAAATTCAGAATTTAACAGATTTTAGATTATGTATGCTTACTTACGTTGAGTATACAAGAATTCCACCCACGCGAACCAATTGAACAGCCTGGTCAAACATTTTCCGCTGGTACCATCCATGGTTTCTCAAAGATATAATAGTCTCCTACAAGAAATAACAATGGCAAATTCGTTCCATAAGCCACCACCCTCTGAAGAAACTTAAAAAACAGAAAGAAAAAGAAACACAGATTCTACAGCCCAAGTCTTGTATTTATCTTACCAATCCAGCGAAAAGACGAGGTCTCAAGCCAAGAGCAGAACAAGGAGCATCTAAAAGAACCCTATCAAAACTATTAGGCGGGAAACCTTTTGATTTTCCAGCCCTTCCACCTTGGCATTGAGTTCTTCCGCGACCATTTTTCATCCTTCCCTTATTCTTCCTGATGTCAGCTTGGCTAAGATGATCACCTCCATTTGGCTGCTCAGTGCTGGCTAAAATATGGGTGATAATGGGAAAATCAGTTTCTGCTTATATTTTGAAAACAATTGGAATATATATATATATATATAGGGATGTGCATTTATACACACATGCATAGACGCAAGATAGTGGCCTACAGATGCCAGTTGTAAGCTTATGTTCTGTACGTGTTTGATACCAAAGTGATACTAAGGTTTTATTCACAAAGGGGCCGGACAATGCAAACATGGCAAGTTTATAGATGTAGCTTCACCTCACAAGCAGAGACTACTACAGAGAGTAGCTTAATTACCGGTTTCCTGGCACGATTTGTCAGCCTCAGATCTTTTAGAAGCAATGGATGCCATTTCCTTGTTTGGAAATAATTCAGAATGGCTGGTCATGGAACTACCATTATCTCCGCTAACTAATGTTGTGGAATCATTGAGTGTGTTTGGAAGACAAACAGATTTTAGTGCATCCAATTTACATGTTGTTATGCAGCTTAATCCCATCTCAGCAGACAACTTCTGGACATCCAGCACCTATATTTTGGATAACAGTAAACGAACTACTTAGAGAATGTAATTTTTCAATCCCGAGAAGAACTTTTGTTTCGTATTCTAAGCATTCAATGTAAATAGGTTAGCGAGGTAACCCCCGATAGAAATCATGTCTGCTTTAATTGAAATTTATTTAATCATTCGACACTGTACCTTATTGTGAGATCTATCTGCTGCCACTATCTCTCCCTCATCATTCATAAGTATAGCAATAGCAGTAGTCTTCCCTCCAGGTGCTGCACACATATCTAATATTCTCTCCCCTTTCTGAGGATCTGTACGGCCAAGATAAAATTTAAGATCAATTTGGATCTACTATATATTTAAATTGTGGATATATGTAAACTACACTATAAGAGGAGTCAGGATATAAGCATACGGTAGGCTGAACATTTATATTACTTACCAAGAGCATGAGCAACAATAATACTTGGCAGGTTCTGAAGAAATATTTCTCCCTCAAGAACATCTAGGGAGCCAAGAAAAAAATATGAGACCAAAGCCCCAAAATGAATAAGATACTGAGAGCAATTAACTGTAAGCTGACTTAGAAAGCAAACCTAGAGCAAGAGAAGAAGCTTACTATGCAAAGAAGGCAATCTAAAAACTCTATTGCTCAAATCCACCGCAACTCCATGAGAAGCACGAAACATCCCAGCCCTTGACAACATAGTTGTTCCCATGCCGATATATAGTCCACTGCGTTCACAATAGTAAGGATCTACAATAACACTACGGCACATGTCAACTGTTTAAATTCAAAATATTTAACAATATCCGTTGTTGGCAGCCCTAACCTTTATATAACACCAAGAATAATATAATACACTTGACCCAAGCTACCGGAGAGCAAGCTTATCCAATACAACTTGATTATCAAAAGGAAATCAATCTATCAAATTTGAGTAACTTTTAGCCTAAATGCATTCCACAGAGTACGTTGGTTGACTCTTTTGCTGCCATAAATTGTAAAATACAACTCCTATAATAGCCCTATAAATTAAATATCAACCTGACAAGAAGAATTAGTTCCCTTCATAGAAAACTTATAATAAAATCAACGATTGTTCTTTGTGTTTAAGTTACTGTCAAACAAAAGTCTTGGCCAACCATATAATAAGTACCTCCAAATATTTTATAGCGACTAAAGCAAAAAGGAACAATTCTGAATCTTGCCTGTTGGAAGACCCTGGAGGGTGGTCCCACGAGTCATATTAACACTCCAGTCACCTTCATCTCCAGGTTGTTCGATAGCAACACAGACAGCAACCATGTCTCCTTTCTCAACATGAGCAGTACAAGCCAGTACACCTGGAACATAGATCTACAACAGGACCCATATGAGAAACATAAATAAAAAATTTCTCCACAATATTGCCTATAACCCGGAGTTTCTCAACTAAATTGTCAAAAACTATAACGTAGGACAACCAAGACAGGATTCCATATTCCGACTCATAAGCATAGTGACCAGGATATAAGCTTAGACACTTGTACATAACTATCAGATCTCACAATAGTATGCCTTAAGCCCGAATAATTTCAACTATCATTGTGACTAACCACTAAAGTTTGACTGAGGGAAAGTCGAGGCTACCTGGGCTCCTCTTAAAACTGCTTCAGCACACTTCCTGCTCACTAGTACCTCCTTTGGGGGGTTTTCAAGGCCAAATTCATATTCAATTCTATGTGGGCCTGAACCATTGACAAAGACAACATAATCCAAACCAGGTATCTGACACTTGGAGATGGGACTACTTCCATCTGATTGTGCTAGCTTCAATCCCTCCTCCGAATCATTTAAAATTTTTGTAAGCTTTTGGATAACAGCATCACTGGTTGTTTTAACTGTGTTCACCCGGATGCAGGAGTAGGAAGATGGGCGCCTAACATGGAACAAAAAAATAATATTGAAAGCAGAGAAACATGTAGCAACACAAACTAGTGTAGACGCAAGAAGAAAGTGAAGAGTTTTGAAAATCTAGTTACAATGGTATGAAGAAAACAAACTCCAGAAAATTAAATGCTCCTCTTGCAGAAATCTAGAGCAAAAGTATAAAACTGGATCATGTGAAGGAAAAGCTAACATTGGGCAACATGGACATAAGCTCACCCACATAAGCGTAAATGGTTTCTCAATCTAGGAAATGGATAAATGCACAAAATTATCACTAATGAAAGATCAATTCGAATAACGAGAATGATAGAAAGGTGCGAAATTTACGTGAGAGCCTTTGAAATGCGAGAAAAGTGGTCAGGTCCATAAGCTTTAGTGAAGTAGTCTTCAACTTCAGGATTCCATCGCAACACCGGATCATAACAGTAACGGTCTGAATCGGAAGGATCCACCTCCATCTGGTGAGAGAACGAACGCAACTGAGAAACAGAGGAGAAGAATGTCGTGGCTTTAGTTAAGCAAGTTCTGAGCAAAGAGGGTTTAAGCAGAACCCTCGCTTTACTCATTCAAGTCAGAGAACGGGAGAAGCAAAGAAGGCTCGTCGAAGTGAAGATACTTGCTATTACCTTTAAGGCTTTAATGGTGGATAATGGGCTTATTTTGGGTTGCTAAGTTTAAGCCCATCACGACTATATGTGTTACTTCAATGGAAACAGAACAAAACCGGTTTATTTCTTCTGTTTTTTGGTTATGTCCTTTGTAACAAAATCTTCTTTGTTCATATGTTTTCTTCGAGTATATACTCTGTATAAAAAGGTCAAAAAGACTTAGGTAGAAGAAATTAAAAAGCCAAAAGCTTTGATGAGAGTCTTTTCTTACTAAACCCTCTCCATTTGATGATTAGCTTCACCTGCCCATTTTCTCAATGTCTATACTAATTATACTCAGTGTTTATAGATATGGTGGAGCTCCTTCCCTCACCAACCTCCCTTTTGCTTCTTCTCGCTCAAAGGTATCATTTTTTCTCGCTCTCTCTCTCATTTGATTTTACTCTTCGCTTCTTCAGTTTTGTGAGAGATTTTAGGATTGATGTGTTTTGCAACCTTATACATGGGTTCTTTCAAGTTTTGTGGATTCTGTGCCCATTTAAGTTTTTTAATTTCTGTGTCTTTGTCCAATTTTTTCGCTGATAAGAGTAGAATTTTGTTTGAAATGCCGTTCTGTGATCATTAAAGTTATCTTTTGAATATTGTTTGTGTTCTTGGTCTTGGTGAAAAAGGAAGTGAAGAACTTTCTGGGGAAGGATTTAGGAATAAAATACTAGACTGCTGCAAGTTCTTAAATCTTGGGATTTTCCACACTGGGTCTGGAGTATTGTGGAGTTTCGTGCCAATGTACCCGTTTTTGGTTAGGGATTGCTTTCAATTTCATATGTGAGTCTTTCAGCTTGATGGTTTCATTGATCAGATAAGTAGGAGGTATTTGCTGACGTTTGAGAAAGCTAGAGATGGCTCAAGAAGGTCAAAACATCGATGAGCCGGTAATTTCTGCCTGTTTCATCCTTTTATTCTTTAAAATTCAGTCGTCATCCATTATTAAACCTTCTGCAATTTGGCATTGTTATAGGTTGTATTTAGAGAGGAAAAAGGTTCTGCGAGAGTGGCTACTCTAAACCGCCCTCGTCAACTAAATGTCATTTCTTCTGAAGTGGTATATATTAAACTCTTAGATCAAAAGCTTACAATATTCTCCTCTTCTTATATTGAGAGCCTTCTAACGGACAACTTTGGAAGTTAGGTCCGCAAGCTTGCAGAATATCTCGAAATGTGGGAGAAGGTTTGAGTTTATACTGATCAAGGTTTGAGTTTTTGCTTCAACTGATGATAATTTTCTACTACAACAGATTTTTTAACTTTAACAAAGCTTATTTGTGCAGGGTGCTGGGAGAGCTTTCTCCGCTGGTGGTGATCTAAAGATGTTTTATGACGGCAGGGAATCAAGTAAGTGACTGAGATTAACTTTTATAAAACACATCCAAAGAGATTCTGTCATAACTTAATGATGATAAGTGGTTTTCGACAGAGGATTCTTGCCTTGAAGTTGTTTACCGGATGTACTGGTTTTGCTATCATATCCACACATACAAGAAGACTCAGGTGGCTTTCAATTAGTAGTGAATTACAAATTTCATTGTATGAAAGTGTCCTCTTGAGGAGTACTAACCAAATAGAATTGTATAGGTTTCTCTGTTAATGGAATATCGATGGGTGGGGGTGCATCATTAATGGTCCCAATGAAGTTTTTGGTTGTGACAGAGAAAACTGTGAGTTATGTGTTTAATCTGCATCATATCTTATCTGCGTAGAATGGCGCAGAAACAAGTCTAGACATAACTGTGTCTTTCATTAATAGGTTTTCGCAACTCCAGAAGCAAGTATTGGGTTTCACACTGATTGTGGGTTCTCCTACATCCACTCACGTCTTCCTGGTTATTTAGGTAACTGCTTAACCATTAGAACCAAAATTGATTCCAACTAGGCATTTGGTTAGTCTCTAATGTTTATATGACATCTGCAGGAGAATTCTTGGCTTTAACTGGGGCAAGATTGAACGGGAAAGAACTTGTAGCAATTGGAATGGCAACACATTTTGTACCTTCTGCTGTGAGTTTTTGAGAATGCTTTCCTTGAATTTGATGGATTCACGATGAAGATATATCTGCATTTACATTTTGCAAAGCAGATTGTTATGTCTAAGTATTAGACTTCTAGGATTATGTAATGACCTCTCTTAGTTGGTCTTTTTGAGTTGTCTTCCTACTTTATATTTCTCATCTGCAACTTTATCAATGCCTTGGAATCTCTGACTACTATCCTTAAGCTTGAATAAAGGAGAGATGCTATAGTTATTCTAGAAAAGATATAATGTTACAAAAAGGTTTGTAAGTAGAATGCTTATCCTTCACATCTTTTGTTATTGTCAGAAATTGGCGGATTTGGAGACACAGCTTGTGAGTTTAGAATCAGGAGACCCAGATCTAGTTCGATCCACAATTGAAAAGTTTTTGGAGGAAGTCAACCTAGACAAAGACAGTATCCTTAACAAGTAACACTTTTGCTTAGATTGCTTTAATTCACGCTTGAGTTGCTATTTTCTCTTCTTTTTTTCACAACTAGTGTTTATATATGCACACTGACAGTACTAACTTTGGGACTATGTCTGATCTACAGGCAAGCAGTAATTAATGAGTGTTTCTCGAAAGAAAGTGTGAAGCAGATCATACAAGCATTTGTAAGTCATCATTTTCTGTGGATTAGGAATCATTTCTGGCTACTTTCATCGTATGAACCATTTCTAGTCCTCGTACAGGAAGCTGCAGCGAGCAAAGAAGGAAATGAGTGGATAACTCCAGTTATCAAAGGTCTAAAACGATCATCACCCACAGGGTTGAAGATAACACTAAGATCGGTAATTGTTATATCTTACATGATCTCCCCTTTCTTGTATCTGTTCCTTGAAGTTTAATGGTGAACAAGACTGCCCTGTCAAATTCATTAGACAGTAATCATGGAAGAGAAATTGGTTTAAACTTGGAGCTAATGTCAAAAATGGCATAAAGTTAAAAGGATGTAGGCTAATAATAATTAGAGCAACTCTTGTTATGTTCTTCCCTTGTACTGATATTCGTGATATATATTATATATGAGCTATTGGGTGATTCCTGTGATGGGTAATATTCCAGATCCGTGAAGGTAGAAAACAAACACTGGGTGATTGCCTGAAGAAAGAGTTTCGGCTCACAGTGAATATCTTGAGGAAAACCATATCCCCCGACGTGTACGAGGTAAAGAAACAAATGCATATACTGCGACCCATTATTGCTCCTAGTATTATGTTTGTTACTCTTACTGTATTCTCTTTTTGATTCCTGTGCAATAAAGCACAGGGTATAAGAGCTCTGACCATAGACAAAGACAATTCTCCAAAGGTATGTTTCCGCTCTAGAAAGCCAAGTATGAATCCACTTAGAACCAAGATCGCATTTGGCATACTTATTAACTTCTATGATTGGGTTTGGTGCAGTGGAATCCAGCAACATTAGATGAGGTAGATGACGAGAAACTCAACTTGGCGTTTGAGCTATTGGAGGATGATGTTGAGCTTCATATCCCTGAAACAGAGGAAAAGAGGTATATTTAGTGACAATAAACCCAACTCTGAAACAGTTTCAATCTGAAATTTCAAGAAAACAATCCCCTGCGATTACATAACATTGGAAATTCACAGGTGGGGAGGCAAATACGAGACTTTAGGTCATGTATCAGTACAAGGATAGAAGAGAACGGAGCATATGTTCAAATTTTATAACTTTATTATAAAACCTGAAACTTTATAACATGATGTGTTGCTCGAGGTTTATATTAGAGTGTGTTGTTAAATTATACTGTGTTGTTATGCCATTAATAAAATAGTTTTACCAATAAAGTAGTTGTTATCGTTTTCAAATGATGTCTTTTCCACGCAAACAGAACTAATCACAAGTTTAGATTAGTCTTAAGATTAGATAAAGGAGGTCACGTTTCATGCGTTGAAACAGTCTCGGCCGCTTTGGACAGCTCAATTTTGCCCTTTTTTGTTCTCTCAATCTTCTCCTCACTATATAGCTCTCTTTTGCTTCCTCATCATCTCCTGCGTCTTGACGAATAAATCACAACAGAGACAGAGGAGCAAAAGAAAAATGGCCGACTCCATACTGGGAAAGGCCACCTCTGCTCTCGGTAAAGCCAAGGCAACCGTCATCGCCTCTGCTGAAACAACCAAGACCGATGTTTTGAAGGATACAGTGGACAATGTGGTGTCAAGAGGCATAGATGGAGCCAAAACGCTGGTTCAAGGAGTAGAGGAGAAGAAAGGTGAAGTCTCCTCCAAGATCTTGGGATCTGTTTCAAACCTTACCGGTAGCGCAGACTCAGCAGCCTCTACTGCAAATCGTGACTTACCGGTATCCACAGACAATCAGGTTCGAATCCATACACCAAAAGAAACCTTCAAGTTCTTATATCTTAGGGTCAAATTGGATTAGAGACCGAGTCTTATGCTTTTCTTCTTTACAACAGCAGCCGCTCTTAGCGACGGGTGATCGTGGGGTCGAGACAGCGACACCATGGTGGAAGAACTGTTGTGGAGTTCTAGATCTTCTCAAAACATCGTCGTCATCGACAACAACAACATAAAGACCAACTACTTATGTGTGAAGAACAGAACAGATCCCACCCACTGTTTCTCTGAGTAACTCCTTCCATTTTCTTGAGTGTGATTTCAGATTGTATCTTTGTCTTTTGATTCCCTTTTCATGAACTTTTGTGTTTTTTTTTTCAATCTCATGATTGTTGCCAAGAACACTTGTATTTTAACGAAATAAAGCATTACACAGAATATGAAGACTCCAAAATTGTGAAACCAATCAAATCCTTTAGCACATAACAAGAAAGTTACGCAGGATAACACTTTAAAACAAAGAAATCAAATTCATAAAAATTCTACCTCGAATCAAACCCTTTTCGAGTGGTAGATGTAGAAGAATACAGCCGCTCCTGCCACTGCGACTGCAACCACCGCCGTCACAGCTCCGCTGGAACCAGCAGTCGTAGTAGGAGACCATGACTTAAGCTCAATGCCATTAAGTGGCTCAACCATATTCTTCAATCCACTGATCATCTTCTCAGCATCATCCAGCTGTCTATGTAACTCCACAATCTCTAATTCCATAGCCTCCACTTTCTTCTCTGAATCTTTCAACTTATCTTCCACAACCATCTTCTCTGATACCCACTTCTGCAACTCAGCTTTCCTCTCTGCGACATCTGATTCCAAATCCTTGATCTTCCCTCTCAAATTATTTAGCTCCTTATCCTTACTGTCAATCTTTTCTCTCATCTCTTCCTCTGCTCGCACCTTGCTGTTCCTCTCCTCTAACTCCTTCACCTCCAAAGCACTAAGCTTTGTCTCCAATTCCTTCATTCTCTTATCATTCTCCTCCTTTACAGTCTTTAAAGTAGCAACTTCTTTCTCCAACTCCTCAATTCCATCCCCTTTCTGTGAAATCTCAGACCTTAGCTTCTTCGCCTCCGCCGTAGCTTCTTCTCCTTCCGTCTTGGCCGTGATCAGCTCATGCTGCAACCGTGCCACTTCAGTCTCGAGCTCCGAGGCTCTCGCAGCTATAGCCTCAAGAACCTTCCTCTCCTCATCAGACTTATCAATCTCTCTCTCCATCTCACCCATCTTACGCCTTGCCTTAGATTCCGCTCCTCTCAACTCCTCAATCTCCACCGTCAAGCTCTCAATTTTCCGACTGATTTCGTCATTATTCCGCACAAGTTCCTGATTTTTCGACTCAAGCTCACCAATCTTTCGATTCAATTCCGTGGATTTGCCGCTATCATCTTGATGATCAGAATCAAAGAAACTCTCATTTTCCTGCCCAGTCGCTTCGCCATTAATACCCCTCTCTTCCGTCATCTCCAGTAGCTGCAAGGAAACTGATCAAATGAAAATGATAATAAACCCTAAAATACTCGCCGAAATATATAAATTTAGAAAGAAAGTTTCGATTTTTCAATTAACAAAAAAAAAAGTTTCGATTTTTCTGTTACCAGGAAAAAAAAAGTTAATGACTTTTCTGATATTGTAAGAAAAAGGAAAAAAAAAAAACAACTTTATGTGATTCGATGCGATTAGGGCTTACAGAGAGACAAATATGAACCGATCAAGTCTGATCTGCTATGAATGGACGGCTATCAATTAACGAATCAGTCCGATGTGGGAAAAAGTTTCTAACCACGTGCGCACCACTAAATACCGTGTTTAATATGAAACCTAAAGTGTAATAATCACATTAGACCAAAAAAGGTGTAATAATCGAAAAGTCATGTCATTGATTTGGGCTTAAGTGTAGACTTGAGTTTAATTAAGGCTTTTATTGAAAAGATATTATATATTAAAAGGGCCCATTAATTTTCTTTGGGCTTAAATGTTCGTTCATTAATGGGCTAAAGTTGAAAATCCATGTAAACACAAGTGTAATCAAATCTAATCAAAGTGGTATTCGTTTCAATTCGATAAGATTTAAAACCTACTTAAAATCCAAAATTTTATCACAATTATCAAACCACACTCAACATAGTTTGAGAATAATAACTCAAAAGAAATTTAACATTGAGATATTTAATGATCACTTCAAAATTTGCACATGAACATACATAACTTTATATGTTAAGTCTTAGAGATCATTATATTAGTCAATGTTGCAAATCTCGAACTGGAGCAGTGGGTGAAGACATATAGTTATCCTGAAATGAAACGGTTATAAAACGTAATGAATTGTGTGGTGGTGTTGAAAAATCTATATAATTAAGCCAAAAGCATGATATTAAGTACGTTTAAAACCCCAAATCAATAAAAAAAAACAATTTTTTTATTTTATTTTATTTTAGAGGTCGAGAACAGGTGGCTCAATGGTAGTGGTCATTTTATAAATTTTCAGGCACCAGGGTTCGATTCTTCCCGATACAAGGAGAAAGAAAAAAGTCGACAAAAAAAATATTTTAAGGGAAAGTGTAAAAGCAAAAGATTCAACGAGATCGGCATGGCCTTAACAACCTCACTAATTATGATAATTTCCGCAACATTTGTATGCACGTTTCTCCTTCATTAGATTCTTTCTTCAATCTTTTTCTCTTTTAACCAAACAAAACAAAAAATAAAAAATTAGTCAACATGCAATATCTCGTTAGTCACCTACCTGACCAGTTTCAGTAATGAGCTAGCTTGAAGAAATTAACTCTTTCTAATTTGTTATTGGGCGGCAAAAAGATTCAAAAAAAGTCATGATTTTATGGCTTTTAATTAACATATACTTTGAATGACTATTACTTAGTCAAACGTTCGTTATTATATGCAATATTTATGATAGAACGATACTATCAATTTTAATTTTTTTTGGTTGATGACACAAGTCGTGTTCCATTGGGAGTGTTAGATAACCAATGTCTTTTTTGGGCAAAGTCTTGGCGATATATTTTCTTTTTTGGTAACATAAAGTCGGTGCATGCAATAATCAATGGCATTGACATTTTGTCACTAGATAAATATATCTTACTATTATCATCAAAAATATATATTCAATATGGATTGTAAAGAAATGTTTTTTGTCTTATAGTATGTAATTATTGTAATCAATGAGAATGACCAAAGCGGTGATAATATATTCATAATCAGTAAGACAAATAAAATGAAGTCGAGTGAGTCCAAAAGAAATGCCAAAAAAAGAAAAGAGAGACCGATATCTATAATAAATGATTCGATAAACCTGGATATGATTGTTTTCTTTTGTGCGCCTATCTCACTCTGTCTCATTAGGTTTTCATATGATGCGTATAACTGACTCACTAACTATAATTGTTGTAAGAAAATCTACGTACGTGTGGTCTAATTTTGGAACCAGGATAATATATATTCCTTCCGTTTTTTTAATATTGATTTTCTTTAAAAAAAAGAAATTATTTTAAAAAGATTGATATTTTCTCTTTCCAATGCAGTTTAATATTTCTAATTTATTTTTTTGTTTCTTACAATATTTTTTTTTGTATTTTTAGCAATAAATAGACGGAAAAAAATAGCAATAAATAAAGATGTTATGTAAAAAATTTGTATCAAAATGTTAAATATTTTGTATTTCTAATGCATATTTAACTAAACATTTTTTGTTTTGTTTTTTTTTTTTTGTAATAAACGAGGTTAAAATATCAGTTTACAAAAAAATTAAAGTGTATGAAATTACTAAAACAAAGTGAAATAGGGGGAATAGTATTTTAGAAACATTTTAAATTTGTGTGATGATGTCAAAACATCAATATTTTAGGAACATAGAGAAAATTTGATTTTCTATTATTTTTTTCAAATGATTAAAATATCAGACTTTAAATTCGGGGATATTTCCGATAGCTTTAAAATTTAAAGTTAATTTTTTGGCATGTAATATTAGATAATTGTTTTTTGAAATATAGTAGTATTTGTTAACTTTTCATCACCTAGTCGGCTCAATTCTCTATTATAATGAAATAAGTTACAAAAGAAAAGAATTGCCTTCTTTGGGACCGTTCAACAATTAAGTTTTGGTTTTTTCTCTTAACCATTTTGTCACGAAATTATACTAAGAATTATGCTCTATCATTTTACGATTTTAAAAGTTTCCCAAAAATCAGAGAAATCGTCACTTTAATTTATTGTTTGCTTCATTATGGATAGTAATTTGGAGCTAATATTTGTAAATTTCTTTCTAGAAAGTTGACTTTAATAGATTATGTTGGCCTTGCCGGCAATACTAGGAAGAAACCTAAAAAATGTAGAAAAAAGAGTAATTGCAGAGAATAGTAATTACGAGACAAACAATGACCAGAAGAAGAGAAAGTCAATGAAAAAGTGAAGATTTGGTAAACCTGACTCACACGAGTAAAAATGTCAACTATATTGAATGTTTATGCAATAAGCTCTACCAAATTCACACTTCTCTATACCTATTTCATCAATTTCATTTACTCTTTTGTCTTGCATTTATTGTTTAACTTTTGCTTCTCCTTTTCATTTACATATCGCCAATTTTTCCTTTCTTATTTATTTACGTATTGACAAGTATCATTATCATAGAATCATACAAAAGATCAATTACGGTTTATAATAGCTATGGATATTAAGTTGTTTAATTCGGGTTAGATTTTTTTGGTTTTTGACTTTTTTCAAAAATATGAATAACTAATATGTACTAATTAAAATTCGGATATGTTTTATTTTCGAATAAGTGAAATTGAATTAGACCAGAAATAATATTAGTTCGATTCAGAATTATTACTTGTAAGTAAAAATAACTAAATATCCATAAAATATAATTACTTGTAACCAAAATATTTTAAATTCAATTAGTTTCAATTTTTATTTGGTTTTTTATTTAGTTTTTGATTAAAAATTGAACTAAACCGAAAAAAAAAAGAATTCTTTGTCAGTAACTAAATCCAAAGCTAGTCTGTAATATTTGTTACCAAGCTTGGGTACTCTTACGGTTTAAGTAATAATTAATACGGTTAAAATAGTCAAAGGAATAGTATTATTATCTGACTCAACTTTTATCGATTTTTATAACGAACACTAAAAGGATAAACATTACATTATCCGAATCATACAAGAGTTTATGTAGAAAGGATGATTTATATATATATAGTAAGTACTAATTAGACATTTATAGGTAAAGGTTGGACTAATATTATCTATTATTATTGTTGATTGTACTTGCATTTGCATAATTATAATGAATATAATGACATAAGTTAGAGTCCGGTAATGACTTGTCTCATTACACGTCGACGCATGTCATGTCTTCTGGTTACAATCAATTCTCGTACCAAAAGCAATTTGATGAGTTGATTAACAAAAAAATAAAAAAAACTAGTTTGTTTAATATTGTTTTAGAAGAATTTACATTTTATGTTTGAATTCGACTCTATGTAGTCGTATGTATTCCACTTAATATTATTAAAAATTTAACAATTTGGATAATTAATGTTGTATATACAAACATACAGAAGAGAAGTGTTTTTGATAGATCGATTAAGTCTATTTCTATATATTTTTTACTAGAGTTTAATTTCAAGAAATTACGTAGTTTTGCATGGTATTGTTTGGAATTGGAATTCAAATTATGGATATGTTTCGAGTTTGTTCTCCAATTAATATGTATAATTGTACATAGACATTTTCATAAGAAACAACTCTACTCAATTTATATATATATATAGAAAAAGACAATTCAGCTTGTTATAAATGGTCAATTCTTTTGTTTCAGTCTGTCAAGTTATGTTATAAAATCGGGCCCTACAAAACTCTTTAAAAGCTGACAAATTGATTAATTATTTCCACAAATAATTTCATGCATCAACAATTTGAAAAATATGTAAAAAAAAAGAAGAGCCGGTCACCAACTAAATAACCTAATTTGTTAAAGTTCTTCACAGCTAAAAAAGTGCATGCAACCTTTGAAACTTAGGGGAAACAATCAAATTATAACTTGTGTGTAATCAATCATGTTCACATCACGTTATGGTCTTGAAGACAATTGGTTAGATTCGACATTATCATACTATTAGTTTCTTAATTATGAGTTTTATAATCTACGATTAGGTTAGGATTAAATTAACTTTATGGATAACGGTTGACTTATTGAAGACTACGTTATACCTTTCGCTTTTAACACAAAAGCTCTTTTTGTTTTAAAAGTATTATATACGGACAAACCATGAGATTGTCTAAGTGGCATCAACATTTATCTTTTCTAATTTTGGTATGACTAATTGATATACCAAAAAAAAAAACTTATTTATTACTTGAGAAAATGAAAAAATAAAATATTTAAGGAAACAGAAGAAAAAATAATCGAGGGTAAAATAAGAAATTTCAAGTCGAATATGCATTAAAAATCTAAAACATCAATTTTCTAAAAATATTTTTTTTCTAAAATATAAACAATAAGTAAATGGAGGGAGTATAATTTATATATGACTTAAAACCAAAAAAAGAAAGAAAATAATATATGACCAATCGTTTGATTAAACTTCTAAGAGAGTAAAACTGTTCTTTGTTAAAAGTTATGTTGAAAGACCAATCAAATCTAACTAACCGACTAAATTGAGTTGATCCAGTTGTTTGATAATTCATTCGAGATTTTTTCTTTTGACAAGTTAAAATGTTTTAGTTGCAAATATGATAGTTTATCAACGATTTATTGGTCCAATTGGTTGGTAGAGGGTCTTTGAGACTCAAGGGTTATGTTCAATTTTTGTTGGGAGAGATATACTCTCTAAATGAGAAAATTGACATGGTATAAACTCTGTCTTAAAGAAATTATGGTGAAAATAGGATGATGTGAAGATTCTTAGTATCAGAAAATAATGCAGATCTATATTTGGTCGGAGTCGGTGGTTCCAATGGATTTGGAACCTCTTATATAATATTCTTTTTGTTTCAAAATAAATGATGTTTTAGTTTCATTTTTTAGTTTCAAAGTATATGATGTTTTAGGTTTCAAATACAAAAATTTCACTTATTTTTTTATTTAATCTTATTACACATTTATATTAATTTCAATATTAATTATCATATAAAAATAGTTTAAGTAATTTTACAAGTTTTCTTAAATATTGTGTATCTATTTTAAACATCATATTAACGAAAGGAACAATATATATATATATATATATATGTATACATGAGATTATGATGATATTATTGCATATTTACGGTAATATTACCAATAGGCTATAGTTGCCCTGAATTTTAGAATATGATTAAATGCTCAACTTTTTCATTAATACAAAAAGGAAAAAATCCGAGTAACCTAAAACGTGATTTAGAAAATGCGTCACTCTCTAAATTTTCAATTTCCGTGGCCTTAAGCGATTGCTTTTTATTTTGTTTCACATGCAGCATGGCTCTGCTTCACAAGTGGATGATTTGAGAAACTAATAAAATTGATCAAAAATCTATTAAAGCAACCAACTTGATTCGATCACAACATTATTCTACAAAGTACTGAACAGATAAAACTAATTAATACAAAACCTTAGACTACACGATACTGTAAATAAAGCAATAGTACACTTTCATTCCTTATGTAATATCTTGAATTTTTATGCATGCAAATAGGTAGAATTATCAACCATAACTTCTTGGGACAAACCCACACAAATGACAAAAGAGACTTGTAATCTAATAATACCTTTGTACAAAACACTTTAGGAAATCCTAGGTTCCAGTATCTTGGAAAAAAATATATAAAATATATTTTTCTAACCACTGATAGTTGGGTAGATAAATAATAACCTAAGTTTCAAGACGTAAAAAATTAAAACTCTAGTAGAAATATATATATAAATATATGATGCAAAGAATTTATAGATTTCAGAAGATGATGCAGATCTACATTGGTCGGAGTCTGTGGTTCCAATGGATTCTAATCTGCATCATCTTCCAATTGGACCAAGACAATATATATATAAGAAATATTTTTTTAATCTGGTGGTGATGGTCGGGTAGAGAAATAACAATCTAAGTCTCATAATGTAAATTTGTAAAGGTTTAGACTCGATACTCACTCGAAACTTGTAATAGTTTTTGGATTAGATGATTCTATAATTATTTGGATGATATGAAATCTTACTTAATATAGTATCTAAAATATAGATGTTTACCATGATATTAAATCGACAAATGTTTATACATGGATTTTTTCGGATGGATCACCCTCGATACCATAAAAACACACACAGATACATTCGAACCAAAGAAATTTCATATAAAGAAAATATCATAAACGTTTTGTGGTGTACAGTTAATGCGAGATGTGTGGGTTAACCAAAATTATAAAAGTTAAAAACAAAAATTGATAAAAGGGTCAACCTTCACACCACCTTTGCTCTCGCCTATCATCATCACTCACCATATATAACTCTCTTCTGCAACCTTCGTTGCCTTCTCCAACTCACTAAATCCTCTCTTTCTCTCTTTCTCTCTAATCGCCATAGCCATGGTTTTTACAGAGCTTCTAGTCATTCTAGCAGAATGGGTTCTTTACCGTCTTCTTGCTAATTCATGTTACAAAGCTGCTAGAAAGTTAAGAGGCTATGGTTTCCAATTGAAAAATTTCCTAAACTTCTCTCAATCACAATCTCTACACAACACTTCTCATCATCATAATCATCAACAACAAAACCAGCCTCTTCAGGATTCTCTAAACCCTCTCTTCCCAAGTATTTCAAAGCATCAAGACTCTGAAGACAAAAACAGAGCATGCTCTGTTTCTTCTGATCATTGTGACGTCTTTGTCTGCGACATCGATGGTGTTCTATTGAGACAACATTCGAGCAAACACTTCCACACGTTCTTTCCTTACTTCATGCTCGTTGCCTTCGAAGGAGGATCAATTATCAGAGCGATTCTTCTCTTGCTCTCTTGCTCTTTCCTTTGGGCTTTGCAACAAGACACTAAACTCAAAGTTCTCTCTTTCATAACCTTCTCTGGTCTTAGAGTCAAAGACATGGACAACGTTTCTAGGTCGGTTCTACCCAAATTCTTCCTTGAGAACTTGAATCTTCAGGTTTACGACATCTGGTCTCGAACTGAGTTCTCTAAAGTTGTGTTCACAAGCTTGCCACAAGTAATTGTGGAGAGGTTTCTCAGAGAACACCTCAACGCTGATGAAGTGATTGGAACTAAGCTACAAGAAATAGAAGTTATGGGGAGGAAATTCTTCACCGGCTTTGCTTCAGGGTCTGGTTTTGTTGTGAAACATGAATCAGCTAAAGACTATTTCCTTGATAATAAGAAGAAGCCTGCACTTGGAATTGGAAGCTCTTCAAACCCAAAAGATCACATCTTCATCTCCATCTGCAAAGTAACTTCCTTTCCTTCCTAATTTCACAAAAATAGATTTGGGTTATAAGTTTCTTTCCAAATTTTCCACAAGATCACATCTTCATTTATATATCTAATCACAAAACTGTATAAAGGCACTAAATTTCTGTTTTTATCTGAATTTTCTTTACAGAAAGCTTATCTTTGTAATGAAGAAGAGTCAATGACCAAGAACAACACAGTGCCTAGAGAAAGATACCCAAAACCATTGATATTTCATGATGGGAGATTGGCTTTCTTGCCAACACCGTTAGCTACATTAGTTATGTTCATATGGCTACCTCTCGGATTCGTCCTTGCTGTATTCAGGATCTCATTAGGAGTCTTGCTTCCTTTCCAAGTAGCAAATTTCTTGGCTTTTTGCTCTGGTGTTAGGATCACTTTCAAAACCCACAATTTGTATAACGGTCCTCCAGAGAAAGGTAAAAGTGGAGTCTTGTATGTATGCAACCATAGGACACTCCTTGACCCAGTTTTCCTCGCCACTTCGCTTGCTAAGCCCTTGACTGCAGTTACTTACAGCCTTAGCAAGTTCTCTGAGCTCATAGCGCCTCTCAAGACGGTTAGCCTTAAAAGAGACAGGAAGAAAGATGGAGAAGCAATGGAGAGGCTACTAAGCAAAGGAGATCTAGTGGTTTGTCCTGAAGGAACCACTTGTAGGGAGCCATATCTATTAAGATTCAGTCCTTTGTTCGCCGAGTTAACTGAAGACATCGTTCCTGTGGCTGTGGATGCTCGAGTGAGCATGTTCTATGGAACAACCGCAAGTGGACTTAAGTGTCTAGACCCTATCTTCTTCCTCATGAACCCTAGGCCGGTTTATTGTCTTGAGGTTTTGAAGAAGTTGCCAAAAGAGATGACTTGTGCAGGGGGTAAGTCAAGCTTTGAAGTTGCGAATTTCATACAGGGAGAACTTGCTAGGGTTTTGGGTTTTGAGTGCACTAACCTCACTAGGAAGGATAAGTACTTGGTTCTTGCTGGAAATGAAGGCATTGTCAGGTAAAATAGTCCAAACTTTCATTAGGGTTTTGTTTGTTTGTTTAAGAAGTTAAATATTATTGTTTCAGGACTCGGATGTTAATTCTATATTGTTGATTCGTTTGCATCATTTCTAGCATTTTCTTATCACTCGGGAGTCAAGACTATTGGTATATATTGGAAACGTTTACTTGTAAATATCGATCCCAAACTCCTCCTCTAAAACCTCAAACAATATCATGTAATCAACTCACTCCACTCGAATTTGAGAAGATAATCCATTTGACCAAAGACATTTTCCTTAGTTTCTTGATTTCTATAGGCGATAGTTTCAACCTGTCGCTTTAATGCCATCAATTATATCACTACAATGATTTCTATTTAGTTGGTTGAAAACAATATAAGTATACATAGTACATCAGATAATCAAGATCATATGTCACAACATAAACGTGTTGGCCCATATTAATAAATTTCAAATCACCTCAAAACTTAGTGTATCACCTAAGAATATATTAATATTCACACCAAGAATACTGTCAAATCTTTAGTTCACTGCTGGTTTCGCTTTGATGTCTTCAGACAAATTGAAGCTTAGATCTTGATGTGAACTAAGTAATGCTTGAAGTACTAACTGATGTCTGCCTCTTTGCAGATGATATTTGCAATTCTACACAGGCAAAAACAAATCTTGATGGACTAACTGATGCTGCAGTGATTAGAAGTAAAACTTAGTAATGGTTTAGATAGCATTACCTTTCTCTCACACGCCGAATCTCCTCAAGAATTTCTGCAGTCTGCTGAACCTTTAGATTCTTGGGTTTATCTTCATGATTAAGCACCAAGTATGCAACATTTATAACAGTAACTAGTTCAGCTTCGATTTTGCTCAGTTTCTGGTCTAAATTTTCTAAGTAAGATTCATAAGAAGACACTTCTTTAAGGATGCTACCAGTTGAAATCTCTTCTACTACATTGTTATTGGTATCTAGAAGTTCTTGGTAATCCTCAGAATTCCTTTCAACAAGTTTACTTTCCTCAGACTCCAAGTGATCCTGTTCACTTCTGTGCGTGTCTTCAGTAGAATTGGACTGTGGAGATACAATATGGATTTCACCTGAAGTACTCTTTCTATCTACTTCCAGATCCAAAGATATATTCCCTATCAACTGTCTTTCCTTTACTGATATTGCCTGAAACCAAACCAAGCTTCTCAAGACAATGGTTAGTAGATTTCCCACAAAATCAATAACACACGAACAACCAAAACTAGAACATTTCTAAACCCTTTCACAGACTTTCCAATTTCGAATTTGTTCAATCTTTCTCAAACAAGTTATACACAACTAAACCAGGACATATGAGATAACAAGTAAGCTCTCGTTTTCTTCCTACCTCATTAAGTTTAGAAGAGAGCATATCTAGCAACTCAATACGAGCTTTTGCCTTGTCCAAAGCTTGCATAACCTTTTTCTTTTGAAGAAGCAACTCTCTTGCATCATTCTCTTTCCCTGTTTGAACATTTACAGCTGCTTGTTTTCGTAGATTCTCTGCAGCCTCAGATAATCTCAGAAGTCTCAACCTATTACTGCTTGCTGGATGGACCAACAACAACAATAGAAAGAAAAAACATCAAATTGACATTAATCATAAAGACTCTTATGGATAAAGCAGGATTTGGTTTCAGTCTAAATTCCCCAAAATACAAAATGAGTTGCGATGATTAATATGGGGGTATCCGAAGAAAACGATTGAGTCATTGTACTCAATTCAATTACGACGAAGATTAGAAATAAAGATTCGACCTTTGGCACGAGTGGACTCGGCTTCCGCGTGAAGCCGATCGAGCTGGGAGCGAAGAAGGTCAGAATTCGCGGTGGAGCAAAAGCACTTAGGATGCGCCGGGATGCGCCGATACCGAGGAAACACCAGCGGAGCACTGCTGATGCTCGTCGTCGCCATTCTCAAAGCTACACGTACGTGGATTGGCTCTTTGATTGAAGAGAACCTTGCAGTGAGCTCTAAACGCGGTTAATTCTGGAAACCGAAATTGAATTCTTGATCACTATAAACCGGTTCTTAAGTCTTAACCGGTTTTAAGAAACCGTGGTCGGGAACCGTACACAGACTATTCCAGCTGTGATGTTTCCGTCTAATTTTGATTTATCTCTTCGCCACTTCAAAATCTGAACTTTGATACCAGTTCATAGATCGAGAATCTCCTGATCTTTGTTACTTGATCCCGTTCACTATATCCACACAACCTTCACCTTCAAATTTATCGGGTAATTTTTGAATCCTGTAAAAGGTGTGTTCCGATCATTGAATCTAGATTTGTAATATCTACCGTTTTCTGTATTGTTCCCGCTTCTTACTGTAGGAACCGATCAGATATGAACTGGGTTCAACGAAAAATCTACCTTTACAATGTTACGTTTGGGCTCTACATGCTTGATTGGTGGGAACGATACCTCTTCAGTATCCTTGTTTGATTCATTCTTTCAATCGATCTGGTCTTCTTTTTGTATTTTGGTTTCTGTTTGAGAATGATTCACTCTTTCGATGTTAGAAAGATGAAAGTTTTAATTTTTATATCGTTGGTGATAAGATATGGTGGCACTGAATTCTATTCTCTCCTCTTGTCGTCTAAACTAATGCCTCTGTTCAATCTTAGAATTCTGTTTTGAAGCGAATAAGTATACTTTCAATAGTGATTAAGTTGATAAGTTATAACATCTCTGATTGCAAAATCTGTTTGGGTGAAAACTTAGATTTTGGTATATTAGAAGAACATGAGATCTCTACTTTGAATGTTCTTTCTCTCTTTGCACTTCCTCAACTCTTGTCAGATTCGTTGGTGGTAGTCTTGATGTGGTTTGTTATATACAACAGTACACGCTACTTTTCGGAGCTCTTCCAGAGGTAAAATATCGTCATGATCTTTGCTCATAGTTCAGTTTTTCCTTTGTACTAACATTGCTACTGTTGCAACAGTTTCTGTTATGAACATACCTATCGAATTCTTATTGCTAGCTTGGTCTTATGGTTGCATTATTGGGCTTCTAAGGAATGAGTGTAATGATACAATATGATTTGGGACTTCATCGTTAACTCCTGAAACGAATCCAGAATTTTCTTAAACATTACCTTACCTTCTCTTGTGCATTTAGTTGGGTTACTTGCTTCACCTTCCTCATAAGTTGAGTGGATTTAGTTTGCCGGATGAACTGACTGCTCCTTGCTATCTGAATCTATCTTATTACATTGATTCTTTGAAAGAATGTTGATTCTTCAACACAACAATATTCAATATTTTTAGCTCAGGCTGTTTTGAGAAGCATTAGGAGCTCTTTCCTGATAATTTTCTAGTTGCACTCACAGTTTAAGTACATTCTTTAATCCTCGCATTGCAGGCATTTGACATGAAAGCAGGTCTTATTTCCCGCACGGTAGAGCATGAGAAGCCTGGAACCTCCAAAGGCGTTTGGTTTCAATTTCTGAGACATATACCAGAAAACCTCCTTCTTTCAAGTCACCTCTGATTTATTTATCTTTCCTCCAAAGGTTCTAGGACTGTTCGTATGTCTTCGTATCACTTGTTCCCATGTTTTGGAATGATTCAAACTTATTTATTTATAGACGCTTAAGATAGCAAGTAAATGCTTCACCAATGGTATTGAAAGTTGTACACCCTTTTGATTACAAACACAATACCTAGTGGCAGGGACTAGAGAACCTGAGTTACAGATGATAAAGCATGACTTTAAATGGGAACTTTGTTCTAAACTATAAAACGAATCTAGGATGAATCAGTAACCCAATCCTTTGGTAGTGAAGACTCAAAGATCTGCAACAGTAGAGCTTGATCTCTCTTGCCTGGTCTTTTAGAACCAAAACCTTGATGCAGACCAAATTCAACAGATTCTCTTCCTTCTTCCACTATTCTTTTCCTGATAGCTAGCAAAGGATTTTGCTTCTCAGAAGCTGCTTCGTCCTTGACATCTCCATCTTCAGTATTCTCTCCTCCTCCATCTTCACGTGCGCTTTTCTCAGGCCTCCCCCACCATTTGTTTGACACTGTTGCTAAACCGCCTGATGGGAATCCAGATTTGAACTCATCTAACGCTGCCACTGTCTTAGCCAAATTACTGTTAGCCCAAACATTGGACTTCCCAGTCTTGTTACCACCATGTTGCACCGTCGAATGCATCATCTTTCTTGTGTCCTCAGAATTTGAGTGATGTTAAGAACCACTGTAATCAAGAGAGACATGCATCAAAGAGCCGATAAAGGATGCTAATACAAACTTTTTTCTCCATTAGCCTAATTTGGGTAACAAGGCAATCTAAAAGGCACAAAGGGTTTTCCGTTTTGAGCAGAGCAATCTCAGAAGCACAAAGATACAATACAGTAACTGGACTTAACAGCCTCTAAAATCAGACATAGAGCGTCGAATCAACGCTTCCTGAAATCAATCTGTAGGACATCAGATTCGGAATCAGACCGTCTAGACAACAATTGTTCCCTAAACGACTTAAAAGTTGTGGGTTTTAGAACAAAGGGCGAGAGCTTTTCCAATTTTAATCTATACATACCCAACAATGGCAGCTAAACCCTAATTGATAAAGCTTTGTGCATCGAAGATTACCTTTTCTTTGGCAGAATTTCCTGACGGCGACAGCAAATCATTCCAAGAAATCAAAGCCAAGACCTTTACACGAAGTAAGTATACACACACATTCGTAGAGAAAAATGTTGTCAGATTTTTAGGGATGAAGTTAATAAATCTGATTATAAGAAGATACATACCGCGAAGGAAGCAGATTCGTCTTATATAGATTTTCAGTTTTCTGATTTCCTCAGTGGCCGTCCACAGTTTGGCTTCTGCGTGTGAATTATAAATTATGTATGAAGGTATTCTTAGAACTGAAGGAGAAGGATCAAAGTGTAATTTCCACTGAACCTAAAATACTTATTACACAGTTTCAATGGAAGCTTTGATAAAGCTTTTGATCTAAAGATCAAAATGTAATTGTTTTTGAAGAGAAAGAAAGAAAAAGGATTTAAAGGAATTGTTACATATTCTTTAGTATACATACCTACTTGAACAAATAAATGGCCTAGAGTTAACAACAGTATGAGTATGAGGTCGTGTTTCAGGTGATCTAAACATTCTTTTGATGATCTCAAAGACAGATCAATAGACATTGCAATAACAAAATAAAAAGAATGGAAATGAAAGAAAAAATGGAGAAGAAGACGAGAACGGCTGAGCCACTACTTGGAGGAAGGTGCTACTTTGTCTTTCTTTCCGGCAAGGATCATAGAGATCTGGAGACCGCGACTGAAGGCTTGATTGAACAGAAGTCTAGTTTGGAACTCAGACACAAATGGGAACCACGATAAGACCGCAATGGGTGTGAATATCAGAAGCCCCATTATGTACTCGTAAGCTCTCCCTAGCTCTTTAATCGTATCCCAAAATCCTAACCCCTTGAACACGCTACGAAGCGCTTGCCCAATCTTCAATAAACACAGCAGTGGGATTAACAAACTTATCTCCATAAAAGAGAGATTACTTTTGGGTAACTAAGAAAGTTGTGTGGACTTACAAGAAGAATAGCCCAGCCAGTAGGCAAGAAAGCGAGGATGGAAGCAAAGAGGTCCGCGATCGTGAGGCCGCAGACTACAAATAACACAGTCATGACTGACAAGAAACCAAGGAATAGAAGGGCCTTGAGAATCCTGAACATAACCTGGAAATCTGTACCGAAATTCCGTCTACCCATTGATACCATCTGTCAAAGGATTAAACGACACAATCATAAATGTGAAAAGACAGATTAACCATTTTCCCAAAACCATAAGACTATCTAATGGATTTGTTTCGGAGCCTTACCTTTAGCACAAGAAGAACTGACAACAAGACGCCCCAAGACAGTCCATAAACCTTCACAAAAAGAAAGGTATAAGGTCGTTGGAATTTTCAAAGCTAGAAGTAGGAAGCATCAAAGCTTATGCCAAAGAAAAAAGATAGAAAACTATACCAGAATTGTTGTGTGGCGGCGAGCGATGTTGAGATGGTAGACAATTCCATACTGGTAAAGGAGGAAACGAAGTGCAAGAAGTATCTCGAGAACCCTTCCTCTTAAATTTGTGTGCTTGAGGTGCTCTTGCTCTATATCCCACCATGATTCCCAACTTTTGTCAAGAGCAATTCCTATTCCACCACGGTTTCCCATCCATCGTTTCCAGTCAGTCCAATCATCCACCGTCTTTTGCCACTCAAACCCAGCTGGGTTGAATATAAATGGAGCAAACAACCAAGAAGTCACCAGGAACCACATTGAAAATGTAATGTAAATATAAAGACTTGAGCTACGGTACGAACTTCCATAAACTTGATACACAATCAGTAGTATGACCAACTCCAGTCCCTTAACGAAATGGCTTCGCGAATATAGTCTATAGTTTTCTGCAAACTTAGCATGGAAAACAACAAACCCTCGACCAGTTGCTCGGTACTTAGAGCCTCCATGCAAAATCGTCCTTCCAAAATAATGTGCTTTCGTTCCCAGTTGAAACGTGAAGAAAACAGAGGCAAGTTGAAGCTGCATTATGATGAAATCACCCAAAGCCGTGCGGAACCCTTTTTCTAGGCCAATTTCCATAACCATTGGTAGAACCATCAGAAAACCTAACTGGAAAACAGATTGGGCTGCTAATGCCTCCTCAAGGGCTTTGGACTGATGTACAATTGCACTTTGCAAAATCTCCCTTTCTAGTCCGCTCAATACAAGATAAAGACGCCCGTAAAGGAACACATATACCGTGAGCACCGTTATCTGAAACAGAAAAGACGTGTAATTTACTCATCTGAAAATCCAAGATTTCAAACCATTCGTGTAGGGCAGAGCTACAGAAGGAAATGACTATTTGGCTGAGAATTAGGCATACCATGCTACTGAAATAGAAACCAACTGTGGTAAAGTAGAATGAAAGCATCCTGTAAAAATCAAACCGGCGTCCAAGCCGGTAAACATCACGACTTAGTGTTTGTTCTCCATTACCATTCGCAACTTTGGCTTCGAAAAACGAAATCTGATTCATCCCTACATCACGTCCTTTCCCTGCTTGAATATACTCATGGTGTGTGACATAACCCCCACGAAGAGTTGAATTGTACCCTGGATGTTACCACGATTAGCCATCACAAAGACACAATTATTTGGTAAAAACTGACGTTTGTTAAGAACGTTCTCTACCTGCAAAGATATCTTCACTTAAATTTATTATCTTAGAAGCCTTGCTAATGCCTCCCCTTGTGATGTGGAAGATTCTGTCAAATATATCAGGATGGCCATAATGGAAACGCACCCTGTAAAATAATCGTGAGTACGTTGTCCAAAGAATCCAAGCTAGTCTTCTTTCCAGTACAAAAAGATTCTATCTCTAATATAATCTGTGAGGTTCAATGATGCAGGGATTGCTACCCCTAAAGTTAGAGTTGAAGCTACAAAGGAAGGATTGAAAGGACATTTCCCTAGTCACAAGACATGAGTATACCTCAGAGGATTTGCCAGAACACGTTGGCCGATGGTTACAAAACTTGTTTCTTGATTCGACATGAACCAAGCAAGTGAGGAAACACTGCAGGGTCAGAAAGAAGTCAGAGGAAAAAGACAGAAAAACAAATATTATAGTGCGAAAATGTGGAGGCATGTGCATAAAAATCAAGAACAACCGAACATAAGTTGGATCTCAGACCTTCCAGTAAATATGTGTTCACGAAGACCCAATATTGTAGGATTTCTCTTGCCACGTCGACTTTCATCAAATTCTTGTAGCACATTTCTCATTTTGAAAGTCTCTTCGAAGTAGCTGTCCTGAAATGGGAAAGGAAATGAGAATGTAGTTGGAATCCACAAAATGGTTGAGGGATAGGGAGACAAGGTACCTGGTTCATGTCTATGGTCTGCAGAGCTTCACCGCGAGTGAATATGATGGCATGGTTTTGATTCTCTGGTTTTCCTTCGCCAATTTCTGTAGGAGGGCCAGGAAGTTTGATGCGATATATTTCCTAATAAATCAAGAACAACATTCAGGACAAATAGGTTACTACATGAGGGACTAGCAATAAATTACTTTTTAAACTTGAGAAGATTTCTTTGTGATCTAAAACCACTGATGGAGAAAAAACAAGGTAAGCAACAAAGTAAGCTATATCTGTATTAACATATAAATATATATTGCTTTTGCATACCTCATCTAACTTGTTACATCCTTTGAGCAGCACGGAATAGAATACTTTCTGTGATTTTCCACTAACAGTCTCCTCCCGTTCATCTATATAAGCAACCCTCAAGGACGGATACCTACATATAATTTACATTTACACCTAATCTAAAATAATAAGCGTGAAGTTTTGATTTCAAACAGGAGAGCCTTACTTCAGCATGAGCTGTAAAATGTTATTGTAACAACTCCGATCCTTGGTTTCACTTGACTTTTTCTGCTTCCCATAGACCTGACATGACACGACATATGTGAATTTTAAATCTGCAAGAGCTCGTGCACGGTCACTAAAAGCCTTTTGATCATCTTCAGTTGATTCTGAGGGAAGATAGCCACCGTTGGTAACTGCAAAATGAAAGTACTGTTCATACTTCGCTGTAAGTAACATTAACTTTCTAAGAGAAAATCTTGCAACTAAAAGAAGAAGTGGAGAATACTTAGGCAGAGATTGCTAAACCACAAAATCTGTAAGGTTAAAACATCCAATATTGAGAACGGAGAGAAATTACAAACCGTTTTCTCCAGTGTATTCCTGGAAACACTGAAGTTCAAGAGCCGTTCTGTAGTACATCATTCCCCTAACTAGCAATGGTAAAGAAGACATAAATTAGAGACCGCAGATCGAATACATATAAGAAATCCTACAACGTTTTGATTGTCTATACCTGTCCTTGAAAGGGTCTGGCCTCTATAAGATACCCATTGACGGAGTTGCTCTGCCTTGTCTTTCTCAGATAAATTCCGTTTCACGTCATTTACACGTTCAGTATAGTTTATCCATTCCTCTGTTATATATGCAGTCATTTTCATTGAGTAAACTTTAACTTTGTTATAAACACGTACAAAAGCACCAGATAGACGCTTACCAGGATATATCTTCTGTAGGTAAAACAAAACAGTTATGCCATCTTCGTTTTCCTCTTTCAGTTCATCCTCCGAATAGAGAACAGTCTCGTCGTAATAAGGAGTTAAGACACTAGATATAAATTTTTCAAACCAATCGTTACTTGCTTTGAAGATAATTTTAAAGTAGTAGTCTCCATGAACCAACTGAGAAACATACTTCAATTATGCCTAGGACCATTATAAGTTTTATCTATCATTATTGTGAGTCAAAGTATCTTTCTTCGGGTATTAAGCTAAAACATGTACCTAAAGGATAACATGTCACGAACTCGTGGAGCATCTGGCATATTCATGAACAGGGAATTTGCAAAGAATGTCATACGACGACGAGCTTCCAAACTTTGAGGAATATTTATTGCGGATTCTTTAACAGTCACAAGTAACTCTAGTCTTACAACCTACAAAATCAGAACAAAAGAATGAGATCCAAAGCCGAAAATATGGTTGTTCACATCAGAGGAAAAAATTTGTGTACCTTTTCCCTCCAAGATGTGTTCTCAGTCAAACTAAGATTTATCTTTTCAAACCTTTGTTCTTTCTTGTCGCTTTCAATATCACCACTCTGAAAATGAGCCCTTTCAAGGATTCTACAGGTAGAACGACAAAGCATGTTTCAATGGATATTTCGTAGTAAAGGTCTGTAGGCTTACATTAAAAGTTTTTGGAAAATAGAGAGAGAGAAAAAAAAAAAGCGAGCTAAACTTTTACGTATGAACTATCAACTTACTCGCGACTGTGAACCATAACATCCTGCGTGATGATTTCAATAATATCCTGAAGAACATTGATTATCTGAGACTTGTAAGTATCATCTTCGCCATAATCACTTTGCTGTCAACAGGACCAAATTTCATTTAGAAAGGGGGAGTAATAAGCAAAGACAAATGGTACGTATCGGTGTTGAAACAAGAAAAAAGAATCTAAGTTCACATTACCAGGACTGTTAAGAATTTCTCTAGCTTGTTACTCAGTAATGGCATACCACTCATCCGGAATTCACTTAAAAATCTGTTTTGTTGTATGCTAATATCTACTTCATAGCAAATCTCCCTTACAATCCTATACAGATTGGGAGACAGCATTAGTATCCTCAATTAAGTTAAGAAAAGAAGTTGGGCCCATTAATACTCACCGTTTATCAGATTCATCTTCAAGAAGGCCATATATTATGTCTCTCACGGTTTCATAAGCCTCAACCACTGCGTAATGCATATAGTATTCGGCTTTAATTTTCTTGAATAAGTCGGCGTCCTCTTTTCCCTTGAAATCTTTAGCCATGTCTAATGCTATTGGAATCTGTTACCAAAAGGTAAACACAATTCAGAAAGAATATAGATACTAGATGGCGTGAAGAAGTTACAGATTGAGGTGAATCATTTACTTTGCTAGCAAGCAAGAAAGGTGGCCATTGCACAACAGAGACATCTCCAGAAGAGGAAGGTACAAGTAGCAAATTTCTTTCCCTACACACCAAAAAAAAACATAACACGAGTATTATTAGGAAATGAACTTAGGAGGCTACTGCGATGAGTCTATACTAAAGAAAAGGTCCTCAAACCTATCAGAAATCAGATCTTCATCCCGCATAGTACGTATGAACTTATTCCACATCTGTGAGAACCTCGCAATGTCTTTTTCGTCCACCGTTTCATCCTGCATCACTCAAACATTACATTTTAACCTAGAAAATGAAATTGTTGCTGTCTACATTCTTATCAATTAAATTTATATGTGTAGCTAATACCAAGTGCTTTCTCTTTGCATGACCTAGAGGTAATGGTGTAAGTTTAGTACAGAAAGCATTTGGGACAAATTTAAATCTGGACCGCAACATTCCAAGTGTGCGTATCTGCAAAAATAAAGATGGAGGTTACGTAACCAAGAACAATGCAGAATGTTACCGTTCTTTACTTAAGGAATCACAAACTTATTATCAATATATCACATAAGATAGTAATTTATTAATATTTGTGTACTAAGGAATGCGCAATAATTACCTCACCAAGATGGCTGAAGGCTCCATAAATCCCACCAAATAAAGTAGAGAATATAGCGTACCATATTTGCGTATCCATAAAATAAACCTAAACATGAATCAAATTTCCGAGTATTAGAAATATTCTTTTGAAGTTATCCACTACAGATTACTTACCAAGACAATCGGACCCCATATGGAGATAATTACACCAATGTTATGAGTGGCTGCATAAATATCATATATGTTACTATAATAAGCAGTTGATAGCAGTGCAAGACGATGTTATGAGTAAGGATCACTACCATTTGGAAAGAACTCATGCCACTCATAAAGTCCGACATGCATTTGCCATATTAACTTCGTTGGGCCAACAAGTGGTAGTATCTGTCCAGGCACATTAATAATTGTACATGTTAGAATATAACTGCAACAAAAAAGACACATATACCAAAGCTTCAGCTGATAATTGAAATACAACGTGCCTAATGGACATCAAAAAGTAAAGAATTAGGAAACAAAATGAGGGTATTATTAACGGTAAACATGTAACCAAGAGAGTATTGATTCATCAGTAGACAAAGAGATTGAGTTATTAGTGTCAGCATAAGAAGCTAGCTAATTCACCTCCACGTAGTAGCTGAATGCGAGCTTGATGAGTAACAGCATGACCCAGAAGAATGTATACCTAAGCATCATAAATTGAGCAGAAATGTTACTCATTTGGAAGCATAAACAAAGTTGTGACCAATATTAATCGTGCCATATCTCGTGTGCAGCAATAAACTACTGCAACAATTAAACAAATGCATCCCAAAAAAGAACAGCAGCTTGCTGTGGCTACTCTTAGGATCCAGGAAAAAGAAAAATATATAGAATGGATCCATAAGTGAACAGAAGCTTGCTGGAAGTTTCACTCAGGATCCAAGAGGAAAAGGACTATAAGGAAAAATATAGAAGAAAACTACAATGAATAACATCAACATTTCTTACTTGAAAAGTGCAAACATTTCTTCATGCATTCCTCTGCCAACATACAATTTTGGCTGAGCCCACCACATGATAAGTGTGACAATCCTCATATTTGATCGCTCCATGATTCTCCGCAGAGGTGGAAGTAAGAAAAATACAGCAGCCAGAATATTTGGTAAGACATATAAGGCAATAGCATAGTTGTATAACGACTGGTGAAGCCAACTCGCAACCCAGTTGCTGAAGTACTTTATTAGTCCAGTTGGATTCTGCACTTGCTTCGAGTAAGTAATTGGCAACACGATGGACCACATGGCTGCCATTAAAAATTTTGTGATGTACCGCAGAATTTGAGAAAATTTTAGGCTCTTCCAAGCACCAAAACTAAGAATTACGTCCAGTGTCGCTGTATTTCATAAGAGAAAAAGTGACTATGCCAATATGGTAAACATTTAGCATAGGGATAATGTCGAACTGAAACGGAATGAGAAGTTACCTTGTAGAAGATTAAGGAAAGCTGAGGTAATGAAAATGGTCAATACATTATTAAAGACATCCACCTCTAAAATGGCAAGAATAGATCCTGATGGGTGCCATGCAATAATTATCATAGTCTGCAAAATCATCGAATCACTACATATATTTATTTAGAGCAGAAGTGAAGTGAAAATCCGAATTTAGTATTTTACCTGTAGAGATAATATAAGGAACATCCACATTCGGTCGAAACTTCGATAGAGGTTCCAAAACGTGCGAGCTTCAACAAAGTTAGTTTTGGGTTTCCTTTTTCCATAAGAAACTCGGTCATGTCTCTGACATTAATAAAAACACATTGGCAACCGTCACCCAAGAAGAAAATGAAAGTATACTGGGATTTAATAAAATCTAGATGATCAATGCATGCAAGCATCCCGAAATATAAAAGGATATTCAATCTATCAAATATTTCTAAGGGTGATGAGAACGTGAAGAGTAATGATAAAGATAAGAATTATACTGCTTATGCAGTAAAAAATAAGCAAGATTAACACCTCATTTGGGAGTTGCGGGATCTCATCAGAGTGGATGAAAAAGTCTGCCTTTAAGTTCATTGGCCATTTCAGCCTAAAACACCTCTTATCCCTGAAAAGCAAATTGAATTTGCTCAGATAGCAGCACTTGACTAATACATATTAGACCAAATCACGCTAAGCTAACACACCAAAAGTACTCATTCAAATCATCATAGTTTCTCCATTTTGAATGGCTAGCCTTGCCCATTTTGTTTCTCCTGACTTCCTTTTTTCACAAAATAAGGTAGGTTATTTAGTAGAAGTACTAATCAACAAAAAGAACACAAAAAAGGATCAAAAAGTTACATACCTTACGCAAGACCTGATAGATTGGTGTTATAACATTCCTTAAGAATGCCTCTTCGTCAGGTACACCTGCTTCATATGTGTCCCCAGTTACAGGGTAGACATTACTAAACAGGATTCCATGGACTTCATTGGCCATCTTCACACGAAGATTGAAGAAACAACATAGTTACTTAATGTATAAATACCGTGATGAAAAGTTCTTAGAAAAACTTATCGATACTGGGTATTAAACTTCCAACAGAATGATATGTGATCAAATCAAAGGAAGTTCAAGCATGAAGCGGACATTTGATGCTTTCAGATATGCAATCATCATCACAAGATTCCACAACCTATTTTTCTATCAGATCATCACCAACTACATCACGTAAACAAGTTAAGCATGATATATACACATAAAAATGGTGTGGGAGTTGCTTTTTGCTTGTCATCTAGAGAAATTTGTTATTGTTTCCTTCAACCTATTATGACCCAATCATAAGGAAACTATGCATACTTCTTTAGTTGTCTTCCTCAAAGAAATTTCTTCCTAATCTGTATCACACCGAGAATTTTAGAATGTTGGTGCCTTAAAACCTCAGATCTTTTAATTTGCATGCTGCATCCCAAGTCCTTAGTAATTCATGGAGGTCGATATAGAGAATCTTTCAAAAAATCTCAAAGGAATAAAAGCATAGTAGGTGAAACCAAAAGAAACTGGGACAAGCATCATACAAACAGATAAATGAGGAAAAGAGGAAAGTTGAACTAAAAGAACCTACGTTGTGGAAAATGTAGCATAGGCATTCAGGCATGAAGCGGACATTTGATGCTTCACCCCATATAAGAAGATAAAGGCTAATATAAAGAAGGCTCAGCTGTTGCTCATTGCAACCTGGAGGAAACCTGCCAAGAATAGAAGAGGTGTAAGGGAAAGAGTTTTTTGGAGTCCCAGGAACATTAGTAACTTGATTTATTGAAGAGAAACCAGTTATGATACCTGAGATATGATTCACACCGCAAATACTTGCACCATGACCTATAATTCTTAAAGTACTTGTCCATCAACTTCCTCGCAGTGCTAGGCTTCAGCTAGATTTTCCTTGAAGTTAGAAAATTTTATGTAACACTTCAGAAAAGGAAGCTTTGTGGTTCACCCACAGAGTACTGAAATTTACCTCGTCATAACTCTCGAGATCCCGCTTTCTCACATCAACGTTGGCAAGTAGCAGTATGAGATGCTCCCTCTGATTAGCAACATTTCCTCGCTTACACCATGAAAATAGGAAGATTAATCATCAATACACATTTCATAGAATACAAAGTTAAGGACGAACATGGCAAAAGAATTGAAAGTTACCTGAAAACCAAAAATCAAAGCAAGCCACTCGAGAATGTCGTTGAAAGATCTACCTCTTTCCCTATCCACTTCGTTTTGGTTAGTAGAGGCTGAATGAAATCTTGGCGGAGGAAGATTGTCCACATTGCAGACAGCATGAATAGCTGCCTTAATCTAAATTTCAATGGAAAAAAAACATGGGTGAGAGTTGAAAATGACTAAAATAATAAACAACTAAAGTGGGGAAAATTAGCACATGCAACCTCAGGGAGTTCCATTACTGCAGTTTTAGCCCCTACAGCGTACAGCGGAAGAATGTTGTAATGTTCATACTGTTCCTTCTTTCTTTCAACTTCTCTGGCATACCTACGGGTCTACACCACAACACAACAAAATTGTCAAGTGCTACGATTACCCTTTTCAGTTATCCAGGGATGTAGGGAACAGTAATCGACCTGTTCGTCTATTCTTGCTGGAGGAACCACTGTCTTTAAAACATCATACAAGACCGTAGCTATCTGGTAAAGCTTGGCCATTTCCTCACTGTATAGACAACAATCAATAGAAGCAAAAGGGTGGGTTAAGAGACATCATTTAATTCTTTATCATGTAACGTTTATAGATTATTAAGAACTGATCTCACGGTGTCGTTTTCCCTTCTCTGTCTTGTATATTATTCTCATAGAACTTCTGATAGTACATCTGAATTTCTTTCGGGTCACTCTTCGCCAGCATAGGTTCAGTAATCTCCTCCTCCTAAAAGGAACAATAATTTAAGAACTGCTATCTCAGGATTATCCAAATGTAAGGTCGTCAAGAAAGTTGTTGTTGAGTTCTCATTTTGGTTTAGCACAACTAAAATAAGCATTACTTAGCTGCATACACCAAAATTCATGGAAGAGAAAAGAAAGTGATCTATTTACCTTCTCTAATTTGTGCAATAGATAGGTCTTAAATTGACGGACGCCTCGTCCACTTGATGTTGGATCCATTCTATGAGCCTTCTCAAATGCGTGGAAGCGACCTAGTAAGAGAGAATAAAGTAAAGCGAGAAACTTGATTCTCGTTCACAGCCACATTCCTTCACAAATGCATTCGAGTTTTTGTTATTTCAATCGATAGGACGCATCATGAATCTGTAGTTAACTAAACACTTGTACATAAAGCCATAGGAGTCCGGTAACTCCAAATTGATTGAGCTCCAAGTGAGATATACAAACCCAAAAAGAAGAAGACAGTAAAATCCAACTACTGTATCAAATTGTGAACAAAATCAACTGAATAAGAGAGAAAAAGTTGAGAAATCATACAGAGGTAAGCAACCCTTGGGTTATCGTCTTCAATCTCATTAGCAACTCGAAGAATCGGAGCAATGGAAGCGAGAGAAGAAGGTACAAGCTCGCTATCGATGGCGCTTTCATCTTCATTAGGATCAATCATCATCGTCCCAGCTCGGGTCATCCTCCGAGATAGAGACCGAACAGGTTGCATTTGCGGCGGTTGTCCATCTTCGCCTCTTCCACCACTGGTACTCGCCATACTTGATGAATACTCAAGGAATCGGTGATTATCTTAATACCCATCTTCATTCTCCCTTTGTGTGATTATATATGTGCAGAAGAAAGAGAAGCGGGAAAAGGAGATCAGATTCGTTGAGTGGGGTTAAGGGAAAATACGATTGCTCTACGAGGAAGAAACGAATGCGAAATAAGAAACTTAAAATATCGATTTCAACAGCTTTATAGCTGTGACCTTTTTCCATAAATGAGTACGAGAAGCAAACCCGGTACTCGCTTTTTAGTGGCTGAAGCTTTAATACTTTATTCTCTCCTTTACGAGATTTTCTCGGATTAATTTTTTGCCTGTCTATTTCCCGGGAAAGTCTGGAGAATTTGTTCTTGTGAGAATTTGTTCTTGTAGAAGTCGAAACGTACACTATTAAAAAAGGCAATATGACGGCGACGCAACGGCTATAGAGAACCTAGACTGCATGACGTTATACGTTTTCACTAATTAACAACGTGCCATTATTCTGCCCAACGACACAACGTTGTAATTTGGGCTATTCTTACCAATTGGACCATTTTTACTTGGGCCAATTCAACTATCGGCCCGTTGGTTCTTATGGATGTTTTTCTAATTGTAGTTTTCGAATACTCTTTTACCAATTGGACCAGTTTTAGTTGGGCCAAGTTAACTACTGGACCATGTGTCTTTAAGATAAGGGCATGTGTTAAAATAATGTAATATTATAATAGGCCCAACTAGACCGCTTTTATTTGGACCAACTCAACTACTGGCCCATGGGGTTTTAAGAATGTTTTTCTTTTGAAAAGGGCATGAGTTATATAAAATGTACAAAATAAGAAATGGCCCATGCAGGTTTCGAACCTGCGACCTTCGCGTTATTAGCACGACGCTCTAACCAACTGAGCTAATGGGCCTCGATGTTAGATGTGTAAAGATCAATATTATTATCAAAACTATTTGCGAGGTATTTATAAGTTTTTTTGTGAAATGTAACGACAACTAGTTCACAGCATAACATTCATGAATAGTGAAATTTACATACATGCACCACATTGGCATTACTTTGTACATTTACATTCCATTTTTACAATTTCCATCTACATATATATATATTTGCTAGTCGTAAAACCATAGTTGATATAAAACAACGGCTCTATATAACGTTACAAAATGTTGATAGTGACACCTATATTCCCTTTCATTATGTACAACTAAATTTGATAAAAGCTGTATATATTATATAGTTCTTTACGACATTACATCATTACATGAATAATAATACATTTGCTTCGGAAATGAGAAACAACCGTTGCATTGTCTTAGTGGATCCCTCTGTATACTCAAAAGCAAAACTGCTGGACCGTTCTTAAAAACAAATGGCTTATTGAAATCCCTAAAATACCCCTACTTCCCTTCCACGGTTAGACCTTTCGCCAGCTATTTCTCCTTTCCAGATTAAAAAAAGTTAAGGGTATCTAATTCCTTTCTTACTCACATTGACAGTAATACCCTCACACTCTAAACCCTATTCACCAATTTGCCACCGTTTCAACACTCTGTATAAAAATCCTGCAACCTTGGCATGACTCTGTAGTCGTCAGAGAAAGAAAAAACATGGGAGTGATGAAGAAATGGACGTCTCTGAAGAAGAAGAAGCTTCAACAAGAAGAAGAGCAAGTAACAGCGAAGGAAACACAAACATGGAGAAGATTAAGGAATTTGTTTTCAACTTCGTCGTCTTCATCGTCGACGAAGTGGAAACGAGTTGAGATAGTATTGCAGAATGGAATTGTAGATGGAGTTGTTTACAAAGTGATGTATGTAGTCGAAGCTTTCGTTCTCGTTTCAACACTCTGTTTCTTCTACCTTTGTTGTGGTTGCCACATCTGAATTTTGTTTCTCTCATTTCATTATTCTTTCCTCTCTTGTCAGGTTTAGTATCTCAATCTTTTATCACACATTACACTAGTAAACTTACTTGTAATCTTATCATTCCATTAATTGGATTATACTTTGTACTTTTGTAGTTCTAGAATAATTATTGTAGTCAACAGAATAATAATTGGATTGTACTTAGTAAATTAGAATTATGGTCGGGTCTTTGAATACATGCAGGAAATAGCACAACAAAAAAAGTTCGGTTTGAAAATTGCCTATAGTCCCGATCATCATAATTGAGACCCCCAAATCTGCACAAATTTACTTACTTCTTTTTCTATACTGACCAAATCTGCACATCTACATTACCAAACACATACAAAAAACAATCTTTTTAACTCTTGAAATGATATGTTCTTCTATCATTTTGGTGTAAGGCAGTGAAACATCCAAATTTCCAGTTTAACTGCCTTATAAAGTAGGTATAGTATTTGTCTGAAGCAACATATGCTTCCACATTAATGATGTAACAACTTAAAAGGGTTACCAGAGAAATGTGAATGTAACCCAGAAAAAATGCAAAAATTTCTTAGGGACTATTTTCCTGATCATCCAATTCATCAAGAATCACATATTTTCCATTTTGTCTTGGAGCTTCTAACTGCTTCTCATCCTCTGTTTTGTGTCCCTTTTGTAGTTTTTCATATCTGGTAATACATCAAAAAACATATTCCAGTTTCAAAAACTATGAAATTCTAATCTATCCATTTATTTATCTCAATACTGTTAAAAGAAGTTTCTTACTCCATGCAACAAAAGGATAACGGAGAAAACTGAAGAAGCGTTACTTACTTGTACCAGTTGAACAAACTGACACCAACCATGATAATCATCAGACCAACACCTTTCAGCCACGTAAAATCGTCATTGAAGTAAAACACTGCAACCTGTGTGCACCAAGATTAAGAAGAACAACAACGAAGATTTTTCATCCCCAATTTTATGCAGCATTATCAAATATATCCAACAGTATGCAGAGACAAGTATTTAAAGGCAGATCTTAGTGAAAGAGAAGCCAATTCTAATATTATGAGGCCCTCGCCTAGAATATCACCGCAAGGTTTCAATCATGTATAGTTTGGAATTTTCTTGCTTATAGGATAGAAGGAAATCAGTTCGCACAATCTAAGCTTCCTTAGTTAGATCATCTTCCTCTAAGAAAATACTCAGTTTCACCTAATCTCATGAATTTATAACTGGCGAACTAAGAAGAAGGATTTAGTTGGTTATAATGTCTGAAACATACCTACATACATAATACAAAAAAGGTTAAGAATATTAGACATACCACTATGGTGACAGCCTCTTTGACAACGCCAGCTATTGTGACGGTTACGGCACTGGTCACGGAAACAAGAACATACTCTGTCAAAACCTGAAACAAAACATCAGCTAGTGAGCATGGAAGAATTATTAGATACTGATTGGAGCTTCAAAGATGCTTCAACCTCCACCTATCAAGACAAGTTCATTCTTACATAAGAACTGTAAATTGTTTAGTAAAATGCTCACCATAAAAAAAGCCAGTGCTCCACCAAAAAGCATCAAAAAACAAGTTCGAGTAAAATGTGCTCCATTATCAAAGTATTTGTTGTCACTAAATTCACTCCATGGATCCAGAAGGAGAGAAAGAAGACCCGTCACTATAGCCATCACTGGTGCCACGGAGCTCATGAATACAAACGGATTTTTAAGGCCTAGATAAATAAAACACAGAATAAATTAATTCATAGGTCCTCTGACTTTTAAGGAACTACGAAAGGAAATATAGATGGGAAAAAACCAAGAGCATAACCCACCAAAATTTTCTTTCTACACATCATGTTGTCATCAGGATGCACCAAACATTAGAAGACAAAAACCGTAGAAATCGAAGGTTAAGGGTTAACTAATAAAGATCCAATATATAATTTAAAAGAAACTAATAATCTAGTAAATTATCATACCTGCAAAAGAAGTTGCGTCATACACCAGCGGAAACCAGACATTACAGCAGCAAGCATAACAAAAACGAAACCCCAAAACTCAAATTCTGTCTCCTTTGCAACTGGATGCAAATGAATATACTTGATGGTGAGAAGATTAAAAAATTAATGACTTTGATTAGAAAGAAATCAACTAAAAACGTCTAGACAAATATTGTAGCAAACACTCCTGCTAAGAAAACCATACCTGTTAGCAACACTCCTGCGGAGATCACTGAAATAATGCCAAAAAGTTTCAGGCTTGGAGACTCCAGCCTTACAAGAGAATTATTCCGTCAGAATAACACAACAACAAAATGATATAAATGCTTCACAATGAAAATGCAGCATCAAATCAGTGTGATGATTGAAAACATGTGATGGGTATTCAAAGAGAAAGATGAAAACAAATGTATTATGAAGTTTTAACAGAGCAACATTGTCTTCCATTGATAACACTGTAAAGTACAGAGACTCAAGCATGGTTTACAAATCAAGATATATAAATAAATAGTTATGAACAAAGCACCTGAAAGCAAAAGCAAACAGAAGAAGAAATATTGGGGCTGCAGATTTGCACTGCAAATGAAAAAAAATATATATAAGTGAATATCATTAGACTTCTCTTACCTCGTTTCACCTGCAAATTCCTATAAAGATGCATAAACCTACCATAGCAAACAAGATAACTAACCATTGTTGCAAACGTAACCGATATGAAGACAAGTGACTCATTACTTAGGTTTATATCCATAGCAGTTCCAAGTGCTGTTGGTACAACTGTTAAAGGACAGTCTCATCAGTTCATAGAAATTCCATATAATCAACTTACAAAAACTGAAAAAAAAAAAGAACTAAATCCTCAGAACTTTCCTATCTTTCATCGTCACTAGATACGGTAGATGATTATGGCATTGCTTAAGTTGCAGAAAGCTCTCAGTAATCAGTAGTATGTACTGGGAATAACATAGAATGTAATGGCTAAGGGAATACTGCTTAGCACATAAAAGTAAGAGAGTCCATGACACGGTTTTGTTAGTTTACCTCTCACGAAATAGTCTCTCCATGATATGGTTATCTCAGGTTGAAATCTCCCTGACCAGTACCACGTTATCATCTTTGATAAAACAGCTTGAATAGAAAAGTGAATGGTATTCATCAACAAGGGAGCAGGAAATTTTCCTAATTCATCTCCTAAGAGAGTTTTGTTGTACCTGAAAAGTAAGCAAACAAACTAAATGCTAGCTGTAAAAGGAATAAAAACAAGAAAAGGAAAACGAATAGTCGCAAATACATACTTACAGAGTCAAAAATGTGCTGAAAGTGTACCATACAAGTATAAAGAATAACGTTTTAAGAACGTCAGCAGGAGAGATAGCCTCTTTTGACGCTTTAGGCAATGTGTTGAGGTCATCACCGGAACTGTAACCAACATCAAAGCTCCTGGAGCGGTTTGTTTCGTTCCCAGTCTCATTTTCAATATCAAACGGCTCTAAAACTTGTTCTCTGTCTACACCTCCCTGATTGGATATAGCTTCCATTGTGCTACCACCACGAAGCTGCACTCTTTGCTCCATCAATAGTTAAAACTCACCAACTAGCCTTTTTTGGCTCCCATTCACAAACCACTCTGACAGAGCAGGCAATCTAGTAATCACAGCCTTTATCTACTCAACAGTGATTTTGAACCTAGCAGCGAGTACCCACGAGATGGACAGCTTCCCTGCCCCAAAACTTCCAAGGATGCGAGTTTTATCTTTGACCCAATGATCATATATTCCGATAGTTCAGTGTTCAACTTTATCTCGCATATCCCAGAGGGCTAACTGGATTCAAAGAAGGTGAGAACCTAAAATGTTGGTGAATATGCAATGCAATTCTCTGGAAATACTTGACGCTTGACCTAGAATCACAAACACAAGCTTAAAACAGTCAAGATTTATATGACAAAGTCAATGATATAAAACTAGGAGTGACCTAAGGAGTAAGTGCAACAGCAAAGCAAGCAATGACAAGAGCCACATTTCAGCTAAGGGTAGCTTGTAATACGGTGATGCAAAATACCAAACGCAACGTCTTCAAACCAAATGAAAACAAGTAACATTTTTCTGATAAAGATATTACAGACGTAGTACTATGAATACCACACAAAATGAAGAAGGAGAACATAGCCAAATCGCGACAGGCTGCTTCAGAACACACTAATTTAATGATAGCAAGATAAAGAAAGAAACGTAATTTGAACCTATACAAAGAAGGAAACCAATACGAATGAATCTGAGTTTCAAGAGATTGGGCGAAATGCGAAACAAGAACGAAACTCTGAACAATCTAAATCATAAAAAATTCAATGATTCCAAGCTCAAACAAAATCAAAGCATTCAATATACTTAGAGAAAGGAGCAATCCTCTCAACCTGGATCGGGAGTGAGCTCAAAATTGACAGATTCTAGAAATCAGCAGATTCAATCAGGATTCAGGAAAATCCAAAAATTCGCAAAGATTGGAATAGAGAGAGACCTACGAACAGAGAATAATCAGCTTGTTGGATCTGATCGGAGAGTGGGAGCTGCGGGAACTTTTGTTAATTTGATTTGATTTGATTTCAAATCGCAACAGAGGGTTGTTGGAGTTTGGTAATTTTTACGAAAACATTACCGCTTGGACTCTGTGCAATGCAACTTGCATTACCTTTCTTTCCGGATATTATTATTTTAACAAAATATATATTTTTAAATAGTTCGATGTTTCAAAGAATTTCGAACTTTGTCGTTATATTCATATATTGTAAGCAAATGTAATTAAATTAAAAAATACAAATTTTAATGAGTTGTGTAAAACAGAAACAAATCATGCAACATATCGTTGAAAAGTAAAGGCGAAAAAAATAAAAAAAGTTGTCGTCAATCTCTGTCAAATTAAAACCTTTATCAAAAAAAAAAAATTCTATGTCAATTTCCCGGAAAAAAAAAAGAAAAAAAATCAATCACTTGTAGAAGATATTTTGGAATGCCGCGCGCGAAGTTAAAGCCACTCATTTCTTTTCTTTTTTCTGTTCATTTAGTCTCACTGCAATCATTCGCTTGCTCTTTATCTCTCCGCCGATCGTAAAACACAGAGAGAGTGTAAATGGCGCTTGAGTCCGTCACCGCTAAACGCAGACTCGCTGCCGTCGCCGCTCACTTCCCGGCAACTGATCCCGCCTCCTCCACCGCATCTCTCGCTCCCTTGGTATCTCCTCTCTCTATCTTTCTCGAGGTTTTCGTTCTGGTTGTTCTATCAAAGGTGTTGCAAAATTGTTAGAAGTCTTTGAAGTTTGTTCGTTGTGCTTATACGATTAGATGATATACAGTTCTTACTTTCCTTTAAAATCGTTTGAATAAATCTCTGTTTTGAATTCTTCAATTGTGATGGCCTCAGAACTGTAGCAGCAGCAGCTTGAACTCTGTTATCAGAAGATGTGACAACAAAATCTCTTTTGCACGGCAAGCATCCTCTGAACAAGGTTTTTTTATGAGGCCGGCTGCTTCAATCAACCAGGAGGAGGTACCAAACAAAGTTACTTCTTCTCCAATGGTTAATAAACATACTCAAGTAGTTGATGAAAACCTTTGTTTTGTTCATTTGTGATGTTCAGAACAACAGTGGCATCAATTTGAACAACTTTGTCATTAGAAGGGGTGATAACAGACTGAATTTTGCTAGACAAGCATCTTCTGCACAAGGTTTCTTTATGAGACCGGCTTCGACTTTACCACAAGAAGCTCCATCAACCAAGTCCTCTGAGACCAAAACGGCTGAGTTCCTTTCTTCACAACAACCGTTACTCTCCAAACCTGAGTACGCCCCACCACGGTTTTCTAAGCCTGCAAAAGACGACTTCTATTTCTCTTCTGTATTACCACAACAGCAAAATGAAAAGCCTAAGCCTCATCTTCCTACGTCCGCTAATCTAGGTACCAGATTCATGCCACTCCAATCACACAACCTTTTCTGATTCTTTTACCTTTATACTGCTCTTACACAACTTAATGTTTTCTGAAGTTTGCAAACACCGACACAATTATAGAGGTGTTTATTTCACTACAGAAATTTATATTACAGGAATTAGCAACTCTACTTCATCAACAAAAATGAAACATGAGAATTTATTAACTTGTACTATTCTTTGTAGGGAGTGATTTGTCTCCAAGATCGGATGTAGCTGAATTTGAACACAACTATGTCATGGCTGTTGAGCTACCAGGAGCTAGTATCAATGACATAAGAGTGGAAGTCGACAACATAAAGTAACTAACACACATCTTCACACAAGTTTTCAATCTGTTCCCATTACTAACACAAACTTATACGTAATAAAGGTACTTACCCTTCTGCTGCAGCTTGACTGTGACAGGTAGACGCACATCTATCTGTCAAAAGATATGTGCAGGCACTGGATATTACAAGCAAGAAATAATCCAAGGACCATTCAAAGTTTCCTGGCCACTTCCCAACAATGTGAACAAGGACAATGTTTCCGCTGAATTTATGTAAGTACAAGCTATGATCTTACAACTCTTCTCCTTAACTTAAGAGTTTATATGCTAGATCTCTATGTAGATTTTAGCTAGTGCACACCTAAAAGCTAATGGTTTTAGATTCCAATATTAACTCTTAATAGCAACAGTCACTAGCTTGAATTGGTTACTAAAATCCAATTGGTTATTGCATTGGAGCAGGGATGGACTTCTGAGAATAGTTATTCCAAAGCTTTGAAGAGTTCGTCGCTTTGGAATCATATACATAGAGTAAACAATTGGTGTGGTATATACATATATATATGGAGTGTGCTTGGGGGAGAAAAATCAATAATTGAAGAAAGATGTAAAATAGTTTGGTCTATTATTTATATATATCCACAGATTGCAGACTGGACATTACTCAGTTGATAGAGTAAGCCATGTAAACAATCTTTAAATATCATCAAAAGAAATCTTCATTACTACCAAAAGCCAGAAAATAGAATGAAAGCCAAAAAGTCTCAAATTCATCTAAAAGAAATAAAATGAAAACAGAGAAATCTCAAATGCAACTAATAATCCTAAAGCTGGAAATCTTAATCTACTCAACTACATAACATTAACATATTGTAATAATCCGCATACGGTCCAAGGTAATCAACTGCAGATGATGTCTGAGACAGGTTTGCAAATGTTGTTGAAGGTAATTGAGTAAGAGGCGCAAACATACCATCTTTGAATTTCCATTGAAGTCCGGAATGATCAGTGAAGAAAACAGCACCATGAATATCATAGTTTGGGGCATATCCATTGTGGAACATAGGAGTTTCCAATTGATATGCAGCTAGATTCAGAGGACACAGCATTGGAATAAGTGGCTCAACCAGAGGTGTAGGCACAGTCTCAGGCTCAGTACCGAGACTTCTTTTCCCAATTCCATAGATCAAACCTCTAGCAAATCTGCAGTCTTCATTGGTTTGTTTGAGTTTGATGAAGATAAGTGCAGTCATAAAACTGTCTGAACCAGCGTGATGTGCTCTTCCTACACGAGTGATATTGAGTAGCTCGCCTAGTTTATTTAAACCTAGGTTTTCACTAAGCCCATCACAATAGTTAGCCATGACCTTAGTGTCATAAACTTGACCAAAGACTTCCATAACCGTTGATACAAACTCAACATGAGTGTCAGGGAGTTTGCCATTGTTGAGGATACACAAGAAGTAAGCGAAATCGTAAGCTCCTTGAAAGGTAATGAATTCAACGTGTTTCTGAGATTGGAATGCACTCATGATCTTCGGGAAAAACCTGTATCCATACATATCGATTCCTGCATCTCTGATCTTTTGCAAATCCAAACCATGTCTCCTCAAAAACTCAATCGAAAGAGGGTTGTATACGTCTGATGGATCGCCGAAATTGGAGAAATTAAATTCCCAAGTGCCACCAATCTCTCCCTTAGCATTAAACAGCGTGAAACCAATTTGAATCACTTTCGTACATTCGACAGTACCTTTCATCGCTATGTAATCATCTTGCTCCGACGGATTAGGGTTATGGTAAGTGTTGAAGATGAGTCCAGGATAATCAGTATCGAATGCGACCAGTGGAAAAAACTTCAGACATTCGGTAAAACGAGGAATCTCATCATCGACGTTGTGACTCCATACCCTCTTCATTACTGGATGATTCCTGTTCATGTTTGTCATAGGAGGAATATGGGCATGAATACGATAAGTCTGTTCCGAGCATTAGGGTTCTTATAACTACCAACTCTCTTTTTATTTATCTTTTTTACTTTTTTTACTTTTAATTTTGAGTTTATCCTTTTTTATATTAAAGTACATTCGATTCGATTTACCTAAATTTCCTTTTTTAGGTTTTAGTAATATTTTAATTAATCGATTAAAGATTCTTGTTTTAACATATAACTTTTGTTAGGTAAAAAACATGTAACTTGCTCTCCAATTAATCATAGGTCGTGCGTCCTCATCGTATCTGATCGATATTCCTCGGCTTTTATTTTTGTTAAAGTTTTAATTACTTTTTTCATATAAAGTCCCTCGGATCCTGGAAATTTGGCTTTTTTGGTCAAAGTTTTTATTTTTCAGATATATTATTAAAACCTCAACTAAAATTTATTTTAAATCCTTCAAAGTTTGATTCAGTTAATGGAAAAAAACTCTCCGTTAACAATTTTGTAATAATGTCCTTTTTCTTTCGTGAGACAATATGATATTTACATGATTTCATCAAAACAATACAACATTTTACTCTTCCAACTAAAACAACACAAAGTTTTACTTTTGAAATAAAGAAAACAAGTAATTCATGTTATTAAATCTGAAATTTTAAAATAGGATATATATATATATATATATGAAATTAAATTATGTGTTATAAATATATGTATGTAGATACAAATCAAATCTTACTAAGTATTTATATGATATTTATAATCAATAGATTAAAGTAAATTCAAAAAATTGAAAAAAACATCATATATATATATATACATATATATTATTTTAAAACTCAGTTATGTGTTGTATATAATATCATATAAAATTTAGTAAGATGTTCTTCTTTTTTTTCTTTTTTTTTGAATTTAGTTTAGATTTAATAACATGGATGACTTGTTATTTTTGTATTGCAAAAGTAAAACTTTGTGTTGTTTTAGGCTGTAAGAGAAAAACGTTGCGTTGTATTTATGAAACAAATCTAAACTATTATAGTGTCTCACAAAAAAAATTATTTTAACAACTAACGGCACTGTTACTAAACTGTTTTTCAAGGTTTTAATATTAAATTGAACTAATTATGAAAATATAGTTCTTCTCTTCTCCTCCTCTCTTCTTCTTCCTCTCCCCTCTCCCCTCTCCTCTTCTCCTCTCCTCTTCCGCCTTGGACACCTTTTGCTCTTTTCTTCTCCTCTCCTCTCCTATTTGCTTCGCCTTCGGCATTGTGAGTCATTGCTAAGCTTGTAAGTCTCTCCACTTCCGCCGTTGTCCTCCTCTCTCTCTCTCTAAACGTTGTAAGTCTCTCTTTCTCCTTCGCCATCCATTTTTCTCGGATTTAGAACTCGTTCTTATTTGGTTTGCAACTCGGATCTCGAGTTTTGTTAGTATCTTTCGAGGATTTTTGTTGTAATCTTATAGTTTTGTTTGTAATCTCACAATTTTGGTTGTAATCTTAGAATTTGGTATCATTGGGAGATTTCGGATGAATTTTATGTTAGTTGTTTAAAGCTTAATAGACAATGATTATATTAGTAAACTCATGTCTGGTAGATTTAGTGGAGTCTTGGTTTAGTAGTGTAAGTGTAGTATACATTGTTTGAATTGGTTTATGTATAGTAGACTTTGCATTTGTTTCTTGTTTTTGTTTAAGTTTGGTAGACTTTATTTAGAATATGTTTAAGTGTGGTAGAATTTGAATTGGTTTGGTACTCGTAGTGTAAGTATGGTAGATTTCGAATTAGTTTGGTAGACTTCACAAATAGTGTGGTAGACTTCACAGATAGTTTGGTAGACTATGTTTATAGTTCGGTAAACTTTGTTTGTAGTTTGGTAGACTGTATACTTGGTTTAGTATAAAAGAATTTCTGATTGTTTAGTTTTTCAACTGAATAGCTATGGCACGTCAACTGGATAGAAAGTGGTATTGCAAACAAACAAAGATGTCGAGTCAAGTTTGAAATTGAGGTCGACCAATGCAATTTCTTACATGAGTTTCAAGGTTTGTGAAGGTCCTAAGTGTAAATGCATTGTAAGAAAAACAAGTGATGGAAGAATGGGGCACATGTGCCTCGAAGCTAGATGTTGGATTGATTAGTAACAACAAAGCTACAGTAGTTGCACTTCTTCTTTTTTTGTATTGATCTTGGTATGCTAAATGGTATTTAGTAGAAGTATGAGATTTCATTATTTGTTACTTATGGATTATGATTTTAATATATGGTATTAAACTAAGTAACAAGTGAATCCCTATATAATATACACACTGATTTATCTATACTTTAACTTTAAATATTTTCAAAATTATCCACCTTTAAAACCCATTCATTTCTCTATTTTTTCTAATTCCCACTATGAGAAATGGCCACAAACTATCATAGTATGCGAAACAAAGTCTAACTAACTACCGAAATGTTCGATTCTAAATCTACCAAATAATGAAACTAATATTCACAACAAAGTTTACCTTGAAGGACTTCTAAGTCTACTACACTTCAACGAACAGTCTACAAAACAAGAAATGTCAATTCGAGACTCTAAATATTACAAGGCTTGTAAAATCGAGTCCAACGTCTACTATAAAGGACCACAAGTCAACCAATAGTCTATCAAACAAGACATTTCACCTATAAATAGAGTACTCCATATTCTACCAAGGTAGCTTGTCAAGTCAACCAAACTCTACTATGAAGGTCCTCAAATCAAAACACTAAATTCTACCACAACGTTCTTGCTAACTTTACCAACGTCTACCATGAAGGATAGTAAGGCCTACCAAACTTAAAACGACAGTCTACCAAACTAGAAATTTTATCCACTACTCGATACTTTTAAATCTACCATGCAGGTTTGTAAACTATACCCATATCTACCATAAAGGTCTTTCAAGTCTACTATAAGTCAACTGATAGTCTACCGAACAAGACATTTTACTTAGAAATAGACTTGCAAACTCTACCCTGAAGAACTATAAAGTCTACCACACTTTAACATACAGTCTACCAAGCTTAGATATTTCATCTTCAAATTGATACTTTGTAGTCTACCACATAGGGTTTGTTAACTTTACATAAGTCTACCATGAAGGTTTTCAAAGTTTACCACACATGAAAAGATAATCTACCAAACCAGATATTTCACCTATAAATTGACTACTTTATATACTCTACCAAGGTAGCTTGTTAAGTCTTGAAAACTCTACCATGAAGGACAATAAAACCTACTACACTTGAACCGATAATCTACCATGCAAAATTTTAAAGTCTACTACATGGCATATGAAAGTCTACCAAGCTTAGAAATTTTATCCTCCAATCAATACTTTTGAGCCTACCATGCAAGGTCTATAAGCCCTACATAAGTCTACCAGAGTCTACCGTGAAGGATTGTAATATCTACTACACGTCAAATGACTATCAACTAAACTAGAAATTTCATCCTCAAATCGATACTCTAAGTCTACCATGCAGAGTTTGTAAACTCCACCTTAGTCTACCAAAGTCTACCATGAAGGATTTTAAAGTCTACTACACGTCAAATGACAGTCAACCGAACTACATAATTCATCCTCAAATGGATACTCTAAAGTCTACCATGCAGGGTCTATAAGGTATACCAAAGTCTACAAAAGTCTACCATGAAAGATTTTAAAGTCTACTACACGTCAAATAACAGTCAACTGATCTACAAATTTCATCCTCAAATCGATACTCTAAAGTCTACCATGAAGGGTTTGTAAACTCTACATAAGTCTAATATTAAACTAATTTTCAATATATATATATATATATATGATATTATCCTCCTACCTCAAATATATGATACGAAAGTCATTTTTTTTAATAATTGAGTTAACAAAAACCAATTCATAATTCAAACTACCAATTCTTAAATTTTATAATGTGAAGTTATATGGACCTCTCTCAAAACATTTCCCTATATCAAACTGATATATATATATATATATATATATTAGAAATTGAATCTACAAAATTTGATCTATAGTCAATATTATTAAGTTATGCTACAACACGATTTTCTATAATAAAATGTTGCCAATATAAACTTAGAGGTTGTTTGATTGAGCTATGTTATGAGGCTTAATGTTTTTTAAAAAGTCAATTATGCTTTATTAAGTAATCAAGAGAGAAAAAGTCTTCAGTCCAAAGCTTTTAAATAGTGCTTTTCCAAAACATATAACATTAGAGATCACAAAAATATAATTTTACTTTTACTAATTTGATTAATTTTCTGTAATTGACTTTTAAAATTTATTATTTTATCTAACTTTGTAATTTTAAATTTTAATATTCAGTACTATTTTAATCACATGATATATGTATAACTTAGAATTTCTATTCCTAATGTTTATGCTTCTTTATACTACACCTCTAAACTTTACCAATCAATTTTTTTAACTCGATCATACATTTTTTTGTCACTTAACGCGATCATACATATAATAGTATGAGACTGAGCTAATCGCTTAGTGTGAAATTTTTTCTTGATTTAGCTGAATATTATAGCGCAACGTTTAAACAGTGCAATAAAAGATAACGACATATAATCATTTGAAAACAATTTGATTTAACTAAAAACTTTCTTTCTCTCTCTCTCGCCTCCCCGACGAAACTTGCAGACATCATTCTCAAAGGCCCGATCTCCCTTTCCGGTGGTCGTATTTTCTTACCGCCGCCGGAAAAGGGACCCCTGTGTCACGAGCATCCTTCTCCGACCAGTTTCACTTGAAGACTCAAGCCCATGCTCACAAATCTGGTTCTCCTACCTCCGAGTTCAATGTTGTGCTTATCCGACGATGGTTTTGACGAATCGCAGGTTTCTTGGCCTCCTCCAATCACCGCTTGAGGACAGTGGTTTTAGGTACGAGCTGGGTCTTCTCCGCCTTGTTTTTGCCGTCACATCGTTGGGTTGTAGGCCGGTGCTCCTCCGACTCCTCTAGGTTAGTTCCTGTCGTTTTCCTCCAACATCCTTGGTGCTCTCTACCTTAATCTAGCTAGAGGACAGCTTGATTTAGGTTAAATGTGTTCGGATTAGGTTGGTGTTGGATAGGTAGAGTTTCTAGTTTGGCATTGCTCGAGGTAGGCCCTGGTTTAGGTGTGTTAGCTCTTCAAGTTGGGATTGTGTTGGTCGTCTCTTTTTCTTCCCGGTTTTAGTCTTCATAGGCAAGGTCACTAGTTCTCTTACTAGCGCGATGGATCTACTGGTCTTAGCTTCAATCTTAACTCTTATCGGCTTTTCCCGGCATACTCGTCGGTACTTCTCCCGGCATCATCGTCGGCACTTCTCCTGGCGCCATTGTCGGCACTCCTCCTGGAGCTCTCGTCGGCACTTCTCCCGGGTTAACCGGCTCTTCCTATTTCTCTTTGGATCTTTAAGTTTCAATTATCCCCTGCTCTTTCGTTGTTGTTTCTTTATTTTTTCCTTTTTAGGTTCCATTTAATAAGTTTCGGTAGTCACCATCCAGATTTCGTCGTCGTCTTTTCAGTTTTTCCAGGTTTTAGATCTGATCTATGTATCAATTTTGTCAATTTCCATCAAGGTTGTTAGTGATTATGGTTTGTTGTGCTCTTTACTAACTTTTGGTGGAGTAAATCTCTGCCTTGTCAGAGTTGCCTGAGTTGGTATTCACAGATGTTTTTCAACGCTATAGTTTATTTAGATTCAACCGTTATGAAGGAAGTTATAGTATAATTGTCTGATTTACCGTTAACTGGTTGACCATAAAGAATGCTTTCCGGCCATTGTTATGGTGAAACGACATTGCTGGTGTACTGATGTTCTGCTTGATGAAACTCTTCCTGGACGACACGAAAGAGTCATTACGCAGATTCGGGCATGTTTACCACATCATATTGCCTTGCTAATGGACTTCATTTGTTTGTGTTAAATGCCCATATTTTTTTTTTGTAACCCACCAATTTGATTTTGGGCCATTTTATTTAATAAAAAACTTATTTGTTGGGAAAGAAAAAAAAAGATAACGGCAGTTTTGACCAACAAAGATCGTCGACTCGAGTCCACCGATATTACAGACCGCATTGTACTTACATTTCGTTTGTCGGCTCGTTTTGTTGAGTCGTCATCATCTTGATCCATAGATCACTTAATGGGTTGATTAGGAGTTTTTGATTGTTTAATATGCCCGTAAGCTGTTCGATGTAATTCCTCAGGGAGGGTTTTATTGCAACGTTGTGAAAAGCGGAAACCCAAGATTCCTCCATATTACTCATTGAGCTAATATGAGCTTCCTCTTCATGAGATCACTTCTGTTTCATCCGTGTGGTGGCTCTGTCATCAATGTTCGATCATTAACGACGTCTGCTCAATATGTTGCTTCCAGATCACGAGACCCTGTTTTTGAGAAGCTTATGGATAAATACAAGAACCTTCTCAAGGTTGTTGCCATACAAGACTTTATCCTCGCTAATCCAACAGCTGACCCTCCCTCTTTATCCGTTGATTTTCTCTCCAGGCTTTCCCAGAAGCTCCACCTTAACCGTGGCGCTGCTTCTTTCCTGAGAAAATACCCTCACATCTTTCATGTCTTGTATGATCCTGTGAAATCTCAGCCTTTTTGCAGGTTAACTGATGCAGCATGGAGATTTCTCGTCAAGAGGCTTTGGCTATAACTGCTAGTTTGTCTCTTGTTGTTGACCGGTTGGTTAGGCTCTTGTCTATGTCGATATCAAACTCGATTCCGCTTCGTGCGGTTTTCAAGGTTTAGAGAGAACTTGGGCTCCCAGATGATTTTGAGGACTCTGTGATTTCAAAGAACCCTCATGTTTTTAGACTTAGTGATGGTCATAAACCCAATACCCATATCTTAGAGCTTGTTCAAGAAGAAGAGAAAAAACCGGAATTTGAACCTGCAGTTGAGAAATGGAGGGTGGTTGAGTGTTCGAAGGAGGATTGTAGTGTCGATAGAACCGAGATTCAGTTTAGTTTCAAACATAGTTACCCTCCAGGAATGAGACTGAGCAAGAACTTCAAGACTAAAGTTAAGGAATGGCAGAGGCTGCCTTATGTAGGGCCATACGAGGACATGAGTGGTAGGAAAAAGAACAGATCCGGTGTGATGGGAATAGAGAAAAGAGCTGTTGCAATCGCTCACGAGTTCCTTAGTCTGACTGTAGAGAAGATGGTGGAAGTGGAAAAGACCAGCCATTTCAGAAAATGTTTTGGGATTGATTTGAACATAAGAGATTTGTTCTTGGATGATCCAGGCATGTTCTATATGTCAACTAAAGGGAAAAGACACACTGTTTTTCTCAGAGAGGCTTATGAGAGAGGACGTTTGATAGATCCGAATCCAGTATACGCAAGAAGGAAACTTCTTGATCTTGTTCTCTTGGGACGTCATGATGCTTTATCATAATCTGGGAACACAAGTATCTTTGAACAAGAATGAAACTGCGAGTACTCGGTCCTTTTGGAGGTCTAAGCTATTATGCAATCTTCCATGTCACATCCAGTGAAGCGTATGAGACACTTATATGAAGAATCAATCAATTTTTGAAAATCTCTTGCTGCATATGCATGGAGGATAGACAATACAAGAGATGCTCTGTTTCCATGGTGTTAAAAGCGAGTGACTTGATGAGTACTTGGATCAGAACAATGTAAACTGTCATTGTTGTGTTATACTTTGTCGTTTATATGTTCGACAAAACGAAACTATTCAAACTCTATACGAATTCTTACTTTGATTGGTTGCTAAATGCTTCATGTGGCTTTCCCTATACTACTAAAACACTCTTTGTTTTTGGGTTCAAAAAACACTTTTTCTGCAAATATTTTATTTACTTTTTGGAGAATGTTTAGAATTTTTTGTGAAGCCAAAAAAATCAACCGTCACATGTGGCAAAAACGACTATGAAGCCACGTAAGCTATTAGGAACCACATCTCTTCTCTTCAAAACTCTTTACTCTTCTTAATTCTCTTCTCCAAACGATCTTCTTCTCTTTCTCTTTGTCTGCCAAATTTCCACAGGTGCGTTTCGGGTCGTTCCTCGCTCATCTTTATCATCTCAAAAGCAGTTCTCGCTTTGGTTTGGTCTGAATCCTATGAAATCTATTCATAATAACAATACTAATAATAAAAAATCTATTAAAAATTCGGTCTTTTTCTGCATGATTATACAGCGAGGATTTTCTTCAGCAAGTCAAATTGTGCTTTTGTTTTATTCTCTTAATTTCACGTGAATTTCGAAGAATGATTGTGTTTAAATGGAGATTAATGGTGTATTCAATGGCTGTTTCAATAGATTTTCTTTTGTTAGCACTAAAAAGCTTCAATCTCAGTTCATATGCGGTCGCCAATAGTCGCTCATGTTGATTATAGTGTTGTCATAAACTTGCATGTTCAAGTTCTCGTTTTGTTTGGTTATTCGTCGCTCCGATCTCGTTTTGTTTGGCTTTGTGGTCGTCTAAATGGCTCTTTGTTTGATTTTCTATGTATAGAGCATATGGCTACTTCATCTGCGTGCCTAATCGGGAGTGGATTATCTGCCCACACAACCAAACAGAGGCTTAATCAGCTTGGGCTTGATAGGACTTATAAAGTTACAGTTGTGAAGGCTTCTTCTTTGGATGAGAAGAAACATGAAGGAAGAAGAGGTTTCTTTAAGCTTTTATTTGGAAACGCTGCAGCTGGAGTGGGTTTACTTGCAAGTGGAAAAGCTAATGCAGATGAACAAGGACAAGGAGTTTCTTCTTCTAGGATGTCATATTCTAGATTCCTAGAGTATTTGGACAAGGGAAGAGTTGAAAAAGTAGATTTGTATGAGAATGGGACTATAGCTATTGTGGAGGCTGTTTCTCCTGAGTTAGGTAACCGGATTCAGCGTGTACGCGTGCAGCTACCGGGATTGAGTCAGGAGCTTCTTCAGAAGTTGAGGGCAAAGAATATTGATTTTGCATCACATAATGCTCAGGAAGACCAAGGTTCTCCAATACTTAACTTGATTGGGAATCTTGCATTCCCGGTTATTCTGATTGGTGGCTTGTTCCTTCTCTCGAGACGGTCCTCTGGTGGAATGGGTGGCCCTGGAGGTCCTGGCTTCCCACAACTTGGTCAGTCAAAGGCAAAGTTTCAGATGGAGCCAAACACAGGTGTAACTTTTGATGATGTTGCTGGAGTCGATGAAGCTAAGCAAGATTTTATGGAAGTAGTGGAGTTTCTGAAGAAGCCAGAGAGGTTCACTGCGGTTGGTGCCCGGATCCCCAAAGGTGTTCTCCTTGTTGGTCCTCCTGGTACTGGTAAAACTCTGTTGGCAAAAGCCATTGCTGGTGAAGCTGGTGTACCTTTCTTTTCCATCTCGGGTTCTGAGTTTGTTGAGATGTTTGTCGGTGTTGGTGCCTCAAGGGTCCGTGATCTTTTCAAAAAGGCCAAAGAAACTGCTCCTTGCATTGTCTTTGTGGATGAAATAGATGCTGTTGGTAGGCAAAGAGGAACTGGAATAGGTGGAGGTAATGATGAAAGAGAGCAGACTCTTAATCAGCTCCTGACTGAGATGGATGGTTTCGAGGGTAACACTGGTGTTATCGTAGTTGCTGCAACCAACAGAGCAGATATTCTTGACTCCGCTCTGCTAAGACCAGGGCGATTTGACCGGCAGGTATATTTGATTAGAATACTCTGTGTATGTGACTCTTCATTGGCTCTCTTTACTGCTGGTTACTTAGCGTGTGTTGTTATTTATGCAGGTATCTGTTGATGTTCCAGACGTTAAGGGAAGAACAGATATACTCAAGGTTCACTCCGGGAATAAGAAATTTGAAACTGGTGTTTCACTTGAAGTAATAGCCATGAGAACACCTGGATTTAGCGGAGCTGATCTTGCAAATCTCTTGAACGAAGCTGCCATATTGGCTGGTCGCCGTGGAAAGACAGCAATATCATCAAAAGAGATCGATGACTCAATTGATAGAATTGTAGCTGGCATGGAAGGCACAGTCATGACAGATGGGAAGAGCAAAAGCTTGGTTGCTTACCATGAGGTTGGCCATGCTATATGTGGGTAAGTCAGATTTATATTAGAAGCATTTGTGTGTTATCAAGAGCTTAGTTTGAAGTTCATTATGTGTTCCTGCAGAACATTGACTCCGGGACATGATGCTGTCCAAAAGGTCACACTGATACCACGAGGCCAAGCAAGAGGTCTCACTTGGTTCATTCCCTCAGATGACCCAACTCTAATCTCCAAACAACAACTCTTTGCAAGAATTGTTGGTGGACTCGGTGGTAGAGCCGCTGAAGAAGTCATCTTTGGTGATTCCGAGGTGACTACTGGTGCAGTTGGTGACTTGCAACAGATCACCGGTTTGGCTAAGCAGGTATCTGCTACAGTCTCAGCTACAGTAGTTGCTCTGTTATCCTAAAAACTATCAAATGGAATTCATTGTATATGATTATTTACTTGCAGATGGTGACAACATTTGGGATGTCTGAAATCGGACCATGGTCACTAATGGATTCATCGGCTCAAAGCGATGTCATAATGAGGATGATGGCAAGAAACTCAATGTCTGAGAAGCTTGCAAATGACATTGACTCAGCAGTGAAGACACTATCAGACAAGGCATATGAGATAGCATTAGGCCACATTAGGAACAATCGTGAAGCCATGGACAAGATTGTAGAAGTACTACTCGAGAAAGAAACTATGTCCGGTGATGAATTTCGAGCAATCCTATCTGAATTTACAGAAATCCCGCCTGAAAACAGGGTTGCTTCCTCAACCTCAACGTCAACATCAACACCAGCACCAGCATCTGTTTGAGTTAAAGACCCGATCAATCTCTCAATCTTTGTGTATATCTTCAGATACTTGCCCATATTGTGTTACCAGTAAATCCGAATTTGCCTAGTTGTGAGTATATATATACGAATTCTATACAATAAAACTTTTTCACCGAGTTATTGATAAGGTAATGATTCTAGAATGATTGAATTAGATTTTATCGATGCAGAAAATTTTATTTCGTTAAACCTTTTCTATAGAATTCATAAAAGAACACAAATAACAGATGAAAAATTTCAACAATGGACACGCAACGTTATCTTTACATTTTCACAGTTTCGTTTTCGTTCAGATTCAATAAACAGTAGAATCCAAATTGATATCCTCAAGATCATCCAATTACAATGAAAATAATAATAATATAATGATAATAATAAAAGAAGAAAAATAAAATAAAAGATCGAAAAGCTTTTGCTTGTTGTTACTTCAACATCCTGCAAAGATTGGAAACCAAACAGATCTATTTTGCTCCTCCTTTGATTGCTCATCTGAAAAGAACAGAGCTTCACATCACCAGTTTTTTTCTTTTTACCATTAATACTCTCACTACCATTTTCTTCTTTTCTTTCTTTCAATCGCAACAGACCAAATTTCAGTCTCTTCTTCTCCTTGTCTCTGTCGGTGAAACTCTCTTTAGCCATCTATGTACATCATTCAATGAAAGTCATGAGAACAAGATTATCAGAAAGAGAGCAAACTGAGGTGAAACTGAAATCATAGAGCACAAACCTGGCAAAGATCTCTGGTTTCAAATCAAAGAGCACCATCAAGTTCACGCATAGAGAAGTTTGAAGCCTCTGATGCTTCAGCTAGAGATTCAAGCATGCTTGTCACTTCAGTAGTGTCGTCCAAGTAGTATTTAGCCTTGCTTGGCTTTTGACCAACTGTGCATGCAAAGACTAGAGCATTTGCACAAAGTAATCTTTTTGACATTGCATTACCAATCGCTTCAAACATGTCTTCATCAGATCGGTCATCTCCAATACATAACACAAAATCAACCGGGTTTCCCTTTTCTGCCATTGATGAAAATATTTGTTCTGACACTGATCCTTTGCTGACTCCCTATACTCACACAAATCACAGATGCAAAGAATTAGATCTTTTTGAAAACGTGGATGCTTATAATAAGTAAAAAAGAGAACAAACTTACCTGTGGTTTGACTTCTACAATGTAGTGACCACTTTTGACTGCCACAGGCTCATTAGCTAGAACACTCTCTAGATGCTCTAACATTTCCTTTGCTTGTAAAGAACCAAAGCCCGGATCTGCATCCCGATATTGCCAAACCAAAGCGCTCTCTTTGATTTCAATGGAAGACCCATCGGTAGATTCAGTGTACTGTTTCATTACAGGTTCTACGATCTGCATCCACCCAAAATCAGTGCTCTGACCACATGTTTCCCATTCTTCATTGCCTGGCCACCTAAGATATAGACATCAGACTCGTTACTAACCCTGAAGGAGAAGAATTTACATATTTAAACAATTGATATGAAAAGAAAAGTACTTCAAAAAATATCCATGCTCTGCTGCAATTCCAATATTTTTGCAAGGGGAGAACCATTTGCCTAAGCTTTCCCTTCCTCTTCCACTGACAATGAAAATTGAATTCTTCTTGTCCTCACAAAGAGCGTCCAAAAAGTTAAGAACTCCCTGACTGGGAGCTTTATTGATGGAGTTTTGAGGCATCAGAGTGCCATCATAATCCAACAGTATAGCTCTGCTCTTCGCCCTTTTGTAGTCCGACACAATACACGGTATTGAAAGCTTTCTAAAATTAGGATCAAGAGCGACAACTCTGAAACCAAAACTAATCCCCATCCCCCAACACCGTTTCTTGAAATGGTCCACACATATCCTCTCTAGGTCTTGCAAGAAACTTCTTGACCAATAAGCTACATCATGAGTACTAACATATCGGAAATGTTTCTCATGTCGCAGCTGTTTCTCAGCATCACTCATTGAGAGGGCCTCATTTAGCGCCTCTCCAGTAGCTTCAACGTTCCATGGGTTTACACGTATGGCCCCACTAAGCGAAGGAGAACATCCAATAAATTCTGAAGCAACCAACATGCTCTTCTTCGGGCCGCTAAAATCTGATTCAGATCCAAGCAAACCTTGTCTACAAACGATATATTCATAGGGAGTAAGGTTCATACCATCTCTAACAGCTGTAACAACTACACACTCGGCAACATGGTAATACGCGTTTATTTCATTTATCGAGACAGGAGTATCAATATATACGATAGGTTGATATCCGGGTTTCCCAAACTCCTCATTGATCCTCTTGCAGCTTCCTTCAATTTCACCACGTATTTCCTCTATATCAATACCTTTACCCCTAGCGGGATTTACAATTTGAACTAGAACAGCCCTTCCCCTCCAATTCGAGTGCTGCCTAAGCATTTGCTCCATTGCTAGAAGCTTCAGGTTTATACCCTTGAAAATATCCATGTCGTCGATACCAAGCAACACTGTCTTACCTTCAAAACGCTCTCTGAGCTCCCTTACCTTACCCTCCTCTTCCGAATATCTCATCACTGATTGAATTCGACCCATGTTGATCCCGACTGGCATGATCTTTATTCCCACAGTTCTCCCGTAATATTCCAGCCCAATGTAGCCTCTCTTAGACTGATATTCTAGACCCAACATCCGACTGCAGCAAGTAAGAAAGTGACGAGCATAGTCGAATGTGTGGAAGCCAATAAGATCGCTGTTTAGTAACGCCTTAAGTATCTCCTCACGAACAGGAAGAGACCGGTATATCTCAGACGAGGGGAAGGGACTGTGAAGAAAAAATCCCATTCTTATCCGGTTAAACCGTCTCCTCAGAAACGTCGGTAGGACCATCAAATGGTAGTCATGAATCCAGACAAAATCATCATCTGGGTTTATAACTTCAATTACTTTCTGGAAGAAGAGCTTATTTGTCGCTACATAAGCCTCCCAAAGAGACCTATCAAATCTTCCACCATGATCAGCTGAAAACGGTAGCATGTAATGAAAAAGTGGCCATAGCTGCCTTTTGCAGAAACCGTCATAAAACTTTGATTGCAAATCAGCTGGGAAAAACGTCGGAACACATTTAAATTTGTCCAACAGTATCTGCGCCACATCGTCTTGTTCATTTGAAACAATGTCAACGCTAAGAGATCCAACATATAATACCTCCATATCCTCCGGCAAACCGTCCTTAAGCTGCAAATACAATGAATCTTGATCCCAACTGAAACTCCAACTTCCATTTCGTTTCTCCGCCTTCAACGGGAGCCGATTAGCCACAATGATCATTCGATCAGAGGAAACCGAGGAAGGATTATCCGAAGACACACTATATGCTTGATCTTCATCAAACTCGGACACATTACCAGGAACTGTCATTACCCTAGGAAGCCGCCTACGCTCTCTTCCCATGACAGGGAAATTCCCTGATGCCAAGTCTAACAAATTCGTGTACGACCTAGAAATCATCTTCGCTGTCTCCAATCCCCCAAAATCCACAAAAATAATCACTACTTCAATAAATCTGCATCAGGAGAAAACCGAGAATGGAGGAAAGGTCAATCTCAACGAATAAACTTAACAAGATCTAAGCACAGAGCTACCAAAAATTAAAAATCAGTACTTTCGATATTTGATTACCCATGGAACCAAATCGAAAGCTTGAGCAATACCCAGATATCCAAATATCAGCAATATGCACTAATCTTTCTTCTATCACTTAAGTTAAGAAGAAGGAAACAAAAAAAAACTGAGCTTCACGCGCAAAATAAAAATCGAATGAATGACACATTCCTATCATCCAAAAGCAAGATCCATGAAATCAAAACCCAAAAGCTAACCAAAACGAGAGGAAGATTCACGTTTCAGATACATGAAAATCTAAATCGGAGCGACCCGATCTCCCAATTCAGCAAACAGAAAAGAGGACCTCGAAAACGAAAGAGAACAAAAAAACCTGAACCGAAAATCCCTACAAATCGAGACTTACCTTTTTGTTCTTTGGCAAATGAAGAATCTGATCTTCAATCTAACCCAAAAATGAAACGTGAAATTTAATTTAGGGTTTATACGGAAAACTCAAAATAAAAAAGAAAAAAAATCTCTGTTTCCAGCCTCATATGTGTATTTTGCAAATATATCACATTTACCCCTATATTCTACAGACAAAGCTACTGAGACCACTATATTATTTACTCAAAAGTCAAAAAGTTTCTTTCCAAAAAGAGATACCATATCTTTTTAAAAAAAAAAATTTGAGATACCAACTCCTTTATAATTTAAATTTAAATCGAATAAAATTACAAATTGGCCTTTACATCTTATTTTTCGAAAAATTATATCAATAATAGTTAAGAAAAAGTTAGAATATAAATTGATGGATTATTTGATTAGTATATAGACAAATTTCTATAAATTAATAATATCAAGATTACATTTTTTTAATATATAGTAATAAAGTTGTATTAATTTATAATGGTTATTATTTTGTCTAGTTGTAATTTGAAAAAAATTAAATGTAAATGTAATTAAATCTTTAAAAAGAAGAAAATATTGGGTCTAGTTGTAAAAAAATTAAAATATAGGGGGGAAATTTATAAAAGATAATAAAATATGGGTGGAAATGTGAAATTGAGTACGTATAAGAGTCGTACATCGTGTGTGATACAGAAGCGCTCTTGGGTATATGAATCTAAAAGAGAATATTATTTTTCATTTTAGCAACATATTAATATTTTAAGTTAGTTATAATTTTTACTGGTCAAATCAAAGAGGCGATAAAAAAAAAAAAAAAACGACCGTCACAGAGTCGTTGCTTCGCTGTGGAGAGGTACATGTCATTTAAAAAACGTACTTAAGGAGTGATAAGATTCGTCGGTGACGTATAAAGAAGTGACAGGCTCGTCGTAATATCAAAACCTTTTGTTTAGAAAATTTGGATAAGGCTAGTAAAGCCAGCTTGACTCACACAATTGCCAGCTGGCAAACGCGCGTGAGTTAAAGCGCGTGGAGATAAGTGACACGTGATATGAAGAAACTTTATGACGACGCATGAGAGAGAGAGACAATAGTGGGGACCACTTTGGGTTTAGTTCAGTTACAAAAAACGTGTGTAGAACCCTTAGTTTGGACATTTTGACACGTGTCGAGATAGGGGACACTTTGAGCGAGTGGTGAAATTGGAGTGATTGCGTTTCTTACGTTTTTTCTCTCTTTTGGATCATATGGGAATAGATAAAATGATTTATATGGTTTATTTAATTTAAAATAAATAAAGACTATAGTTGATCAATTAATTGTTGGTTGCACTTTGTCTAATTTGTCATTAATGATTTGATTAGTTGTAGCCTTGTAGGTTTGCAGTTACAACGTCAATGTTTTTCTTAAACGTGTGTTGTCAATCTTTAGATTGTATTTTGTTTATTTTAAAATTGCAAATGTACTGTCAATTAAATCGTAGTATTTTTTTTTTAATCAAATATCACTTATATTTCATACCAATTTTTAAGTTTTTAAGAAACATATAAAAATAACAAAAAAGACGAATAAAAATAAAAATATAGAAAAAACGAAAAATACAATACAAGAAATTGAAAATCGACTAGTCAACCAAATATTAGAATCGAAAAAGAATAGTAAAACCGAAAAATCAAGGTAGCAAAAAGCATTGACACTAGAACCTAGCGATATTTTCCAAATTCCAGTGAATCCACTAGCAATTTGGTTCAAGAGACAATCCTTAATATTAGAATTAAGAGTCGCATAACTAATTGAAAGTAACTCGTAAAGAACATGAAAGAAGGCTAAAAAATAAACCGGCCGATAGTAACTACCTTCTTCAAGCAAAAACACTTTTTGAAGAAGATTGTAGTCTTTTAAAAAACAATTGGTATCAAATAAAATTTAGATTGTGAATTCAAGTACACTTTTATAAATTTTGTGTAGGAAGTACTTAGTGAGACTTATTAACCAAAAAAAAGTAATTAGTAAGACTTTACATATTTTCAATAAAAAAATTTAAAACATATCACTAATTGAATAATATAGTATTTGAAATAAAATTTAGATTCATACAGTAATTAGATTTTAAAAATCAAAGAAAAATTATGATTTTATTAAACTCTTAATATATGTAACTAGTCGGTAAAACGACATCCCAAAAAAAGTATAAGAAATATAAAAGTAATAATATTTTCATCCCGAAAGGACAAAATTTCGAAAGTAGGTAATGTTTATTGTTTAATAGAAGAGAATATATACGTTTTGTTAAAGTTTCTTAACAAATACTACATATTTTCGTCGAGAAGATTTTCCTTCCTTAAATATGAAACTAACATTATGGAATCAACTTTAAAAAGTTTAAACAAATCATTTTTATGGTCTGTTTATATCGTTTTCTTTTTAAATTCTTAAAAAGAGAAGCAAAAACGATTGTTAGCCAACCCGATAGAAGCTTTTATCGTAAAGGCATTTATCATCAAATAAACAATACATCAAGAAGATAATCCACATCAACCATGGCTAGTTACAAAGCTGACGAAATCGAATCTGTTCTCAAGGTTCACCAAGAACATGTTCTGTAAAGCATGTATAAGAAACCACACAGACGTGGCATAGTAATAGTACTGAAATTTGAAAAAATAGTAATGTATTATCTCGTACTCGAGTTGCCTTAGAAATAAAATTACATTTGTATGCGACATCAAACATATTCATATGATTTCTCCTAACTCTAAAATTTCAGATCGCATGGTCTCTTAAACAAATTTGGAAGAACAAGCTCTTGCTAATCGGAGTTTCTGGTTCATAATATTCATGTGTTTTCACTTACCTAATGTACATTTACTAAATTATAGATCTGATTTTGTCAATTCAATTATAATAAAAAAAAAAACTTGTACGAGAACGCAACATCATGGCTACGGGAACTAAGTGGAGGATTGTATTTGTACATTTGGGTTGGTAGGTTGTGAGATTAGCTTTTAGTATGTGGATAATCATCACGTTTTATTGAGACTCCCAATTTTATCTTGTCTCGTGTTAAGACAAGATAACAAAAAGGACTCGTCTGTAGCGAAGACTCTAGTAAAAAAATTATCACCTCGTTTTTTTTTTCTCTACGGATCTGTCAGAATTGTTTTATGGACAAAAACATATACAAAAAAATACACGAGGAACAGTGTCTCTCTTCACTCTTCGAGTCAAAGGAATAATTATCAGCTTGACAGCTTCTAATAATTTCTCAACAAAAGGCTGAATATGATGACTTTACTACGGGTATAGAAGAAGCTAATAATAGTCGTGGTTAATAAAATTGTTGAACCTGTCATCGAAATATCAGATTGAAGAGAGTAGTTTGTAGTAAATTCTCCTTCCTCCTCTAATGCTTCAGACATCCACAGTTGTTTCCAAGTGTTTTATAACCCTGTGTTCATCTGTCGTCTCACATGCTCAGGTATTAGCCTGTTGATCAGCTCCTCTGAAGCTCCACCTAACTGTTCCCACATTTCAACAACAATTACGATTCATTGGGTTACGTTGCAGCTCCAAGTAGAATGCAGAGATTTTGAGAGGGCTTAGCTTATTAGCTCTTTGCTATATTGATGTTTTTACCTCTTGCTTGAAATTGAACAATGGCGGTAATGGACGACCATTTGGAAGACGGGCGTTTGGCTCACGGAGTTCATTGAAAAACGGATGAGCACATGCTTCCAGCTAAGAGACAAAGAGAATTAAATCTCAGCCAACCCAATACTTGGAAGAGAATCAAGACGAGCTACTATGAGTCCAACTTAAATAACTCCTCATCAGGAAAAGTCAAAAACAAATTATTACAGAGACTACTAATGGTGTTCCCTTTCTATCTTAGTTTGGAACCGCTTTTCTTTTCTCATGTTAATGTTACTTAAAAAAAGAAAGGAGAAGGATAGGGAGAGATACTACCGCAGTGCAGCGTAAACTTGGCGAATATTGAAGAAGCCGAGATGCAAGGTCGATGGCTTCTGGAGGCATCCGCTTGTGAAAGACCTGGAGGTCAACGAAACAGTATTTTATAAGCAACAGAACCATATTAGATTTACTTTGCTTTTATGAATACTGTGTAAGTAATGAGTTGGTCATTCATTGACCAAAAAAAGCAAAGGTGAGATGAATTACCTTGTGCCAAGGGTGAGCTTTGATTTGTGGGAATCTAAAGTCTGTGTAGTTTGGGTTCATACATCGAATTTCTTCACGAGTTGGAGTACCAAGAACCTGAACCAAGACAAAAAGCACTTATGGTAACGAACTTACTAGATTCTGTGTATCTTATTTACAAAAAAGAAACGAGCCCAGGCATAATACCTTTATTATCTCCACAAGCTGATCAACTGAATTTTCTCCTGGAAATAACGGCTGTAGAGGGGGAGAGAGAGACAGTTTGAGAAAATTTAACATTGGGGGGCATTATTTGAAAAGATCTGTACTTTATTTAACATGATAATTAACGCATAGAAATCTCCACATTTACCTGGCCAAGAAGAAGCTCTGCAAGAACACAACCAGCAGACCATATATCTATGGATGCTGTATACTCTGTGGCTCCAAAGATGAGTTCTGGAGCTCGATAATAACGGGAGCAGATATATGATATGTTTGCTTCGCCTTTGACCTAAAACAAATTGTCTAACATTATAAAGAATACCAACTCAGAGATGAATCAAACAAATGTTTTATGTGGTGAATGAACATGCTGCGTGTGCCTATACTTGTCTGAGTGATTTCCGCAATATGGACCAAGCAAAATAATTGGTAAATTCACACTTGATGGTAGCTCAATGAACCACACGCATATATACAGAATCAACGGAAGGGTGGAGAGAGCAAAGAAGGCTTTGTAGTTGGATCCATTTATGCACTCACTGACCAGATGATGGAAAACAAGAGAAAAATGAGTTGATGAAAAAATAACACCCTTACCAATACTTTCGCACTTCCAAAATCACACAGCTTAACCTGATGGGTCAAGGGATCAACCTACAGTACGCACCAGAAAGTTAGATTCATGAACTCATAAAGTTTACAAAACATATGCCATGCAACTAGATAACATACCAAAAGATTTTGTGGTTTCACATCTCTGTGGCAAACACCAGGAACAGTATGGATGTAAGCCAAACCTCTGAAGATCTACATTAAGTATAACTAAATCAGTTTCAGAGTTAACTGTGTTAAATGAGATTAGTTGTGAAAAAACTGCAAATAACAGTGCTTACTTGATATGTGTAAAGTTTGACATAGAATATTGGCATCCTCTGATTTGAGCTAGTATAGTGTCTCAAAACACGATACAAAGTCTCAGGTACATATTCCATAACAAGGTTGAGGAAGAGCTCATCTCTACTCGTTGTAGAGAAGAAACAGTGCTTCAAAGAAACGACATTTGGGTGATCCATGAGTCGCATTAGTTGCAACTCACGATTTTTGTAGCGTCGATCTTGCAAGACCTTTTTTATGGCTACTGCTTCTCCAGTTTCCAAGCATTTTGCCTAAAATAGTAAATTAAAGCCTTGATCAGAAAGGAAAAAGAAATTTGTGACATGCTAATGCTAGCACAAATATGCAAAATTTACCTGGAAAACAATTCCAAATGAACCTGTTCCAACAACCCGCTCAGCCATGTAACTAATGGTCTGTAGGAGACAGAAGAGTGAAATAAATTACTTCGATTAGGAAAATAGGGGTAACAAAGAGATCAGGATCTACATATACAACAATCTGTTACTAGTTCTACTCAGAGACTAACACTTGCTGAAGAATTGCCAACAATGGAAACCAACCTGCTTTGGTTCACCCTTTTTGCCCCCAATGGTAGTAGATATTATATGACCAGTTACAGCATCATTTCCCTCTATAACAGCAGCCGACATATCCTACAACTCACAATTTTTTTATTAGAATAGGCATTAAGCTGTTCTTATCAACTACAGGTTGGAAGAGCTATGGTAAACATTTAATGCTTTCTCTCGTTTCAACAGACCTACGGATGAATATGACTGTATGAGCATGCTGTTATTGCTATTACATACTGATCCAAGCAATTTCAATTTCAAATTTTCATGTAGCTTGTCAAAATCTAAAACATCTTCACTCATCCTAACAACCGATAGATTAGTCGAAGTAAATGTACCAGTTAACCAGTTGTCAAGCCGATAGAAACAAGATGCCAAAATAATCAGAAAAACAATGTAAAGCATAGGTTTCAAGAATATAGCGATTTTAGATGTTAAACAGTTTGTGGGAATTAAACATTGTACAAAACTATTAGAGATACATCATACATGTCAATGCAATATAAATTCTGACAAGTCAAAAAAAAAAAGAGAAGACAGAGAAGCAATGGGCCAGGACAACCATGACTATAGGAATTACTCCAAAACGAGCCGCCAAGAGTGAATTCAGAGATTCACAAGCAATTTGTACTTTGGAAATTGAACAATATTGAAATAAATAATAGCCAAACAAGCAAATTGTACTTAAAACTGACCACAATATTAAAATATAATCAAAATATATATGTTTCCAAATGTAAGGAAACAAAAATTCAAGCTAGTAAGATATGAATCGCGTTGTCTTGCTATCAGTTAGATAATAGCAACTAAACTTCAATAAACTATATCTGACCTAAATTGCTATCTATTTTGTTCATTAGATCTTCACTAGAGAAGATTACAGTTGTAGCTGGAAAAATGTAAGAGTAATCTACCTACTGCATGCAAACAAAATGAAGTAAATATCGTTATTAATAAACACAAAGCCTCGTCGGAGCTCGTCGGAGATAACATCTCTCCGGTGAGTTAAGATCAGGACGTGGGACTAACAAACAGATGAGACAAGAGTATACAGATCGATTATACTGCTGAAGCATCCAACAAAGAAACGAGAAGCTAGATCTAGAATAGCCACCAAATTATTTACCAAACACAGACGTTAAAAAAAACCGATAGACAAGAGAGAGAGGGAGAAGAAATAGAGAAACCTTATCAGAATCCATCTCAGGTCGGCGTTTGAAAGCGTCGTCGCCGTGAAGGTGCGGCGGCGGAGCAAGAGCATGAGGCTGAGGCCTCAATGGTAACGAAGCCATGTGCTTTTCTAAACACTTTCTCTCTCAACCACTTAACAAACCAACAACAAGTTTTAAGACTATTTTTCCACTCTCTCTCTCAATGGATCAAAAGACAAAGGAGGACCCACTGAAGACCAGAGCGCGTGAATGTAACCGTCCAATGAGAATTCTACTTTTTAAAATTCCTAAAGCACTAAAAAATCTGATAAAGCTTTAATAAATAACCCAGGCATTTAATGATAACTATAAAAGTAATTAACATCTAACTCCATTTAATATTCTACTTAATAAGGTATCAAAATTAATAATACTCCAATTATACTTTTCCCAAAGGCCTATCCTAAATTCTTAACTCATCTGCAACCATTGAAATATCTGAACTTTTTCTTCTTTTTTGTCCCTTCTGCAAACATCTGGAAGTCTCTTATGGTTGCAGAACACAATTAAGGAATTGTTTAGTAAAATGTATAATCTCTTCTTACAACTAGAGACGGTTCATAGTTTAACTCCAAGAAGAAGCCAAATTTTGAGATTATGCAAGAACAATCATTAAACAAAGAAAGATCAATGGATTATAATCTTTGTGAAGACTAAACTGTTCAATAAAGTAGGAAAACCAGATTCTTTCCACCTACATAACCAACAATTCTGCTCTGTAACATAAGTTCTTTGATAGCTCATGTAAATGAAGCCAAATATACCAGAAATTCAAAGACTCACTCATGGTAATTTTGCATTAAATCCATCTGTTGGATTCTAATCATTCAAAAGGTTTAGTTTAGGCACAGTCTAAACATTACAAAGAAGAAAACAAAACAAAACTGTGTGACAAATTGTAAGCAGATCATTACCTTCTTCAAACATGTTCATCAGTAAACTAATCATCTTCACATTCTTAATTCTCTTTGTTTCTTCTGTCAATTCCCAAATCATTTGTGCTCTTGGACTAGATTTCAGGTCCGAGCTCCTTATTTCGATCTGATTGATAAACAGGTAATGCCAAGCTCTCAAGCAACTTCACATGAAACAATTTAACATTCTTCCATTTACCAGGAACAGATTCACCTATTCCATTTATGGCCGCCATTATATTCTCTGCAATCTCCTTTTTTCCCATTGACAATTTCGCTACTTTGACAACACTACAAGTACCTGTACCTAAGAAGAACAAAGCTGATTCACAGGCTTTTTCAATTTGTTCTTTCCAATTACCGTGCCTTAGGTTAATCAATATCGGATTCTTCTTCTTCTTGATGAACTCTTTCCCCAACAGCTTTGGCAAACTCGGCATTAGTCTCCTCTCCGCGAAATACAGCTCGCATCGATTCGGCTCTAATTTTCGTAAATCGGACTTCAATTTGGATACTTTAATCACTGTGGTGATTGGAATCTTCTCTGCTTCGATCTTCTTCAAAGCCGCTTCCTTTGTGATTTTGTTCTTATGTCTGTCGTCGATGATCAAACAAAGCTCCGGAGTATCTTCGACCAGATCGATAAGAGGATGAGGAAGAGGAATCATAAAGGGATTCGTCCGATCAATCTGAGGGATTTTCTTCAGTGTCACGATTACATAAACGAAGCCATCGTTCTCAAGCGATTCCGAGTTCTGGGACTTGGATTTGGAGTCCCACCATTTTAGCAGTGAATTCACGGCTCTGTTAACGTTCTTAGGATCAACCTTCGATTGCTCTCGCGGCGGAAGAGAAGCTATAGTACTCATTCTCCGGTGAGAGAAGACGCAACGAACACAGGTTGCGTTGTGAAATTAGGGTTTTGAGCAAAAAGGGTTTAGAAGATTTTTATTTTTTGCGATTTCCTTTTTTTTATATATATTTTGTTTTAACGGGTAGAACCAAGTTTGTTCATGAAATTATTCACTAGCATGGTCTTAAGCGATGGATCTGAAGAAAGGCCCACTAATTTCCGAGGTAAGCCCAATCTCAAATTCTTGCAATCTCTAGTAAGCCCATTTATCTAAAGCCATAAAATCTCGGCCCATTTTAATATTTTGATTCAGCCATTGATGTTTTGTATCTTTTTTATAAGTTCTTTGCTTCCCACGAGCATGTAGTTATGGTTTTCTACTTTTACATTTTTACTATTTCTCCAATATTACTATAAATAGAAGCATTAGCGTGAGACAACGTAAGACAAAAAGTAAACTACAACAGCCTGAATCCAAATAGCATTTATAATTTTTCATATGACACCAAAACAGGGCTCCACTTTTTCAAAATGTCACTTGATTACGATAAAACTTAACACCACAAACATAGAGATTTCAAACAAACAATTTTAGTGACTAACTTTTACATTAACAAGCAAAAAAAACTAGTTAATAGCCAGATGCATACCTATAAGTAAAAGAAAAAAAACATCTATCTCGGGCCTTTCAAATAAATATATTTTCCAGATCCCTAAATTTGTTAATATCTAGACGTTGACAATATATATATATATATATGGATACTCTATATATATAATTCTTTTTGTCAATTTTGTGGTTTCAATATATTGTCGAAGATTATACAAATAATAAATTTCAAAAAAAAATTCTAACACTGCAAATAATAAAATCAGCAGTGTAATTTAAAAATCCATGAATAATCATAAAATCAAAACTATTGAAGAGGTTCTTGAAAAATACATAATTTTTAAGGTAAAAATTGAAAATTAGACCATATTAGAAAGATGATTCGTGTAAAATTTCAGAAGAAGAAGATGAAGTTTCAGAGGAAGAAGACGAAGTGAAGATCGTAATCATCTTTTCATTAAAATCCGAAAAACAGAATTGTTATTCAGTTAGTTACAGAACATTGCTTTTATATTATAAGCAATGTGGTTAAGTTATTGAACCGATTAGTTCCGATACAATGTCATTAAACCGATAAAATCAAATAAATTAGTCTAATAGACCATTTGTCACCATCATCATTAAATCCGAATAGTTTAAAGCAACAACCACATTTGCTATATTCGGCGATACTATACAACGAAATCGGTGTTTTATAATTTGGAATGAACGATACGTGGAAAATACAGGTGAAAAGCTATGCATGAAACGATCGATTCGTGTCAATATTTTATATTTGTATAAACAATAATTATATTAAGGTAGCGACGTATTGAATTAGAGAGACATTTGAATCAGAGAAAAGAGCGATGGGCGTTGAGGAATTCACATCTCGAGAGATATGCTAATTAAAAAGAACGTTGGGCGTTGAGGAATTCACATCTCGAGAGATATGCTAATTAAATGTCAGCTGGTAAGTAAATATGAACAGCATCTACTTATATACATTGGAATTTGGATTTCTTTTCGAGGAAAAATGTCAACAAAAACCTCAATTTTTTTTTTTTAAAGTTAGAAAAAACCTCGAGCTTTGAAGTGGTTTATTTAATCGTAAATTTTTATTAACGTAACAATTAATTGCAAAATTTTGTTGATTTAACCAGTTTTACCTTAGTTTTAAATGACTTAACAGTCTTTTAGAGTATCTTCGATTCACTACTATTTTTATTCTAAATATTATTTTAGAGTAATATATTCTCCAACCCACCTCTATTTTTACTTTAAAATTACGGAATATTATTTTTTCATCTATTTTTGAATAACACTAACTTTTTTTTTTAGAGGTGAATTTTTCAAAATAAAAGTGGAATATATTTAGGATATTTTCTTTTACATTAAAAAATAAATAAATATATTGGAGTAAAACATATCGATTTTCTTTATTTTAGAGTAAAAAATAAAAGAATATATTGGAGATACTCTTATATCCATAAGTAAATCCATATCACATTCTCATACCATAAGAACTTATCTCAAAAAATTCAGGTTTGTTTTCAAAAGTCCTTAAGTAAATAGAAAAATATGTTGAAATGCCGTCAAAAACATGTGCTTACTGATACTGTATTAAAAATGCAAATGTTAAGTGGTAGATAGATCAGCATTCAATACTGGTCAAACTGAATGTAACATGACGTGAATATTGATCACAAACACTAGCTTAACCCTTATATATATATGGATACTTTGCTCAATCTTATGTCTCCATACAACTAAGTATAGAGAAATCAAACAAATACTATGTGTGATCCCATTAGAGAAGATGGCTCTAGCCAACGTCGCAGTACAGTGAGGAAGGAGAAGAGACCTTATATTCATAGATATTGGTCTTGGGCTGATGTTATAAGAGCGTTAACTGTTGTCATTGTCCACTTTTTCTGTCTCTTGGCTCCATTTAACCACAAATGGGAAGCTTTACGGTTCGGTTTGGTTCTCTACTTGTTGAACTTAATCAGTATCACATTCTCATACCATAGGAACTTGGCTCATCGAAGCTTTAAGCTTCCTAAATGGCTTGAGTATCCTTTTGCTTATTCTGCTCTTCTTGCTCTTCAGGTTGGTGTTATTTAACAAGTTAACATTACAATGATGTATACTCATCGATAAATTATGGTTTCCAACTCAAAACCAATTGATATTGAGTAGAGTAGCTCATGTATTATATATAGTAGATTATAATGATTTCAACTTCCGATGTGGAATATCAATTGCGTTCTAACATTTATGTTGTTTTCCAGGGTGATCCATTGGATTGGGTGAGCATTCATAGGTTTCATCATCAGTTTACAGATACAGATCGCGACCCACATAGTCCTATTGAAGGATTTTGGTTTAGTCATATCTGGTGGATATGCGACACTCATTACATCAAATATAAGGTTACATATAGAGCTTATAAACATCACTCTCATTTTCTTCTTTTCATGTTATATGATGTTTTTGTAGTAATGATTAATGGAAAACAACGTAACAGTGTGGAGGACGTGACAACGTGAAGGACTTGAAAAAGCAATGGTTCTATAGGTTTCTAAGGAAGACAATTGGTTTCCATGTCTTAATGTTTTGGACTGCTCTCTATCTCTATGGTGGTTTACCTTACCTTACATGTGGCGGGGTACGTTAAATTCTTTTCTTTTGATAGGGTATGATATTTGGTGCAATATAATTGCACCAAAGAAAGTTGTATATTTCGAAATCAATTTTAATACATTTTACATTAGAATTATGAATTTAAACAATTAGTGGAGTAGTTTGTGAAACTTATAAATTCGACTATACTAATCTCAATTTCTGATGTAAGATCTTTGTCATATTCTAACATGTTTTTTCGAAATGTGGATAGGAGAAGCCACACAACAAAATAGATCACGTGTATGTTAAATTGATTTTGAGTTCTGTTGTTGTTGTCTAGATCCGTTTAGATTATTATCATTTAGATTTGACTTTTTCCAGCATATATATTAGAAATTTTTAACTAAAATTTAAGTGATAATTACTAAAATAATTTATTAAATTTTATATTATATTAGAATGATCTCAATTGTATATATAAAATATTTATCAACCTCTCGTATTTAATGATAGGGTGTTGGAGGTGTGATAGGGTACCACGTGACATGGCTTGTAAACTCAGCATGTCATATATGGGGTTCAAGGTCTTGGAAGACTAACGACACATCTCGTAATGTTTGGTAATAAAACAATACTAATTAAGACTCTAAATTCTCTATATACACATGAATATTCACACTTATTAAGTAAGAGTTTTGAGAATGTTGTGAACATGATTAATGAAGGTGGTTATGTTTATTTACGATGGGAGAGAGTTGGCACAACAATCACCATGCGTTCGGGTCATCAGCGAGGCAAGGATTGGACTGGTGGCAGATAGATATAACTTGGTACCTTATTCGTCTACTTGAACTTCTTGGTCTAGCTACTGATGTCAAATTGCCTTCGGAATTTCAGAAACAGAAGCTAGCTCTTGATCGTTGAGTCTTATTCGTATGAGATTTAATAAGCTGTCTATGTAAAAGAAAGTAAACTAAAATCTGCAACCATTAGAGCACTAATGACCTAAAATGAGAGACCACAACGTTTTCTATAGTAAGAAAATGTTCTTTAATTTGGATCCCTCAATTATATGTCTTTTTTGTGAATGATTGGTTAATTATATATTTTGTCACGTGTGTCCTTTTCTTCCCTTTTCATCGAGATAGATCGTCACTACAAGAAATAATACCGAATTCCGACTGGTTAATTATGATCGGAAATTTTTGACATGAAATTTTTTCTGATCAGTATTAACAGGAAATTAAAAAAATAATTAATTTCTGACGGAAAATACCATATTCTGTGGGGCTTCTACTAAATATAGTATTTTTGATGAATTAACAATCAACCCAAATATCTAAAATCTTAAATTCAATAAATTCAGTATGCCTATGTACCTATCATTGTTTTAAATTTTGTTTAGCAATATCTATTTGTTCAACAACTCTCATTTATATCAACACCCTTGAGATCTGTAACCACACAAAAAAAATTGTATAAGTTTACTGGTTTGCAAAATTTCAGTGGTATTAATTATTAAATACACATGCATTTATTACTATGAACTACTACCAAAGGTATTCGGTAAACAAAAACAACATTCGAAAAAGAAAGACAAAAGTAAGAAATCTGTTATAAATATACAGAAATAGCCAATGAAAGAAACGTTTGATCATTCTGAAATAATGGACCTCTTCATTTATGTGACACATCTTAAAGTAATCCTCGTACCATACCTAAGACCGTTGCCTATATCCAAAAGACAATAAAACCCATTCAATGATTTTAATGAGTTGTGGGGAGTCTACTACGGACTTTATATGGCATGGGGGCAAGAGTTCAACGCTTGGAGGTTAAGATCAATTCGCAGATTGGTACTTCTTAGCAACCATGATTGCCGACATACATTATTTATCTTTTCCAGTGCTGAACCTGAACCTATTGAGATGAAACATTTGAATGGAGCCTCCAATATTTTAGGGATCCCCAAATATTTTTTCTAAATATATATATATATAGTTATGTTTTTGTAAAGTTTAAATAAAAAGAAAACATAGATAACAAAAAAAATAAAAAAATCAAAGACAATCAACATAAATATCCATTAGTTATGTGGGTCCTAATTATCTTTGATAGAAATTATTTATTTATCGACATAAAAGTTTTGACAGAAATTCTAACAAAGTATTTAAAGAAAACTGAAAAATTATTTGATTTTTTGAAGAGATTCAAAGATTGTTATGTATGAGTTGCATATATGATAATGCTTACCATTCCAGTTTTAATTGTTCAGCTGAAAAAAGTTTCTCTAAGTTAAAATTGATAAATTCTTACATACGATCAATTATGTCACAAAAACAACTAAATGAATTGGATATGTTATCGATAAAAGAATGCATGCTTAGAAATTTTGATTATACAACTTTAATGAATGATTTTGTAAAAAAAAATACAAGAAAAGTTATTTTTGAGAAATATAGTTGTTAATTTGTCTTTTAAAAAAATTATGATATTTTTTTTTCAACATAAATTTTATTTGTTTTAAATTTTTTCTACATTATCGTTTCTACATTTTGAATGAGGCCCTATAAAGTTCAGTTCCGACTATGATCTTTTCTAGTATGTTTGTGTCACGACTTCATTTCTAAGGATTAGATTGTTTGTTTCTCACACATATATAGAAAAGCTAAATATTTTACCGATAGTTTAGCTAACTATGTTTTTCTATTTCCTGTAGGTTTCCACACTTTTTTAGGTCTTTCTGATTCCTGAGTATATTTATTTGCTCGTAGCGGATAAGTATGAGATTTCTTTTCCTAGACTTATAAACAATTAGTTTTACTTAATAATAGAGGTTTTTCTTCTCTTTTCTTACCAGAAAAAAAAGAAACACAGTTTTTCCCTAATGTAAAACCAAAACTTGAACCCCATTAAGCCGGGTCAACGTATAACTTTTGGTTTAATTAAGCACTAATTATTTTGATTATGAACAATAATTAGTCGGCTAATATGGACAAGATCCGTTAACTTCGCTCGCTAAGCACTAGCTAGGTGCTATTCATCCATTCTTTGCTCTTAAGTTTTCCTTCTATTGACTCCAAATGTCAACTCTCTTCTCTTATCCTTAATTCATTCCATTTACAAACCAATAAAAGTCAAATATCATTTTCATTTTCTATTCGAGTTTCCAAAAATCGAAAATAACCAAATAACATCTAAAACTAAACTTTAATAATTAACTAATTATACTAACACTACCTAATAATCCTAATATATATATGATACTTTTAGTTACAACCATTCGAAACCGAAGTAATTGGTTACTACCGAACTAATTGGTTACTATCGATATATTTATTCGCGTTGACAAACATGACTTTATATCTACTGAATCATATGTATGAGTTAACTATGAAATGTGATAAATTCAATAACAATTAAAACTACAATAAGTGTACGTTGTGGATGCCCATATGAAGCTACACGCTTCACAAGCAAAAGGTCGGTGCGAAACTAATACCTTAACTATTTCTTACGGTTGTCTCCAAATTATTATATGCTTTTATTAATGAGGTTCATAAGTTTGAAGAGCTAGGAACACTCGATATATATATTGCACATGCCAATGCCATCCATTGATCAATATTCATCGTAAATCATCAAATTTGGATCTGACCACATACGTACATTTATTAGAATCAACAACAAAAGTTCAAGATGACGGTAAGAAGAATTATATTGGTTTTTTGTTGATTTTTTCTTTTTTTTTGCATGAATATTGTTTTAGTTTTTGTTCTTTAATATGAATTTAACATTCTCTAATTCAACTTCAGACTATCGAGATGAGAGTTCACATGGATTGTGTGGGATGCGAGAGCAGAGTCAAGAACGCCCTTCAAAAGATGAGAGGTACAAAATCTTTGGTTATGTATAAATCATAGAAAATTATACCAATTTGATTGTATGCTCACAAAAACATGGTCGAATGGTAGTACTAAAATTTGGGAAGATAGTTTTGTGATATTAATTCTATGTTCAAGTACCTCAAGAAAGTGATATTCACATGACTTCTCTGACTCCCGAGATTAGTCAAATTTCATGGTTCGTTAATTTGTGAATCCATTGAACTGGTTAGAGAGAAAAATCTTTGACTGATCTAGAGTTCATGGTATTTATACTTTGTTAAATCAGATTATCCAAGTTATCAAGAAAATTCTTTTGAATATATCAATAACATCTTTTTATTTTAACAAAAGAATAATAATATTCTTTCGTCTGAATTATGTAAAAAAACAGGAGTGGATGCGGTAGAAATAGACATGGTGCAGCAGAAAGTGACAGTGACTGGTTACGCAGATCAGAAGAAGGTTCTAAAGAAAGTGAGAAAAACTGGGAGAAGAGCTGAGTTATGGCAGCTTCCCTATAACCCTGATCACACCGGTGGTGGAAGCAGTATCAACGGCGGCTACTTCTATAACCCTCACGGTTGCAACGGTCCAATAAACCATGCAGCGCCGGTTCCGACATCTTCTTACAATTATTACAAGCATGGTTATGATAATAATGACTATTCTTCTTACCGTCACCATCCAGTTCATGCCTCTATCTTTAGTCACCAGACTGGTTCTAAGTTTAGTGATGAGAATCCTAATGCTTGTTCTGTTATGTAATCTCTTCGTCTTTATTATTATGCATATGCTTGAGTGTTTGGTATTATAAGTTAACAAAGCCTGTAGCATTATGTATTTTCCTTAATGGGCTTTGTTGATGAAGTTCCTTTTTTGTTTAGGCTTATGTAATTGTAAGTTAAGCCCAAGTGGCTAATTAATTCTGTTTTAATTAATACCTAATGGGCTTAAAATTGACCAACCGGATTTACCAAGGAGTATGTTTTTGGTGATCTCTCTTTATATCATTCTCAGTAAACTAATTCTCAGAGACCACGGAAAATAAAAAACTACAGAAATGACAAAAAACTCATAACAGTAATCTGAGAACCGACAAATTAGGTTAGCACCGGAAAATAGATAAGAAAATGGAAACAACTCAAATATAAAAACGCATGCACCGACCCAAAATCTTGACAATATTTTTCAAGGGACTGTCACGGGCGACCCGATTCGAGAGACAGCCCAATACGAAGCCTAGAGCTCTTTCAAAGCCGAATCCATGAGAGTAACGCTATCATTGCTGAGAGTAAACATAACCTTCGAGCCAAATCGTTTGCTGGTCGAACGTTTAAAACGCATACTAGATAAAAACAACAAAGGAGTATGTTGTTCTAGGAACGCTAAGTTTGACTGAAATTCTGTAGAAAATTTAAGAAAATAAAAAGAAAAAAAGTTTGAAAGGTGAGAGATTATGGAATAGAAGTAAACCTTAATGGGGAATTGTTGTTGTTTGAGAGTGGTTTCAGTGCAGTAGATGTGATGCTTTGTGTATTCTTCTTCGTCGTCTTTTTGTTTCTTATCTTTCTCGGTGTTGCTGAGATCATTGGGTTGTTGTTTACATTCTCATCGCCGAAGTTACCGTTCACCGATTTCTTCATAGTCGGTTTCTTTCTCTTCTTCGAGCTCTGTTTCGATTTGGCCGTTTCTCGAGTAACTTTCTCGGTACTGATGATCTCGAGTGAGGTTAAACGGCATTCCTGCCATTTCAGAGCTTCGATGTCGGTTATCACTTCGTCGAGAGTTAGGAAAGACGATGGTGATAACGATGAAACTGTGCTTTGTTTCAGAGTTGAGCGAGAGAGATCTAATAGATCCAGTGCGTCCACAGCTTCGCCTACGATTTTCTGATAACAAAACCGAGCCGATTCAATGGATATCGGAGACAAACAATATTGTAATTAAATTCAACGGAATTTCAGAGAAATTGTTGCGAGGAAACTCTTGATGAACATCAGATTTTAAGCTTCCAAATCAATTAAATCAAAACGGAGATTGGAGAAGAACAAAATAAGGAAAAAGGAGGAGGAGAAAAGAATGTCACGAAGCTCAAAAGCAAGTTCTACGGATTCAGCAACTAATATAAGAGATGATGATCATTGTGGTTACCTTAGGAGATTTGTGAATCTTTCGGAAACCATGCAAATGGAGGATCTACAGGGAAATCACAAATGGAAGTAGATTAGAGAAACTGAAGGAGAATCAAATATTATGAGAAGGAGAAATCGATTGAGAAACCTGATTGAGGTAAGAGATGGTTAAATCGACAGTGTCCTTAGAGATGGAGAAATTAACGTATTCTTCTAGAGACATCGTCTTCTCTCCTCCCTGCCTCATTCTTCCTCACTCTGTTCGTTAGAAGTTTCAAAATCAGCTATTAAAGAGTTTGTTAGCCCTAAAAAGACGAAAATACCCCTACATATGTTTCATATTTGCAATTAGGCCCTTTCTCTTTTTCCTTTTTTAAAATGTGGCCGAACAAAATACATAAAGGAAAGGATAATTATTATTAGTTTGAAATCTTAAGAGTTGTGTGAGCTTTAAGAAGTCGAGAGATTACAAAAACTTGATCGTAGTCTTTTACACAGACCTTTTATTCAAATAAAAATCGTGGAATTATGATTTAGGGAAGAGATGATAACTAAAGTGAAGACCAAGCGTTGGCTTCGACCCAATTGAATGCAATTGGAGCCAAGAACGCATCAGGTATTCCGAATGAAGCCACAAGTGCAAGAGCGTGAGGTCTAAGTTCTCTACAGAGCTTAGAAACTTCTCTTCTCACATCTTCAATATTATCCCTTGAGAGGTAGCCATATCGTAGCAACGATGGATCTTCTTCCAAGCAGATCAAAGCATACATTGATCTTACAAGACCCAACACGTCCTATAAACAAGTGAATGGAGAGTGTCAGATTACTTGAGTTCCCTGATATGACTATAACCCGATGAACTATTGTACTTTAGAAGTTCTCTACTCACACTTTTTACAATCTATCTATCATCTGTCTCACAAACGATAATCTATTCAATTTAGTTAGTTACCTTTACTGAGCCAGCAGGTAGTTTAGCCTCAGCATCCAAAATAGTTTGCAGTATTGCTTTTTCTGTGAAAGCTTTACCTAAGTCTTCGGCAAGTTGATGACTCTGCAGGGACCGATGCAAAATACAAATGCAGAAGCAAACCATTACTGAATCGTAAAGGTTGATAAACAGAATAAGGAACAGATTTTATGAGAGTAAAAATGCTTACCCGGAGGAAAGAGAACTCTCGACTTTCTCCCTTCCCTTGAAGCTGTGCAACTTCAGAAGTAAATCGTTCCAAAAGATCTCTCTCACGTAAGCAGAACACATTTGACTGGCACAGACAAATACGAGAGATATTTAACACAAAGTTGCATATATAAAGTAATAAAAGGAGAAATATTTATGAGAAGGCATATGACCTGGAATTGGCTGCATCTGAGGGTAGAAGATGTGAGTTGAGTTGGCAATACAGGCCGAGAACTATTCATGTGCTCCAATCCCAATCCTTTGAAAGGTTTACTTTTCTTCTTACAGGATACATATTCAGCAAAAAGTGCTTTGCTCACCTAAGTTTTCCGCGTAACAACGAATAAGTCACATTCTATTGTCAAAACAAGCAAAGTTACAGCATTGATTATGTTCAGACAAATGCCTCTCAACCAACCTGCTGCATCAATACATTATTGTCACCTTCAAATGTAGTTTGCACATCAAATTCACCTTTCAACTGACCAACTAGATTTTCTGTTTTCACACCTTGCCCTCCAACAGCTTCACGACATTCCTAAGAAAGAACAAAAAAACATCTGTACGGTTCATAGAAGCCTTTTTGCAGAACAAAGCGTATTAGGTTTTGGTTCTAACCTGAAGAGTTCGCATATTGTGCCAAGTGAGAACAGCCTTAAACCCACTTGAAACAACATGGATTGCTTTGTTAGTCTCAGGTGTCCTCTTCACGTAAGTCATCTTCAAGTCATTTGCAGCAAAACTCATAGCATATCTATGACAAATGAGAAACAGTTAAGAGAAAACAATCCAGCGTAAGATAGTTGGACTAGCTAAATCCTCACTTTCCCGTCATGAAATGCTTTTGAGGTCTTTCGGTAACTCACTTCATAAGCTTAATTGATATAACAACTCGAGTACAGAAGTTGCAGGAAGTGTACTATTTGAGCTTTAGTCTCAATTTAGAAAAAAATTAAGGTAGAAAAAAACAGCAAAACCACAAGGGAAATCATAATAGTCCTAAAGATCCTTACGTCTTTGCTAGGAGAGGTAAGAGTCGCCTTTGATGGCTCGGGTAATCAAGAAGGAGGACTTCAGGACCATTGGCAGTAACAGAGAAGGCTCTTCTTGATAGTGAGTACCTTATAGCAGTAGCTAATCCGACCTGCCACAGTGAAAATCTTAATCAATGACATTTATCCGTGAAAAAGACAGGTGATAATCATATAAATGGCCAAACTACTGCTTTTTGTACCTTTGCAGAATAAATGGCACTAGATGCAATTGTGACACGGCCAGAGGTCAAAGGGGCCATGAATGCTCCAAATCTCTGAAATAAAATCGAAATATTGCCACTTCACCTCGACAGACATTATAGAGCTAATCCTTAAAAATGTTCCAAGATGCAGCATATACCTGATCAGGATCTTTAATTGCACTAACATACTTCCCATCAGATGAAACATCAGCAACTGAGTTTAGTAAATTCTCTCTTGGAATTCGAAGATTGTCAAACCTGTAATCACAGTGAAATCTTCCATGAAGTACAAACTTTTGTATATGGTAGAATTACATACCATGGAGTAGTGCACGATACCATATCCGGCCATTGTCAACACCATTTAGACCAATTTTGTGTCCACAGTCAGCAATGCGGATGTTTGGACATATGTTGCCATCTTGATCCCTGATTTGGGCAATAAAGGCATGAACCCCCTGGTTGGTTCCGTTTATATCAAGCTGTGAAAACACAATTGTGTGGGTTGCATGCTGAAAAAAAACACAATGATATGACAAAGTCAGGAGGAGAAACTAAATGGCATATAGTAAACACTAAAGAGGATATAGATACTCTCAGGATAAATGTAATGACAACTTACGTTAGCTGCACCACCAATCCAGTACTTCTGTGCAGATTCACAAGGAGTATTTATCACAAACTCTTCAGTTCGCGGGTCATAAGTAGTCACTGTTTCAATTCCCCGTACCTATATTAAAGAAATAAGAAGAAATCGATATAGGAGCAAAAATATTCGCCAAGAAATGTAGTTTGCACATGGACAAAATGGAAACTGAAATATCCCTACATTACTTCCATGGCCTAATTCCGTCATTGCAAAACAGCCCTTGACAACATAATCTTCGGTGCTCTTTAGCCACTTTTCGTGATGACGCTTTGTTCCAAAAAACTTTACAGCATTACCCCTGAGTATCACAAAGAAAATATACTTATAAATATGATGCTATCACTGTTCATTGACCAAATCACAGACTAATCATTTCATGAACTTGGTAATACAAATTACCCAACAGCAAGCAAGCCTTTTCTAAAAGGAGCATTTTGTAAACGATATATCATGAATATGTATGAATGTATATCAACCAGTTCACAAATAATACGGAATTTCCAAGTTCTTGTGCTTACTTGATAATTTACAATGCAAGATTAGGATAATACCGAGCAGGGCACATTCCACAATGAGAAAATCATAGCTTGACGTGACTTTTAGACATATATGTGAATGAAAATTGTAAATTTGAACATACCACAAGAAGAAATGAACACCAACTTTGATTGAGACGGAGTGATCATAAATACCGCAAACCTCGAGCAGAGCTAGTTTCCTAAGCTCGGCTTCAGGACCTGCCTCCGTCAACCATCCTTTAAAGACCCCATTCTCAAGCAAGTACCAGATCCGCTTCATAGTAATCTCACGTTGTTGCTCCATTGTCTGATTGTAATCCGGCGACACGAAAATCTTACCACCTCTCTCCTTCCGATTAAACAAATTGCTCTGCATCATGAGCCCATAAATCCAATCCCGATCCTCCACGTTGTGCCCATCAAGCAATTTCCTCATCTCTTTCACATCGAATCCATAGCTCTCGTTGAGCTCTGGAGGAGAGTATTGCAAACATACCTCGCGCGTAAGGGACAGGTTCGAAGATGGAAAAGGTGATCCGAGTATGTGATTGGCGAGAGCATGAGCTCTCTGGAGTGCGCGATTATCCTCCATTTTCTAGGGATTACGAGAATAGAATTTTGCGATCACCAATTTTTGTTTTCTCTTGTTGGAAGCAAATTTCCAAACAGGATGGTGTGGTCGTTTGAAGGAAGAGGAAGTTGCTTCAACGTAATTAATTAATTAGTTTAAATTTTTTATTCTCGTAAAATCGGTAACCGTGAAATTACATAAGTACCCTTAATTAAAATATAAACCAAAACCATATCTCTTCTCCTTGGGAAATACGAAGTGATTTTTATGGGATCTACGTCATCATTGTCTATCTTATTGCGCCATTCAATCTCAGCCGTTGATCTTTTATCAGCCAACGGGGATACTGGATCGAAAAGAACCAAGGACTTGATTTTGGTTTGATCATCTTTCTGTCAGACCGGTGCAGATGATTAGTTATTCGTATTAATTATCTTCCTCATATAGTTTTTTTATTCGCAAGAGATTTTATTCATTATACTTAGTAAATACGACAAATACAGATCAATTATAACAAAAGAATATTTTTATGCAAACAGAATCGGTAGATTTAAATTAATTTATTTTGATATATTTATTTTGTGATTATCGGACCTATAAGATCTTAATCTATAAGTACTAAAACAAATTCAATTTTCTATATGTACCATCACGTGAGCAAAGATAATTGTCTAATATGTAAAATTGTTTTTTTCAATTAAATTAACAAACTTCGATTCAAGATTGTTAACAATTAAATTCACAAATTTTAATTCAAATTCTAAACTCATTCCTAAAATCTATTAACAATTAGATGTAGTACGATGAAAAACTCTAGATATCAAAAAATTCTAGATATCTAAACCATTATTAATTGGAGTAATTGAAAAAAGCTCGTCCAATATGTAATTATAAAATATTGATTTCTTCGACATTGTTGTTATTATCTTTGTCTGCATATTTTGTTTTGTTTTTTGGTTATAGGCTCTACTAAACATTTTAACTTGATACTAAAATAGCTGCGACTCGAATTCCCTACCTACCAAATAATTAAGTCAGATATTGAACTACCTGCCTACAAAAGGTTGTAACTCTCTTTCTACATGTATTATCCAAATCATGCAAAGAACAACTAATTAGAATGATATTTTTCCCATTATAATTAAAAACTATAAATATATATAAAAAATAATTGTTTTGTTTCTTAATATATCATAGTTTTTATTGTCCTTTTTCATGAGTAACCTAGAAACTAATAATCGACCATTCATCCAAACACCTTTTTCTTTAATTAACCAACCAATCTTTTCAAGTTCATTATACAAACTCTTTGTGCACCATTATTTATCTTTTTTTCTTTTGAAATAACAATATATAATAAATAAGAAATCATCTACCAATATTCCTTAAGTATTATCAATATAAACTCATATCTCCAATTCCTAATTAATAACCCACACATGAAGGAATAGAAAAGTGGCTAGAGGTTTGTATGACTCTTCTCCAAATTATTTTTCTGAGATTTATCTTTTGTTTTTGTCTCCTTTTAATCACGTTGTGAATTTATGCCTATATACGCTGCATGGAGATGTTCTTTTGCTTCGATTAGTCTATAATTTATGTGATTCTCATATATTCATAACACCATATATATGAAATTTTTGTTATGTTTGAAATATTTATTACATCGTTTTCTCTTAAATGTATTAAGAATTGTTGAAAGACCATATTGCATTTTCACATTCATGCACACAATCTATATATATATATAGCTTTCTTTAAATAAATCTATTACGATAATTAATTGTTACATATTTTTATCAGGTTAGTGATCTTTTGAAAATGTTCCTTTTTCGCATGTGTTAAGCCACTGATCACTAATTAGTTTTAGTTTAGAAACTTATCGAATCGAATTTTTAAAATATATAACTTATAATGAATACCTAACATTAAAAAAGTATTCAAAGACTACATTTTGTAATATTGTGGTTTATGCTTATATATAATCAGTGCATGCATGAGGCCAAATTTGTATACTGTATATTTTATGTTTTTTTTGGTCAACTGACCTAGTAACATTTAATCCCACTATTATGTAACAAGTAAGGGGATCGATACTTGTTGCCTAGGATTTGTAGGTTAAATTATATTATATCACTACAAGAAAACATGACAATTTTCAACTAAAGACTTTTGACCAATTTTAGATTTTTGTTGATTTTTTACCAATTTTGATGAAAATATGTCAAAAGATTAATTTTTAACCAACTTTACATTTTTGTAGTCAAAATTTAATTGTTTTCTAGTAGTGTATGTTACTGAAACCAAATTTAGAATGAAAGACTTATTGGTCATGTCTAATCCTAAAGTAATTAAGATTAATCTCATGAAAAGATTAGTTTTTCTTTGTTATAAAAAATTAGTTTTTTTTTGTAAAAGAAAATTTTAGATAATATTTGAAGATTATTTATTTGCGACCTTTTAAAAATGATGAAAATGAGGGAAATTAGTTTGGTCAAATAGTTAATATCTATTTTTGCGGTTTTTATTATTAGAGTTCGATTCCAGATAGACAAAAATTCATATAAAAAAACTAAATTTGAGTTATAGATATGGTATTCTCGATGATTGAAAAAAAAACTTATGAACTAAATTAATGTGCAAGTAGATTGAATCTATAGTTTTTTTATCACATGACCGATCACTAACATTTATAGATGTTTTCAAATCTCAAATTTCGACGGATATATAGGGACATGACATGATGCAAAGGAACTCAAACAACAACATTACCAACAACAATAACTCCAATAACTCCTCAACACATCAAGCTTGTGCTTCATGCAAACACCAAAGGAAAAAATGCAACAATGAATGCATCTTATCACCATATTTCCCAGCTCGTAAGACCAAAGAGTTTCAAGCCGTACACAAAGTCTTTGGTGTCAGTAACGTACAGAAAATGGTACGAGCCGTACGTGAAGAAGACCGAACCAAACTCTCTGATTCCATAACATGGGAAGCTTTATGGAGACAAAAAGATCCTGTACTTGGGTCTTATGGAGAGTACAGAAGGATTTGTGAAGAGCTTAAGTTATACAAAAGCTTGGTTCATAATCAACCTCTCATTGGTTGGGATAATAATCAACGGTTATATAAGAACAACAATAAGAATGGATTAGCGATGAATTCGAGTGGTTCTGGTGGATTTAGTGTTAACAACAATGGTGTTGGTGTGAATGAGATTGGTAATGGTGGATTTACATCGAGGAATTTGCAAAGTGATTGGGAGAATTTAAAGCAAGATCAAAGACAACAATGTTATGCAGTGATTAATGGGTTTAAACAACATTATGTCCCACTATAAGTAATTACAATGTTGAATTGTTATGTTCTAATTGATATGAAGCATGTTATAGTTTCGGAATTGGCCATGAAATTATATGATTATTACTCAAATGATTTTAATTTAGAATTTAGAGAGGGCTTTTTTCTTTAAATTATTTAGACTTAGATTTTTATTTATCTTTAAAGTTATGTTCATGAATATGCATTATGCAAACGTTAACGTAACGGTAGAATACAGAAATTTAGTTCTAAAATTATTGTCCGAATGACAAATTTAGAAAATTTAAACTATTTTTAGTAATTATTATGAGTGTTTTTCAGTCTGATAGATAAATCCTCTAGCAAATAATTTAGATATCTGGAATTTGATTTTATCAAATGATTCAGTTATCTAAAATTTGATTCTATAATTTATTTGAAATTTGATTCTATAATTTATTTGAAATTTGATTCTATCCTATTAGATGTAATAATTATTAGACACTTTAGGAATTAGCTTTTGGGTGCTGACCAAAAAAAAATTATTTTCCGAATCTCCGGTGAGACCATCTCCAACCTATTCCTCCATATTTTACTCCAAAATGGAGTTATTCCATTTTCCCTATATTTCTTCTCCAACCCATTATTCTATTTTATACCTCATAAATAATATTTCAAGCATATTCTCTTTTTTAATTGTTGAATATTTTCAATAAAACCCTTTTAGTTTTAATATTTATACATTTCACCCATTTAATTTATTTTTAACAATAGTTTTAGAAAATTATAAATATTATCGAAAATTAAACATAAATTTTTAAATAATATTACATTACACCACATAAATAGAAATTATATAATTAAAAAACATTTTATAAAATACTTTATTGTAATGATTTTTTGATTTTGTTAAATTTACAAAGATTTTATAAAATAGTTTATTGTAATAATTTTGTGAGTTTATAAAATTTTCAAACTTATAATACGTATAATTTGTATAGTTAGGTATAATATATATATTATTAACTATATTAATAGCTTTTAAAATGTAAATATAAAACATATATTTTCATTAAGCATAATTGATGCAAATAGTTTTATTTAGGTCCAAAACTAAAAAATTAAAATTTGAAGGAGTAATTTGGAGTAAGATATGAAGTTGGGTTGGAGATGATTTTACTCCAGGTATTAGAGGGAAAAATGGAGTTGGATAGGAAAGGCTAAACCGACCAGTCTCCGGTTAAATCTGGACCTGTTGAATATATCCAGTTAGGTTTAAAACATGTTAAACCCCAAGGCCCAAACACAGCGAAAGCTGATATTTCGTTTGAATCACGACGCAAGTCTACTCTGAAGATTCCTTCTTTGTCCATCTTTCTTCAGATCACCATTCTCCTACAGGTCAAATTTGTAGAGGACGTTTTTGATCGAAGATCATAGGGGTGTTTTCGGATTATCTGCCGTTATTTGATACGCAGAGTGATCAAGTCATTGCCTATTCATTTGAATCTTCCACATTTTGTCGTCCAGTCGTTCGATGATATTCCCCTTTGAAGGAGAATGTCTTTCCTTCCCATTTCCTCTACCTGATAATTCCTCCTGGGCTTAGCCTGTACTTATCTAAAACACATTCAGGTATGGATTTCTGTTGAATTCCAGCTCTTACATTACTTCCTGTCCCCAAGCACCCGGCTTGCAAAAACTTACTTTTTTGCCACTAAAAAAAGGAGATCCTTTAAGGGTGCCAATTGAACATTAGTCTGATGGTCACCGTTATCGACTGTAATAGAGATCTTTTAATTGATTAGTTGAATGATTCCAGGTATTACTTTCTGTTTACTTTACAGGTTTACGACAGGTGTGGAGGCTTTATTTCAGATGCCTATTTGATCATGATTTCTTAACAGACCAAGCCTCTGAGAATTGGAAATGGCAATTCGCTTGACAAATCTGCGAAACCCTCTTTCTTATTCTCGGTCTTTTGAGGCCTGCATTCCATTTGTCCGGTCAATCTCTTCCTTTGAAGCGGTTGAAAAGGGTATAAAATGTGCTGTTGAAACAAAAGAGTATCTTCGAATCCCTGAACTTGTTGTGTCACTCAAAGAACCCTATCAAAACTCAACGTTATTCTCTTTTCTCTCTGCTTTTCAACATCATCATAGAATCCTAGTCATTGACGAAATTCTCCAAAGTTATGTGCCCGTGAGACCTCGCTCATTGCCAAAGATTGTCTACTCCAGCCTTCTTACTTACTGTCTTCAGAGTTCTGATCCGCTTCCTTTGTCTTTTGCAATCCTCCAACGCACTCTTCGGTCTGGCTGTCTTCCTAATCCTCAGACTCACCTCCTTCTGTCCAACGCTTGGCTTGAACGAAGACGAGGATCCCAGTCTGTTGCAGATATTATTAATGAGATGAAACTGATTGGATATAGTCCTGATACGGGGACCTGCAATTATTTAGTGTCCTCTCTTTGTGCTGTTGATAAATTGGATGAGGCAATTAAAGTTGTGGAGGAAATGGGAGCAGCTGGCTGTATTCCTGATGTGGAAAGTTACGGGGCAGTGATTAATTCATTGTGTTTGGCTAGAAAGACTCGCGATCTGGTGAAGATTGTCAAAGAGATGGTGAGCAAAGCTGGAATTTCTCCACGGAAAGGGATGCTGACAAAAGTAGCAGCAGCTTTGAGAGCCAACAGGGAAATTTGGAAAGCTGTTGAGATGATAGAGTTTGTAGAAAGTCAAGATTACCCTGTAGAATTTGAGACTTATCAGGTAGTAGTCGAGGGTTGCCTAGAGGTTAGGGAATACATTTTGGCAGGGAAGATGATGATGAGAATGACTGATAGAGGGTTCATACCATACATCAAGGTTAGGCAAAAAGTGGTCGAGCGTCTGATTAACATTGGTGAATGGAAGCTTGCTTGTACTGTTAGGCAGAGGCTTTCAGAACTGAAATCTTAGGTATTTTCTCTAGTCATCAGATGAAGTGTTAAAATTTTGTAAGCATAGCTGCAGTTACGATACTGAACTAAAATTCATAACCCGCACTTCGGAACATTTTTTTGTTGTTGTTTAAGCATATTTTTCATAGCTATGATCCGTTTATCACCATTTCTTGTACGTATTATAGTAAACACGTTACGCTTATAATCTTATACGCGCTTCTTATCTTTACAATTCTTTTAACAATACATTGATCTCAATCGTGATTATTTAAGCTGCGGCTATTGCAGATTGTCATACAGAAAAGTTTAGTATTAATTTCTGATTATCCAAATTGAAAAGGCTATAAAGCTTCTGCAGATTCGTGGACTCACTGCAGGGGATAGCTTGCCATCAGAGCAATAGCACATTTACCCATCTCTTCGGTTACACCGCGCTCCATCCGTATGTAGCCTTCTTCACCCCAGCCAGTTCCCCATGAATTCTTTACGATCCAGTACTGTTGATCACCTTCTTCTCCATACCCAACAACAGTTACTCCATGGTTGGGATGATCTGCACAGTAACCTGTGAAAACACCAGAAGAGTAGAACTGAAACATTAACCCACCAGCTGCGATTCCAACTGATACTGGCTGTTGAGCGGTAGCGATTTGTAGGCTTGACTCGCTCTGGGCTACCTTACTGTGTCCTTGTATTGTAACTACCTTATTTTTGGTTTTTTCTTGGTCGCAGGTACCCTCCACGCCAGTGTATGGGTAGTCGGTCTGGGTGGTGAGTCCACCATTGTTTTTGATGAATTCATATGCTATTTCCATTAATCCACCGCTACATCCTTTGTTGTAAGTTCCGACATCACAATCTATGAGTTGTTGTTCTGAGAGAGACACTAAATTCCCTGTTTTGATCTTGTTGATGCCTTCAATAGCTGCCACTGCAGCGAACGCCCAACAACCTCCTGCACACGGAAAAGAGAAAACAAACATTGTCATTTTGTTGAGTTACGAATGTTTGTGAAGTCTTATACTTAAGATAAAAGGTGTAAGAGCATAAGTTCCTACCGCATCTTCCTTGATTTCTAATAGGAGTCACAGCACCTTGTTTCCTCCAGTCCACAGCGGCTGGCACTTCGCCTACTGGGTCACTAACCGGCCTGTGGTTCCTGTGTAACCTGGAGAAAGACGTATTCAACCCGAGATAGTGGGCCTTAAACTCCGAATTTGTCATGTCCGCAAATTGGTTATCAGTTAACTTGTAGGGCAAGGGGAGAGAGTTAACGAAGTCAATCAACTGGACATTAGACTGGTATATCCCAAACCGTTTCATCCACTCATCCTTTCCTCCATATAATCTACCGTGGGTTTTAAGCCACCTCTCAAACCGCTGCCTCAGGGTATGGTGTGGGACGTACACAGAGGAATTGACGGTACATAGTCCTGAAGCTATTAAGACAAAGCAAATCAAAACAAGGGTCAGGTTAGAATCTCTAAGTACATTTAGCATTTTCTTTTTGGTTATAAGTTGGACTTTGGGAATGAGTTTGGTTTCTGGTATATAAGCTTAAGTTCTCTGCTGCTTTCCTGGTCACAAATTTTGTGTTTTGTTGCAGTTCCAGTGGGACAAGTTTCCTTCTGTCTCATCCTTAGCAATATGCAGATACGTAGGTCTAAGAGTTAGTCGTAGAATATGGTCACTGACCTAATCGTTTAAGAGTTAGTCGTAGAATATGGTCACTGACCTAATCGTTTAAGAGTTAGTCGTAAAATATGGTTTAAGAGTTAGTCGTTGAGTTAGCCTTGTTACGGTACAAAGTTGCATTGTTATTTTTGTTTTTTTCAGATAGACCTAATCGTTTCTATTCTGGAATCATGGGAGATCCTGTAACGAAGCTAAAAATAAATGTAAAAGCACATTAATGTCTTTTTATGTTTTCTTAAATGGCGTAGTTTGAAGAAGATATGATGATTACAAGGTCGATATATGTTACTGTTATGCATGTATAGGCCTGTTTCTCCAAAAGACACAATTTTCCCCCTGGAAACTGGAGTTTTCTCTGCTTGTGACATTTTTTAGGTAAGTATACTTCGTTATAGAACTGGTACTGATTTCAAACTCACCCATCAAGCCACTGAGCTTAAGTCCCTGGTTCTGTCCCAACAGATGTTTCCGGTACAGAATCAAATTGGACAGACCAGAGGGAGTAACCTTTTCTTAATTCTTTGCAACTAACAATATACATGTATTATGCATTGATTAACCATTGGAAAAGTGATGTTAATCCTACATAGCATAATATGCGTACACTTAACAAAACCTTTAAAAAAGGCACTACTTATGTGAAGGGTCATGCATTAAGGACCATTTTTCATCACGCGTAATCCAATTCCTTCACATAAGGAGCAATGTTACTATCCAAAATGCAAGAACAAGAAGGAAAATGTTTGTGAAAAAACACTATGGCAAACATGTTAGAGAACATACCAAAGAGATGGAAGGAGCTGAGTGGCCACAAAAAATGGAAAGGCCTGCTTGATCCACTTGACCCGGATCTTCGCCGCTACATCATTCACTACGGCGAGATGTCTCAGGTTTGTTACGACGCCTTTAACTGGGACCGCAAGTCCAAATACGCTGGTGATTGTTATTACTCCAAGAAATCAATGTTTGCTCGAACCGGCTACCTCAAAGCCAACCCTTTCAGGTACATGCCATAAGCCCAACATGTTTCACCTTCGTTTCGATGACAGTAGGCTTATGGATGATAGATTTTCAGGTACAATGTGACTAAGTACATCTACGCAACAGCTTCCTTAAACTTACCAATCTCCTTCATCGTCAAGTCTTTGGCAAAGGATGCAACTCGCGTGCAAACTAACTGGATGGGTTACATTGCGGTTGCTACAGACCAGGGGAAGGAGATGTTAGGGAGGAGAGACATTGTTGTGGCATGGAGAGGAACTCTACAGCCGTATGAATGGGCTAATGATTTTGATTTTCCGCTTGAGCCAGCTAGCAAAGTTTTTCCGGTAGACTCCAAAGATGGCCCTAATATTGGAAGTGGCTGGCTCGATATCTACACCTCTTCTGATTCTCGCTCGCCTTATGATAAGACTAGCGCACAAGACCAGGTCTTCATCATTCTCTTTTATCATAGCATTCAGTTCAGTTTAGAGATGTTATACTGGCCTAAAATCGGTCCAGTCCAATTTAAATATTTTGAGATATCATGGCTGGACTTGTACCTTTCCAAACCATTGTCCACCATGGGTAGTAAAGTTGAGCTAAAACGTGGCGGGGCAACTCATCATCACAATGTCATCAACATTCCCTCCATCTGTCTTTCCTTCTCCTAATGGCATTGTGTCTTGGTTTTGGTTATAAGGTACAAGGAGAACTCAAGAGGTTGGTGGAAGTTTACAAGAATGAAGAAATAAGCATCACTTTCGCAGGCCATAGCTTGGGTGCCGTTATGTCAGTTCTTTCAGCTGCAGATCTTGTCTATGACAAGAACAACAAGGTCGAGACAACTCTTCAGAAAAAGAAAGTTCCCATCACAATTTTTGCTTTTGGAAGTCCCCGGATTGGGGACAAAACCTTCAAAAAAATGGTCGACTCACTACCAATAAACTACCTAAGAATAGTGAATGTTCCAGATGTTGCACCACATTATCCACTCTTATTGTACACAGAAATAGGCGAGGTGCTGGAGATCAATACTTTGAACTCAAAGTACCTGAAACGGTCTCTAAACTTTAGGAACTATCACAACCTGGAGATATACCTGCATGGCATGGCAGGGATGAAAGACAAATCCGGAGTATTCAAGCTAGAAATTGGTCGGGATATTTCTTTGGTCAATAAAGGATTAGATGCTCTAAAGGATGAGTACTTAGTGCCAAGTGTCTGGAGGTGTCTTGCAAACAAAGGGATGATGCAACTGGATGATGGGACATGGAAACTGGCTGTCCACAGGACAGATCATGATGATGAGGATGAAAATGAAGATGACGAGTCCTCTACTAGTAACAACCTACACGAGCTTAGCAATACAGTTTAGTTACAAAGTTTTTACATATAACGATGCACACAATATGTTTGTGCACAAAAAATCATTTCGAAGAACAAGACAAGCAAATACAAAGTGGCAAGTACGCTATTTGCGTAACTTGAAGATGAACATATTGAAATTCATAGAACACAAGCAAGGTATCTTGGAAGCAAGCAATAAGGTATTTTGGATGTTTATTAATAGAACATAAACAACAAGACAACCATAACATTAATTGGTTGCCTGGATCTACTCTAATGCGAATCCCCACTATTATAGTCCGGAAACAAGGAGCAATGACATAACATCTCACCATAAACAGAGTTGCTCTGCGAGAGGAAGTTATAATCTAAAGCTAGATTTGAACTTTGGTGTGAGAAAACATTAATCTGTACTTTCAGAGCCCAAAAAATCACATCTAATACTCACTCATCAGTTTTAACGCCATTCAATCAAAACTCCAACCACATCATTTCATTTGGCTGGCCTTTCGAGACTCGAATTCTCACTCTCCATTGAGATTATGTGACTGAGCCTATCGTAAACCTGTCATGAAAGATTGCAACAAACATTATACACTAAAACTTAATAAAATAAGATCTTCAGCAAGAATTTGCCTCCTCCAGAAGCATAGATATTAAAGACAAGAACATATAAGAAACCAACCACAGAGTTGCTCTTTGTCACGCTGTTTGTTGCCACCATCCACTTCCGTGCAACGTGATGAATCATACCTAATGATACATGGAATCAACCAATTTAATCTGTCACGCTAAAATTGGGATGTGCCCTAGTGCATTATTATAGAGATAGGCATTTAGATGAGCCAGTGTTTGAAAGAATCTGACTGGAGATTTGTATTCAAGCACTCTCTTGGTGAGATTGGTTTCCTTACCAATCTCGAGGAATGCCAGCTACCTCCCGAGCTGAGTGGTTAAAAGGTCCCCTTAACTCAACACCAAACTCTTTGATCAAATCTACACAACAAATGTAGTTTACAATTATGACGTTTGTACGAATGATGAGCTACAAGCATGGTACGGAAAACTTATGTATGTCTTTAAACGTAGGACAAGGAGCACGGTTCATCTTTAGACACACTGAGAGAAACCAGTCTACACAAACAGCTACATGTGCATCTTCCTCCTCAGCAATCTTAGCCATGATTTTTGAAGTCCTAAGATCTCCAAACCCCGTCAGCCTTTTGACCAACCTAGGTCCAGCATCAAGTCCTCTAGCCTCCTGTATAGCTAAATTGGTATGAATTACATACTAATATTAGGCTAAAAGAAATTGGTGTCTCCAGTAAAATACATTTCTGATATTGGAGGAGTGAGGCGTACCTGTACAAGAGGGATAACAGCCAATCGAGCAGCAACATTGTTGGATGTTTTCTCGCATTCCCTCATTAGCAAATTGTTAGCCGGTATATCTCCATACCTTGAAAACAAAAAAGAAGATGATTACGTTGATTGTTGAAACAAGGACCATCAATCAAAAGAATGAAACTTTACTATTGACAGACTTAAAGCCAAGCTCCGCTAGTCTCTGAGAACACCACAAAAAATGGCGACTCTCATTTGAAGACGCCGCACGAGAGCACCGAGATCGGCAAGTGAAGACGCCGCAGAGACAAGACTATAGAAGCCGGCGGAGATAGAATCAGAAGTAGAAGAAGAAGAAGGAATGAGAGGACCTGTAGGTCCCCAGAGACGAAGGTCATTGACAGGGCTCTTTCTCCAATCATCAAGACCAGACCAACGCTTGTGTTGCTTCACTGAAGAAGAAGAAGACGAGGAAGAACAGAGAGCGGTAGAGATGGTGAGAGAACGAGGAGAAAGAGAAATTGTTGGAAGGGCACGTAGATGATGATGAATAATCATCATTCTTCTTCTTTACCTCTCCGATGTTTCATTGCAACGCTTCCACACAAAGCTTCAATCTTTTGTCAAAATTGCAGAACCATAACCAAAGTTTTACATTTTTACTGAAACCATAACCCAAGATGGTTACTTCTATCGTACACAAACAAAATTCGAAATTAGTTGCCCATTTTCCATGCTGACTTTCTGAAAATTTCAGTTTTAAGACAAAGTTCCAAACTTAGAATATAATCCCTATATTTCAAACGCTCTCGACTTAACCTAATGCCACTGTTGCTTTGTGTCTGGGAGAGGCGACCGGAGGCTCTTTTAGCTCCAAGTCCGTCGTCGTCTCCCCCCTTTTAATCTCTTGTTTAGCTTTTCCGTTTTCGTCTCACCGGATCTGAAAGTTTTTCCAGATCTCTTGCCTTCGTTGAGGAAGGGCTTTAACCGACGGTTTGTGGATAGCCTCGTAGTGTTGCTGTCAGATCTAGCAGTCATGATAGATCTCCGTCTCTGTCTCCACGTTTTCTCCAGTCTGTGGGTCTTCGCGGGAAGATCTATTCCTTGTCGAAGCTCAGTCTTGGAGGAGGGGCTCTGTCACGGTGAAGCTTAGTCTTGATGGTGGTGCTCCATCGTCTTAGCCGGTTTCTTTGCCGGGTATTCTTCTTTCAGATCTGGTGGTTTGTGTTTGGTTCTCCTTCTTTTTTGTCTGTCTAGGATTGTTGATCATGTTGTAGTTTATGGGTTAGTCTTTGTTTAGATCTAAGTTAGGTCCGGATTTCGATGCTCGGGTTTGTTTATCTTTTGGATCCTCTCCCGGTCGCTCGGGTGTTGTTCTTTGGTTCACTTCCATCATCGTTGAAGTTTGATTTCGCTCCTTGTCTGAACACCAAAACTTGATCGAGGTCTAGTCATCATTTGTTTTCTATGGAAGCGTCAACAGTCATTGTGACTTAGCTATTTTCAGAAGTTTTGTGGTTCTCTTTTTTGCCGGAATAAAAACATAGAAACATATTCTTCATTATTGAGGTAATGCATATGGTATGGAGTTTGCCAATTTCATAGTTATAATATTGGAACGGTACTTTCAAACATTTTACAATTGGGTTGCTGGTAACATTGTCGTTAATAAAGGCTGTAGCTTTTATCTTCATTTTTTCCCTAACAATGGAATGCTAGATAGAAGAATTGAGTTATTAGGTACTTTGGAAGCTCAAGGAGAAAACAAAATCATAAACTCACAAGCTTACAATACTACAAGTTTAAAGAATCCCAGAATCTTTGATTCAAAAGCTTCTGATTCACTACTAGAACATGAAACAGTCAAACAACTAAACTACTAAAGAGACCAGAGAAAGAGAATGAGAGACTACTGAGAGGCAATGAGAGACCAAACCAACCCAACCCAACCCTACGGTTACATCTAAAGTAGACCAAACATAAATCCTACAAAGTCAATCAACAAAATTAAGAATAATAGAGTTTTCCTTGTTTTTTCTTTTTTACTCTAACAGTGATATAATATAATACACAAATGACAAATCTTTTCTTCCATTGAAAGATAAAAACCAACCCAACCACTGTTATATTTCTCTGCCTCAAGCCTGTACGTCATTATCCTTCCTTCACCTCCCAAATCCTCTTCTACTCTACCTTCATCTTTATAATGTCCCTGTTTCCACCATATACCATCAGACGTTGGTTATTTATATATTCAGAGATTCTATGGTTTTAAGGAAGCAAGAACTATCAGCAAGTATAACAAACTACCGGGAATATAGACCGGAAGTCAACAGTACATTCATATACAATATGTTAAAACCATGCCAAAACAGAGACAAGGGCGATGCTTCTGGAAATACATGTGCTATTAAAATTAACATGGACGATATATATGACCTGTCAATACCAACCGTCGTGTAAACTAGCCTTTAGGTCTGATCTGATCCAGATGATGAAGAGCTATCACTGTCCGAATCTGGCATGCCCAAGACAAGACGGGTTTAGTAACAAAAGAAATATATCAGAGAATATATTAGATCAATCATAGAGAAACATGTACCGCTAGAAGAGCTGGAACCACTGGAAGAGCTGCTTGAACTACTTGATCTGCTCGTCTCATTGTTTTGCTTCTCCACTTGAGAAGGTAATGGTGTAGGAAGTGTCTTTTTAGCTGCGGCAAGAAACATTATCCGTAAGTTGTTCACACCAAACAGAGGGAAGTAATTCGTTAAAACGGCACTTCAATATTACCTGTGTTGCCACCCTCCCTCGAAAACTCATGTGCTACTGGTGCTTGAGCCTGCAATTGAGGAAAAAGAAAATGAACATACAAACAAAAATAACAGGAAAGAAAAAAGTATTCTCAGGAGTGGTAGAAGTACCATCTGTTGTTGGTTATTCCTCTCGGCTTCTGCTCTAGCTTGATTGGCTAGCTCAGCTTTTCTCTTTCTCTTGCTCAGGCCCTTCTTGTAGTTGGTTACAAATCTGTCCAACTCCCACAGAGTCTCTGGATCGACACTATCAATATCAACTTCTATTTCTTCATCCCGTAGCTTCACAGCAGTATTCCTCTTGTTAACAATTTGAACAATTGCATCTAGTTTATCTGGAGGCAAATTCTGCAAATGGCCACTAAGTTTCTGCTTCTCCTCATACGTCATATCTCTTTTGTTTGGTTCGTTTGCCTTTGGCTTCTTCAGAGCAGGTGTCCTTCCAGAAGGCGTTGCACTGGTCGGTGTTCTGCCAGGTGTTGTAGTTGGTGGGCGACTACTCCAGTCTGCTCTGTCCATCGTATTCCTCACGTTAATAGGTGGTGGCGGCATTGTAGGACCCAGTCTAGACCTCATTGTAGGAGTTGGAAGATTCATTTCATAACCAGTGACAAATCTCATTTCACGATTATAATCTGCCTCTATGACAGCCCACCTTTCCTCAAAGATCTGTAATAGAGTTTCCGCCATGACATGGACATCTTGTCCTTCTGGGTTGTAAGTCATGGCATTGTGGAAAGTAAGTCTAACATCCTCTGCAAATTCTCTAGGTGACTTGTATAAATTTTTTGTTAACGCAGACTTGATAGTTCCCAAATCCATAGGGTGCTCGATAATGGTGAAGTAATCATGCAAACCCAGAGCCTTCACATCTACTGGAGCATTGAACACCCAACCATGCTTATGCTTCATCAGCCTTTCAAGTAGAGCACTGCAATTCTTGAAAACTTTAGAGCCTGCACCAAAACCATGCACCACATCCCCTCCTTTCTTTGCACTCGATTTTGATTTCTTGTTACTCTCGGCAGGTGGCAACTTGTCACCAAGTAAAAACTCTGAAGTTCTATAAAACTGATTTGCCTTAGGTGTCCTTTTCTCTTTTTCCACATGCTCATTAACTCCCTGAGAATTCTCCAACACTGATATACTTAGTTGATTTATAGGCCTTGGTGCTCTGATGACCTCACGAGGAAGTCCAGCTGAGGCAAACCCTGAGAGAATCCTTCCTCCTCCATTGTTAATACCAGTGTTTATCAAAACACGAGAATCGTTATATGCACTGATCTCGCCCTCTTTATCCTCTATCTTCTTTACCAAACCTCTGACCAAGCTAAGCTGATCTTCAAGTTTTTTCCTGATCTCCTCTTTCTGTTGCTTCGATGTGGAGGCTACATGTATCCTAATACCCCCATCTACACCCTCCTCCATTGGCATGCTTTCAGCAGCAGTGGCATGAGTGTTTGGAGCAGAATCAGAGATAGGCCCTGCTGACTGTTGGGCATCAGTGCCATCTCTTTCCACAATATTTTCAGGCTGAGCTTCTTTTATTAGATTATCTGCATCTACCACGTGGACATCTTCCTCAGAAGACACTTCAATGGGATTCTTGTCAACAACAAGAGTATTGACATCTTCCACGGAAAGGGTTTGAGAAGGTGCTTCAATAGGTTTCTTGTCAACAATTACAGTAGCAACATCTTGGGAAAGGCTTTTAGGAGGTTCCTTGATAGAGTTCTCATCAACAACCACCGTATTAACCTCATCTTGAGTTTTGTGGCTTTGAGAGGGTACTTCTACAGACTTCTCGCCTACAATAGTATCCCCATCATCCTGATCCATAGGACCTGGGAGAGGTTGATGTTGCATAACGTTATTGTCCATAGCAGCCAAATTCGCATCATCTTGTGGTTCGGCTTGAGAAAATGATTCCACAAGAGGCTTGTCATTCACTTTTTCAGATTCAACACCAGGGAGATTTTCAGAAGGTGCTTTAGTTGAGTTTTTGGTTGTACTGGCCACATCGTCTTCCCGAGAATTCTTCTCAACATCAGCCTCCACAACGATAGGATCCACGGTTTCAGGAGGATTCACATCACTGATTTCTTTCTCATTTTCTAAATTCTCCTCTGGTTTCTCGGTTGCCCCAATATTGGCAAAGAGCGGTGTCAGTTTTCTCTGACCTCTACCTTTCCTCTTATAAACTTTGATGTTTTGCTTTTCTCTAGCTCCATCGTTTCCTTCTACTCCGTTAACAGGCTCCGAAGCCATACATATACTTCAGAAACCCTAAATTTCACGCCTTTATTGCCCTCGATCGATGCCTTTTCTCACTTGCCCCGTTTAAGACTGACAGAAATCCCTCAAATCAGACTGTAATATATCCTCGACCATAAAAACCCGAGAAACCCTAATTTCCGGGAAGAAACCTTCGTCCGATTCTGAGAGTGTGCAAACTTGTGAGACTCCACAAGGCCCACGAAATTAGGGTTTCTGATTCACAGGAATCAACTCGACGCAATAAGTAGATGCCGATTGTGAATGAAACAATCCCCGAATAACCTGGGTAACGCCTCGACAAGAAGGGAGACAATTAGGTCATTCGATTCTTATCTTTGAGCTTCAAGATCCACACAAACCTTGGAGAAAGGAGAAAACTTAAGTTGAGAAGCGAAACCAAAGGAAAGTATGCGTAAGCAAAATTGATCTAAAGTGGAAAATTTTGGAGGACGCTTTACCTGCGAGTTTGGGAGAGAGAAGGCGCCGCAAGAGCGAGGAAGAACAACAAACAACCAGCGAAATGATTTTGCCCTTTTACCCGACCCGATAGCTTTTTAGGGTTGGGCCAAAATCAAATCAATTTCCGATAAATTAGATTATTTATATATATAAAATAAAGTAAAACAAAAGAAGAACTCTAGGAGTGAAACTCACCATTTAACCAAATACATTTCTTTTAATTATTCTTGGTTAATTTTAAGTATTCATTTTCAAACATAAGAAGAAAAATAAATGTATAATATAATTATTCATTTGAGATTTTGACGTCCTTCATACAACCAATTCTTTCTTGTTCCAAATTGTTGTTTCAATCTCCTTAGTTATTAAAATTCAATCGATCCACAGTTTTAACCGAATCAAATCGAGATTTATTTTGTTTGATTTGAGCATCAACAAGCACAAATCATTTTCTGTAATTTAAAAAATAAAACCTCTTGAAATGTCATCATCAATTGCATGCGTATGTATGCATTATATAAATTTTTTTTAACAATTAGATTAACAAGCTATGATCCATAATTAAATCTCACACTCTAAAATTTATTTTTTTCTTCCACTTGTATCGGGAGAGATCAAATCATGTTATCTGATGATTTATAAAGTGACCACTACCACTGGACCGCATGCCATCGGCTTATATGATTAATTTAGAATTATAAAAGTGAATATTATCCAAAATAGCTCTTTTGAGTTTAAAATTACATGAAATAATTCTTTTTCACATCTTACACGAAATACTTTTTTTGGTCGAAAAGTGTATTTTAAAAGTGGACATTGTATAATATATGTTGTCCATGATAGATATATGGATATATTGTCTACGGTGGACATGTTAATTTCTACAGTGGACATTATACTGTCTACGGTGGACATGCATGATGAACTTGTCCTTTGTAGATATCAATTGCGTAGTTTTGATGATATTTGTTATTTGTGGATAAAACTCATTTATGTGGATTAAGTTCGAAATATTCTTTTTGCCAAAAAGAAGTATTTTGTGTAAAGAATTAAAAAAATATGCTCAGGTGATTTTAAACTCAAAAGTTATATTTCTGATAGTTTTCTCACCACTTATAAAAAAGCATTAAAAATGAACTTTTTATTTCGTCTATAATGGCATGACATAATATAGAGGGATATCAATTCATAGATTCAATTTTTGAAATAAGTCATCATAAAACTCTAATGGCCATGGTCATGTTGATCAGGTCCACCAGGAACAAGTCTAGTAGGATTGATCACCTGCATGAATAAACTCTTTTCCTTTGCTTCATCTGAAACTGATGTTGTCGATGTTTCTTCGAATGGATGGACAAAGTAATGGCCATGGTCATGGTGATCAGGTCCACCGGGAACAAGTCTAGTAGGATTGATCACCTGCATGAATAAACTCTTTTGGTTTGCTTCATCTGAAATTAGGGTTCTTGCATTAGCAATTACAAGTAGAGCCATGAGAAGAACTATGAGCAAAGATGGAGCTTTCATTGATCTAGCCATTAGCTTCACTGATCGTATTGATTGGTGTTTGAAGAAGTTTATGGTCGAGAGAAAGACTAATATTTTAGGGAATATAAAATTTCACACTTGATCGATATATGTACAATCAAAGATGGATTGAGAGTTTATTTATAAGTACGAGTTTAGATAAAGCTTAATTAAATGCTAAGAGATTAGATTTTTGTTGAAGATTAACTATACAGATTCTGTATTAAATTTGCATTGAATCTTTCGAGATTTCACTTTATTTATAAGGTAATAAAAGATTCTTTAATGTTTCATACTTTTTATATTTTTATTATGGTCAAAAATTTTAAACAAATAAGTCATAATTTGATATATACACATATAGATATACCTTATTTATACTAATTCTTGGTTAATTATAACTATGCAGTTTCAACATAATTAAAAAAGCTACATAATGTATTTATTAATTTGAGATTTTTTTTATATAATTCATTTTAGTGAAAATGAGGAAATAGTGTTTTAGGAATATTATATACGTTATAATTATTAGCTCTACGATTTCGGGTAGTTCGGTTCGGGTCGGATCGGATAGTTCAGTTATCAAGTATTTATGGAATCATATATGAATCAACCCAAACTAGATATTTTAGAAAGGTCTCTTTCATTCCTTTGTGCTATGGTTCTATCAAGGAACTTAATAGTTCAGATCACGTATATAGAAAGGCTATGGTTCTTATCTGAATGATGTTAGTTCAATTTTGATTGGTGATGTGCAAGGGGTCTCATACCAAAGGAACTTTATAGAGAGGTTTGATTTTTTGAATAATTTTTGGGAGTTTTATCTCCTATTTTCCTATCAAAAAATAGATTTGAAGAAGTTTTTCGGTTAAGCAGTTAAATGTCATTCACTGAATCACATTTAAACTATGTGATATTATAAGAAGTTTGGGAGTTAAACTATGAATCGGATCTTATCGATCTAATTGTTAAATTGTTTGAGAAGATAAAAAAAGTGATAATTAATATAGATGGAACAAGATGCCTTACGTGAAACATCGATCCAATCTGAACATTAAAGCTCGAATACTCATTACGTGGTTACAATGAAGTCAAAAATATCAAACTCATATATGTTTGCACTCGATATCGATCTCACCTATTACATCAATGATGCTTTGGGTCAGGACATCATTGCCACACGGATTGATGAACCTAAAAGACTCTCTTTTGCAACCAAAGGTCGACATTTGTGTACCGATGTTAATTCAAGTACTAGTAGCAAAACCAAACAAACTCTTAACTTGAAACTTGCCATAACTTCGTTTTGAATCTTAATAAAACTGAATTATATATAGTGAATTCAAGTTTCAAGGCAGTGATTGATCTCTCGTATATATATATATGCTTAACTCCAAGGTTTTATATAGTTAAAGTCTGAGTCGGGTCTTATTGATCCAATTGTTGACAAAAAAATAATATTATTATCTATAAAATAAGAAAATTGTAAAATTCAGAGTAAACATTTTCGATAAACTTGTGAGACAACTTATAATAGATGTATATATCGATAATTATATCGTTGGTATAACACAGATCTGGTTGTCTAAGTAAAAACCCTATTGGATCTTTCCCTGAACAAGAATTTGAGCATTGCTCGGCTTTGTGGAGTCATGAGGATTAGGATATTGCCGCTCTCCATGTGAAACTGCTGTTGTCAATGTTTCTTCTAAGTAGTGGCCATGTTTTCCAGAATGGTGTTGACGATCAGGTCCACTGGGAACAGTTCGAGCAGGATTGATCACCTGCATAAATATACTCTTTTGGTTTGACTCATCGAAAATTAGGGTTCTTGCAGTAGCAGTTATAAGTAGAGCCATGAGAAGAACAATAAGCACAGATGGAGATCGAGCCATTACACTAGTAGTATTGATGAGATGTTTAAAGAAGTTTATGGTCAGAATAAAATAACACACTTGATCGATATCAAGGTGGGTGTGGAGAGTTTATTTATAAGTATGAGTTCAGTGAAGCTTTAATTAATTGCTAGGATAAGTTTTTTGTTGAAGACTATAAAGATTTTGTATTAAATTTGCTTGGAATCTGAACAATATTTCACTATATTTATAAGGTAATATAAGATTTTTAATTAATTTGAAATCTTACACTTTTATGTTCTTTTTATCAACTGAATGATTGTATTATGACGATGCGGCGAATAGTTTATTAAAGATAATTCTTTATATAGTCATCTAACACTATGAACAATAAAATCATTTTTGTAATTTAAAGAACAAAGAATAAACATAAAATAAAGTCTCTTTATAAAGTTTTGAGTAAAATTTATGTAGGTAAGGATTGGAAGCTGGCCAATCATATGGAGATATATCTCACTGTTTTTGGTGTGTTTTATTATGTTCAAATCTTTTTACAAAACTAAGTCATATTTTGATATATATCTTATGTATACTGATTCTTGGATAACTATAGCTATGACTATTCATTTTCAAACATAAGAAATAAATACACAAAACAGAGTCTTCTGTCAAGTATTAAAATCTAATCTACTACATTTCTTATAACCAGTGGCAGAGCCAGAAAATTGAACTATAGGTGTCAACAAAATTTTTTACTAAAAAAAATTCGTATAAATTTTATGAAAAAAGGTTTCACTACAAAAAATTATATTGAAGATATATCATTAGTTTATTCATGGTCTCATTTGGTACAATCTATTATGTTTTATTTATTTTACTTATCTTAAGATAGAAAAAAAATTCATCCATATATCCTAATTATATTTTTAAATATGTAAACTAATATTAACTGTCAATTGAGAAAAATATTAAAAATATGAATAATTAGAGAAAACAAACAAAATAATAATAAACCAATTAATTATGTTTATTGTTAAAAATAATAATTAATTTTAGCTTAATAAGTATGAATCTGTTTAATTTCATATTAAGCTAACATGCTTAATTATTAGTGTCACATATAATTATATTAGATTAGGATTAGGTATATATTTGATGGGGTCAAAAATAATTTTGGAAAGGGTCAATTTTAATTTTTAAGTATAATATATATAAAAATTCTAAAATTCATGGGCGTCAATTGACACCCACCTCCTTTACTACTTCCGCCACTGTCCACAATAGTTCGATACCAGAAATTCGTATAGTCCTACATGATATTATTTAGAGTTTATGGGATGAGTTTGAACTATTGATCGAGCTTAGTGAAAATGAATAAATAAATAAAGCTATATAATGTATTTATTCATTTGAGATGTTTTTGATATAACTCATTTTTAGTGAAAATGAGAAATAACCTTTTAGGAAATATCAATACGTAATAATTATTTAACACAAGAATATATAATAGCCATAGATCGAACGAGAAGCCTTACGTGAAACATCGATCCTAATTAAAGATAAAAGGTCGAATTCTCATGTCTCATTACATGGTTACAATGAAGTCAAAAAACTTGTGATTATATCAAACTTATGTTTGCACTCAATCTCGATCTCACCTACTATTACATCAATGATGCTTTGGGTCAGGACCACCAGGGCTAATCCGCTTTGAGTCAAGGATCATCTCTTCTTCACCTTCTGATCTAACCATCAGCTCTTTTGACCTCTCAATGAGCTCTCGTCTGATCTTTTCTACACGTATTGAACTTGAAAGGCTCTCTTTTGCAACCAATGGTCGACATTGATGTACCGATGTTAATTCAAATACTAGAAGCAAAACCAAACAAACCCTTAACATTAAACTTGCCATTAAAACAGAAATATTTAGTCTTGTAAATTTCAAGGCAGTGATTGATCTCTCATACATATATGCTCGACTCTTGAGGGTTTTATATAGTTAAGGACTTAAGACTGTTAATCTAGGGTTTTAGTGAGTGTTTACATACCTAAATTTATGAGAAATTTAATATGTAGCTATCCTATTAAGTTGAAATCTAGTCAGATCTAGTGAATTTTTATATGAGTTCTTGAAAGGGCAACCAAATCTTAGTGCTATAGTTGTTAAATATCCAAACTTTAATTTTCTTAAATAAATCTTGGAATACAAATTATCTTCTTTATATATAAAGATCTTCTCTTAAACACATGAAAAATACCTAACCACAAAATTATATCAAATACCAAAATATACAGTAACAAAGATATGTACAAATTCTTTTAGCTTACTGGTTAACAAATTCAAATTGGAAACCAATGAAGATAAAGAATGACGTTTTAAGAGATGGTGATGCATGCATTAATAGAAATAAAGGTCGTGGAGACCAATAGATAACCTTAAACCATAATCCACAATTATCTTAATTAACCATTTATTAATCGTTTAAGTGGTTGCTTCCACGCCCAACTCAATTTCTAGAGCACGACGACGTAAGAATCTCATTATAGAATCATCAGTTGACAAAAAGAATATTAAATCAATTAGACAACTAATTGAGAGAAGCAGTGACGTTTTATGACTTATCTAACTATTCGTTTGGAGTAAAATAAGTTGTATATATGCATTAAACTTAATCCGGATAGGTTTGTACCCTCGACATGCAAGCTTTTATTTGTTCAATTAAATCGACAAAATTCGATATATAGTTCAAACCTATTCCCTAAAGTTCCAAACAAATATCAAGTATGGATACATGACTCAATTAAATTGAATTCTGGTGGAGAATACAACAAAGATGTAATTAATCACCTGAACAAATGCGCTTCTTCCATATTGAATATTGTTTAAGTTTTGTTTTTCTTGTCAAGAATCAAATCGAAAAAACTTCATCTATAACTCAAACTTTATTACCTAGACAGCATACACGATTCCTTAGAATCAAAAGAAATGAATAGAGAACTAAACATTTAACCATTCTCGACTTTTCATATCACTAATCAGTTCATTAGGTTATTAGGTCAGGGGATATTGGTGCATATAATCCAATGATATATCTAAAAATAGATTTGATGAAAACTCTATTAAGGAAATCGAATCTTCCAAGTAGGGCCATTCTCTGATTTCTTAAAATTAGTTTGTCTATTATGGAGTTTTGTGACATAATCAACCATTATAGTTGCCAAAACATCGACTAATATATATATACGTTGTTTGGTTTTTGAACCTTTTTGAGATGTGGCGACGAAAACAGTGAAGGAATCTGTATTAGAAGAATGCAAAGAGAGCAATCCACCAATGTGATAAAATATGTTTAAGTTATAAAACTTTATAACTTGTAAAGCTAAAGGAGCCGACTTTACAAATTAAGAAACCTTTTAGTTTGTTTATTAAATCTTTAATATTGCAATAATTTATAAACTGTTTAACTCAACTTTTTTCTATTTCCAAAGCTCCCAAACCTTAAAAGAAAATCTAAAGTAAGAAAACTTTTCATTAACTTAATCGTGTAAAGAAATTATTCACAAACAAAAACCGAATTTCGTATTAATAAATGCAATTATGTAGTTTAATCTGGTAAAGAGCCTAATACTGGTTAAGTTCTAAAAATTACAAGTACAAGATTACCAGTTAATTGTCTTAAAAAGACATTTTTTAATATCATATGAAGTAGTAATTAGTCACACTAGACCCATGAATTCACAAATACAGAGGAGAATCGGAAAATAAAGAGTAGTTGAAATGTGACATCTTTATCACTTGGTTGTTCTTAGGTTAAGGGTGTTGTTGCTGTGTGTATTGCCTTTTGGTTGTGTGTTTGGTGTGTCTCGTTGCTGTTCTATTATAGGTTAAAGGACACAACAAGACATGGAGCCAAAGCAAGGAAGGTTTGAGGTCATAAATGTTGTGAAAAACTTAAGAGATAGAGAAGTCTGAGTTTTATTGATTGAAAAACAAAAATAGCAAAAGTTACATAGACGTGGTTCTTATATAACACCTGCGGAACTCTAGATCAATATATTGATGAAATCATTTATTTATCTTTATTAAACACTCATCAGTTCATAATATGTTGCTCCAATTTATGAAAATGCTCTCTACATTTTTGTGACTACGTTCGGTTACATTGTCTTCAACAAGAATGGATTGGATAATGGATTTCTCTATTAATCGTGGACTACCGTGAACCTATTGTATAAGTTACTGGAAGACTTTCAAATTTTTATCCCAAATGTAAAGAAAGTGTTTTGCCTCTGTTTCATCCTTCAGAGTCTAAAAACTCAACAAAGAAACTTACTCCAACTGATGAGCTTTGACCAAATGTAAGTTATATTTAATCTTGTTCTATACACAAGCAGTAATAATCCAATTCTACAAAATTTCAGTTATTAAATACTATATTTGTCAACAATGATCTTTTACTTATTGTGGTAGAGGCTTACAATAGCTTCTGCAACTATAAAGATATAAGAGAAACTTAGTTTTAAATAATTTATATTCCTTAGCGTAATTCTATTTAATTTCACATATTTTAAGTAACGTGACAAAGGAATTTAGACATGTCAAATGAATCACAAAGACAAATCCACAGCGCGCCATGTAATTTAGTGGTTGGTTTTGGCTCCACTTCCGAAAATGTGTGTTCCTGGAAAAATTATAGTTCTTGGAGAACTGATTGGTGACAAAATAGTTTTAGTAAAATTGTAAGGAAATCTAGCAAAACGATCTACCAACCGTCAATGTTCATCAAAATCATTCAGTTGGTGGTAGGTCTTTTAACCAATGACATTGGTAAATTTGTACTGACTGGTTCTTGTAATTAATTATAACTTATTTTTTAGGTTTGAAACAAAGTTTTACATGGAGATTACATGTTTGCTCACATGTTTTTGAAGAAAACTTCCTATTCTTTTCTTTAATTTTGCTAATGTTGATTGTGACTTGCTAGGTTGAAGTCTACATCAACTTAACATTTAGTAGATGTTGGAGCTCTGAGTTTAACTAGTAGTTCAACTTTAGTTTATTTAGAGTTGTCGGCTGTATTTCATAAACTCTCAGGTTCAGTTGAAGTTTCTTTGATTAAGGCCTAATTTGTGGTTCTGGATTTTTTTGAGTAAATAATTTTATGAGAATTTTCACTGGAGCTTACACTTTTCTTAGTGTTAAATTATAACATTTGGAAAGTATTGTATCCGGAAGTATTGTATTGTAATTTTCTCTGTGAATCTAAGGAAAACTCAAGTTTCCATGTACATCTGATTGTCTTCTTTGACTTAAGCCTGGAATCTGTTTCTATGGAGGGTTATAGCATTTAGGAAATGTGCCAAGCGGAGAGGTTTCTATACCACAGGAAGCTCTGGGAAGGGAATGTGCTTTACCAACATATCACTGAATCCTGATGCTGAACCAAAAACTGAGCTACAGGCTAGCCGTTAACCTAAGTTAAGGTCTAACGTTCAGCTTATATGCACTATTACTCAGAGTCACTCCGAATTCTGCAAGGGTGGTCTCTACACTCTTCTTATGTTCACCAATCACTTGACTGTATATCTTATATAGAGGCTCCAATAAACTGAAGACATGCTCTTTCTCCACCACCTACTGAATATTCTCTTGAATGCCCTAGTATCAGGGTGAAAATAAAAATCTCCCCAAAGTCGAGATGCAAACTTATTCACGTCCATGCCCACCTTATGAAGACCAACCCGCAGTACCACAGGCAAAACAAACGTTTCTAGCTGCAGGGTCTATAAGGGGTAAGTCTCCAGCGGTTGTTGAGGCAGCAGATATGTGATTATTGATGACTTCAATTGTATGTCTTAGCTTGTAGTAAGCATCCCTTGGAGGTAGTTTAAGCTCAGTTATGAGCCTCTCAACCTTTTCGGGAAATTAATTTGACAAAAAAGCAAAAGTCAAATAATTGCTATGGAGATATAAACATCTCACACAATATATACCACAATTTACACGTTGAAGCCAGATGTACCTTATTGATCACAACAACAATAGGGAGACGGTCCTGGATTGCATGCCGTATAGCTCTTTCTGTGTTTACCTGAATAAGATTATTAGCATTAGCACAAACTAGCAAACTTCACAAGTATAAATCCAGACATAGAAAGAGTATAAACACCTACCACCCTCCTTCAGCAGCATCAACAATCAGAGCAGCACCATCAGCAAGTCTTAGAGAAGCAGTCATTCTTCACAAAAGCCCTTTGGGAAGAGACGGCAACTGATCAAAATTGTACTTATGTTTGCCAGTTTCACTGAGTCTAGGGAAGAACATGTTACAGTGATCGCAAGGTGTGGAATTCGAAAGAATTTGTATGGTGTTTTATCAGAAGCAACTTTGAACTTGAAGATAACATCACAAACTTTTCTTTCTCTAAGAAGAAGAAACAGGTTCAGGATTGCAAGAGCATACTTCAATATCTCCAGCCAAATAGCGAACCATTGCTCGATAGGGCTTTGTCTTATTACAATCAGACACATCATTGACTTCGAATGAGATGTAGAAAGTAACTCCAGCCGACGGATGATAGTTTGCCCTTATAATCTTGCCCACTTCCAAACATTTTTCCTATCATCAAAAAATCAAAGTATTATAGATACACCCCATTGACAAAATCAAAAGTATATTTTTGTTCTAAGAGCAGTTCATAACTTGATCTGCGTTGCGATGCGAGAGAGCCTGCTGGGCCAACAAGGCTATTAAATCTCTGTTGGTTTCAGGCTCGTTAACCATTGTACTATCGTCAAGATCAAATGCTTTCCACCCGAAAGTGTATCTATATTTCGAGAAATCGATTTCATAACCCTGCAAATCTCTCTCAAAAAAATCAATTTTCGTCAAGGAAATTAATCTAATAATTGAATAAATAAAAAGATGAGAAAAATCCCCAACATCGTGCTTGTCCAACTCTGCATTGAAGAGTTCCAGTGCCTCCTCGTAATAATCGGAATCACAGGAGGAATCGCTGCGTCTGTCTTCATCGCAAGCTGTCTCCTCCACCTTCTGACGCTTTGGGGAAGGAAGATCAAATGTTTCCTTACTGATCGGCGATGCCATCAATCTCGAACCCTAATTTTCTTCCCCTTTTTTTCTAAACCTTCCGACTTATGTAGTAATCCTATTAATATATTACTACTACTAGTCTACTACAGAGATAATAAGAGAACCACGTGGCATTAATTTGAACCAAAATTCAATTCAACCGAGTTTAATTCGTACCAAAATTCAATTTAATAATTTATAAGAAAAATAAAAGCAAGAGAACTTTTCATGAAGATATTTCAAAAACAGAACTATCTCGTATTAATAATTGCAATTGTGTAGTTTAATCTTTTAAAGAGCATAATACTAGTTAAGTACTAAGAATTATAAGTACATCGTTGTGGATTACCAGTAAATTTTCTTAAAAGAAAAGAGTTTTTTATATCATATGCAGTAGTAATTAGTCACACTAGACCATGAATTCACAAATACAGAGGAAAATCGAAGAAAAAAAAGTAAAAGGAAGATGTTCACATCATTTGGAGATGGAGATCACCAGTCTGTTGGGCAAGCTCTATCATCATTGCCTCATCGAAAAATTTGTTCACGCTTACGTCTTCACTCATTCCCTGCAAACAAAAACAAACACATCGTAATAAATAAGTAGCTTAGAGGACTCTTGAGTTCTCTTCAACAAACACTAGAGTTTCATTTGTATCAGAAACCGCCTCAAACTCACAACGTTTTGGCATGGTATCTGTGTTTAAACAAATTAATGAATGGTACCTTTCTACGACGGGTCTTGACCATGAATTCACGAGCTAGATGCTGAATTGGGGCAGGCTCAAGTGGGCGCAATAGGATGGATTTGTCGAGAGGATCTCCTGGCACTATAGCCCAGTGATCAAACACAGATAAGCAAAAGGCTTGTCCCTGTGTGTGGTACCTTAGGTCTGTCTCAAACCCAAATGATTCTATTACAGGGAGAAAAGCCTGAAACGCCACCACCAGAGATTCAGTTATTCTGGATGATTAGACAACAACATAAGAAAGGAGAAAAGGACACAAACCTTTACAATATAGGCTGGTGTTCCAGGCTGAGGAACATCAGATGTGACATGCCCACGTCTACGTGACAGAACTGTGTAGATGGCAGTTACACAGTCGATTGGTGTTTGTATCTGAGACCAAATCACAACTCTAATCATCAGTACTGCTAATCATTATAAGAGGAAAAAAGATGAAGAGCAGAACTAGAAAGGGATATAATGTACCTCCACATAGTAGACAGGTTCCATTAACCTTGGAGTTGCCATAAGAAAAGATGAATATGCAACACGTCTTGCTGTTGGAATCATCTGACCAGATCCTCTATGCAACGGCTCTGGTGCTATCCGTGCGTCTACAATCTTGAACTTCACATTCCTGATGGGCTCATCACATAGGGGTCCTTCACGCGCACCCCACTGAAACCTGCACAAAGATCAAAAAGAAGTCATTCAGCTACAGGCAAGTAAAATAGACCCAAAAGGAAGTGTAACAGAAGAAAAATGATCACCCTTGAACTATAGACTCTTTCACTGCGATCATCAAGTTCTTGTCAACTTCAGTTGGGAGGGTGTCATCCAATAAAATATTTGGCCCCTGTTGGTCAGAAATAACAATTCAAAGATGAAATACTGTCAAAACATACTGATGATGTTTGCTAGAGTCATATCACAAAACAAGCATAGAGATAAAAAGAGCGCCCAGATTGCTTTTTCACCTGTTTGTCAGGGCCAAAAGCCCAAATGGAACGTGCAGCCAGTAAATCCCAGTCATATTTAGTCTTGAAGAAGTCACCAAGCTGTTTTCTATTCCAGTCAATGCTTACAACGCCATTTTCAATGTCTTCTGCAAGTCCTCTATCCAATGGCTCTGCAATCTTCAGCATGACACAGATTATAGATAAGTCACAAAGTAATTATGCTTGAGCACCATACCAAACATATCAGTCTTATATGAAACGGATAACAGAGAAAATGCACTACCATAGTTATTTTGTTCTTTTTGTTTGGTGTCTCAGCAAAGCACTTCATTGACGAAGATTCAACCACTGTCTCACAGAAGGAGACCACCGGATCTGCGACCTGCAAATTTAATAACGTGAAAGGATCATAAGATTAAACAAACAAATCAGCAATCGGCTTGCAGAAGAGAATTACCATCATCGAGCCAAATTAGATTACCTTTACTTCGACCTCTGAATAGAGCTCCCTGAGGTCCTTCATGATGGAATCTAAGTACAATTCACCTGTGCCTAGAATAGTATGTTCCCCAGACTCCTCGACTTTGGTAATCGCAAGTGGATAGCTTTTGCTAATTTTTCTAAGCCCCTCCACCATTTTAGGCAACTCACTAGGATTCAAAGGCTCAGTAGCAGTCTTGACTACCGGGAGGGTATTAAACTGGAGGGCCCGGAATATGTAGACATCTTCATCATAATTTGCATTACACAGAGTCGCAGTTTTCATGATGGACGCATCAACACCTTCAATCAATACCCATGAACCAGGAGGAGCACTGCTTACTGGTATTCTATACCTAGCTTGATATATCCATAGCTTGGTCACTTCTTTTACAGTCATGTCCTCCTCATCTTCAGGTGAATACCCTTCTCCTAGTACTCGTACACTTTGCCCTGTTTGAAGCCTACCGCTATATACTCTTCCAAACACATCGAACACACTAGTATCTGATTTGGGGTACAGCTTTGTCACATTAACCATGAGAGGTCCAGATGGATCACACTCTACCATTGATTCATAAATCGGTGAATCTTTAGGCCCAGTGTATGCATGGTCGACTTTCCTAGCCGCAGCCTCTTTGGGGGAAGGAATGTGCTTTACCAACATATCAGTGAATCCTGATGCTGAACCAAAAACTGAGCTACAGGCTAACCTAAGTAAAGGTCTAACGTTCAGCTTATATGCACTATTACTCAAAGTCACTCCTAATTCTGCAAGGGTGGTCTCTACACTCTTCTTATGTTCACCAATAACTTGGCTGTATATCTTGTATAGAGGCTCCAGAATAAACTGAACAAATGCTCTTTCTCCACCACCTACTGGAGGACTTCTCTTGAATGCCCTGGTATCAGGGTGAAAATAAACATCTCCCCAAAGTCGAGATGCAAACTTATTCACGTCCATGCCCACCCCATGAAGCTTGGCATACATTTTAGCAAAAGATTGCAACGTGAAAGACCATCCCGCAGTACCACTGGCAAAACAAACATTTCCAGCTGCAGGGTCTACAAGGGGTAAGTTTCCAGCAGTTGTTGAAGCAGCAGAGATGTGGTTATTGATGACTTCAATTGTATGCCTCAGCTTGTAGTAAGAATCCCTTGGAGGTAGTTTGAGCTCAGTTATGAGCCTGTCAACCTTTTGGAGAAATTAATTTAACAAAAGCAAAAGTCAAATAGAATGTATGAAAAATAAACATCTCACACAATATATATCACAATTTACACGTTGAAGCCGGATGTACCTTATTGATCACAACAACAATAGGGAGGTGATCCTGGATTGCATGCCGTATAGCTCTCTCTGTGTTTACCTGAATAAGATTATTAGCATTAGCACGAACTCACAAACTTCAAATATGTAAAATCCATACATAGAAAGAGAGTAAACACCTACCATCACTCCTTCAGCAGCATCAACAATCAGAACAGCACCATCAGCAAGTCTTAGAGAAGCAGTCATTTCGTCTGAGAAATTGACATGTCCAGGGGTATCTATGATATTGCATAGGTATGATTTGGATCGACTGTCCTCAAGGACAAGAGACATTGGAACCGCTTTGATTGATATATTTCTCTCCTGCTCATCGACTCGGGTGTCGGTATATTTCATATGCTTCTCATTTTTAGCATTAAATGTCGACATATGATGTGTCTGCTCTACCAACATATCCATGAAGACAGTTTTCCCATGCTGTAAATGCCCCACAAGAGCAACATTCCTCACAAGTGCGGGATTAGACATGAGACCAATAAGAAACTGTGTTGACACGTATGTCGTAGAATCCTTTACCCCCACCTCGAACCTAATATCTCTAACAGGTTTGATTATGGGTTTCTCAAGAGGCTGCTCATCCTCATCCATAACCAAGGTCTCAACGTCCTCACCATAAACCTCCTCTGCAGTAGGATAATACTTCTTATCCTCAGGAAGAACAATTTGGTTCTCCATCTCAACATCATTGATAGTAGTAATCCAGCCATTTGAACCCCCAGGCCCATGTTCACCATCCGATCCTTCCTCTTCAGGTTGATTATCTTGGAACTCTTCGTCTCCTATTTCATCATCACTCTCTTTGTCAGACTCAATCTCAGGTCCAATATAGTTACCAAACTCATCGTACAAGCTATCATCCATCTTTATGTAAAGCTGCTATATAGAGTTCCATAAGCAATCAGAATTATGTAGTGCAGATAACTGTATCGCATATTAAGCTCAAAATCAAATCAGAGCATCGCCACAGAATATAGCTTTTTAATAAACCAAAAGTAAAACTCTCTGGGTTTACTATAGCATATCAGCAACATAGATGATTTAATCTGAAACCCAATAGCGACTAATTCCCCCTGATGCTATATAACATTCCACATTTGATATAAGAAAATATCAGAGAAAAAGATAAACCATTCTAGACTGAAACATGAAAGACATGGAACTATCTCTGAAACTTTAAGATTAACGGAGGAGCAAACAATCGCAATGGAAGCAAGAAGCAGAGAGATCAACAACACAACAGTCTGAAGATCAACGCCTGGTGACAATATCAGGCACAAAAAGTCCGAGATAAGTTATCATGCTAAGCACAACATAATACACAGAAACGAAGTAATTGTTCCGTATATTACCAAAGGATCTGGGGAGCACTAAGAAAAGCTAAAATCAACCAGAAACTTCAGCTAAGTTGGAGAGAGTAAAACCCTATGCGAGAATCAACCAAAAACTTATGGAAAATTGGAGGAGACCAAAACCCTAGGCGAGAAACAACCAGAAACTTACGGTAAGTTGGAGTAGAGCAAAACCCTAGACAAGAAGCAACTAGAAACTTATGCTAAGTTGGAGTAGAGCAAAACTCTAGGCTAGAAATCGACCAGCTAAACAATGTTATGGAGTAAGAAGACGAACTTAGTGGGGTTAGAGCGAGAACCGCTGCGGAAGCTGGAGGCGACTTAAACCAGTGACGAAACTGAGAGGATTGGCTCGGCGAGTGTGTTCGAGTCTTTCCGAGACTCTGAGACTCTTTAGGTGAACGTAGCCGTCGAAGAAGGAGAGATTTAGATTTTAGGTTTTAGATTGAAAAGACTCTACTTCAAAGAGAGGCGGTTGTGCTTTTTTTTAGTATTTTCTACCTGTCGCCAAGGGAAGAAAAATTCTATGAAAACAAAAAAAAAAAATTCTTTGTTGTAAAATAACAGAAAAATATTTGTCTAAAACCATTGTTAAAGGTTGTGCAGTTGTTTATAAAGTAAATTTAGGTTCCGAGTCAAAAAAATAAATTTAAATATTTTACAAAGATTTATATTTTTCAAAGCAATGAAAGCAATTACAAATTGAGGTAGTCTTGCCACATTTAAATGTCAGTTCAAAATACAAAAGAATTGCGGTTAATGTGACCACCGACTGAATACTCCTCACAAAAAGTAGATTCGAACCTGAGACCTTTTGTAACTTTGGTACTAAAGAACTGGCCCATCATCACTTAATACATGGAGATAGTTCCTAACTCGAGTGCGGTGAAATGTACCCTCTACTATGGTCGGGGCTTGGCCTGACTTGGTTCATCAAATAGTTGTGATAAGTAGCAAACCAGAGGAAAGCTAGATACTAACCTCACAATACATTATAAGCAAGACACGAAATGTAACCAAAATACTTCATATAAGGTTTAAAGATGTCTTATAAAAACAAGAACACTTTAAAACACAGACTGAAGAAACGAAGCTAAGAGGTTCAACAATGATACTGAAACTACATTGTTTATAATTTAGAAACAACCATCAATAACAGATCTTCGCAACATTCTGATATCCATGTCGGAAGAGGACAGAAACAGACTGCTCATTTTTCATCTTCATCACTTGAAAGTCCAAGTTCTATTTTCACTGGCTTATCTTCTTTGACAGTTTCCTTGGAGGATCCTGATGATTCTGAATGTTTTGTGTCATCATTATTCTCCTTTTTCTTTAGAGGTTGTTGTGCTTCTTCTTCTTCTTCCTCAGTTGGTTTTGGACCAGCATCTTTGCTTCCTGATGATTCTTGTTCCACTATGGATGCTTTCTTGTCAGTTTCATCAGGCTTCTTGCAACTAGATAGAACGCGTTGGAGCTCATCATTCAGATGCAGAGCCTCAAATAGGACTCCCTCATCGTCTGTTGTACTCTCTATGATCATTTGAATCAATGGCTGTGATTGCTTGCATTTCTCTATCAAGCTTACCGTTAGATCGTCCTGTAGCCACAAAACAAACACACTCATCATCCGGTCAATTTCAATCAATATCAGAGATTTCGTTAAGTAAATGGACAACATCACACAAAGCAAATAACAAAGAGATTACCTCTGTGTCATTCGGCTTCCCTTCAGTATTCAACATGCTAGAAAGCAACTCGAGGCTGTTTCGTGTAATCTCGATCTGTTCCTTCTTATCTTGTATCGATAAGTTTCCAAAGTTATAGTCAAGACCACCTTCATCTTCCCCACGAGCCTGTACTTGATTAGGAACCGGATAGCTACCAGGTGGAGGAACTGGGACAGGCCGTTGCAGAAGAGACTCCAGAGAACTTTGTCCCGGCATTGAGTTCTCTTCACCATGAGTGTTCAAACCATTTTCACCTTCTAAGCTCTAAGGAAAACAGAAACAAACAAACAGGAAATGAAGATTATACACACATTGATAAAAGCCGTATTTGCATAAGAAAATCAAATTCAGAGAGATTTACCATATAAGTCTGCTGGAAAACAGGAAGATAAGCAAGATCTTGGGATTGTCCCCAAGCTCTTATAAGCTGAAAAGCTCGCTTTCTGTTCTCTGAATCAGCTTCTCCGTTTTTGACTAACCAAACCATCTCATCAAGAACTTTCTCAGAAGCAACTTCAGAGAAAACCTTCTCACAGTTCATAGCACAAGCTTCCAGAAGCTCAAGGCTCAGCCTTTGACTCACAGGACTCTTACCTGAGATCTTCCTCTTGATGGCTCTAACAATCTCAGTGCCGTTAAACTCATCGTTGTTAATCTGAGCACATATCCTCATATTCATTCCCCAATTAGGCTCCTCTAATGTCTCTAAAGTAGCTTCATCTACCATTTTCGATTCCAAGGTCGGAGCTTGAAGCATCTCTTTTACTTTCCCACTCACCATTCTGCTCATCTGAGCTCCACCAGTCTTCAGCTTCTCTCCCCATTCCGCTATCTTCAATTTGTCCATCTTCTTGTGATTCACCTACAGACATTCACCCAAAAAACCCTAAATTCCTTCCTTTTCATTTTCGACTCACCATCGGTCTATAATATTGAACACTACGTAATCGTTCTCAATCAAGATCAATCAACCAAATATTTCGAAATCTAATGAATAGCTATCAAAGAAGAAGAAAATTGCAATAAATTCGATCTATTAGATGTGCAGAGCCTTAGCAATAAGAGGAGAAATTTTCAATGAAAATGAAAATAATAAACAAGTGAGAACCTCAGATGTTGTTCCTTACAGATGATCAAATCCGAATCTTCTCAAAAGTTGATGTTTTGTTTGGTTTGTCTTTGATTATTTAGCCTCAATCTACAAATCTGTCGGAATGAAATGTTCAGCAGAGAAAGTTAGACAAGTTCAGACTTTTTTGTTTATAGAACACGTGGCATGTTGACAAAGCCTAACTCGAAGTTTGGTCAGTGATCAGGAATTTCAAGGGGGTTAATACGAAAAATTGTTTGATACGGGGTAAAATTCAAAACTTTATAATAATTTTGAGGCTAATTTGGCAATTTTTGAAATCACGAGATTTTTATGAACGAGGGCTGAAAAAACCGGTGAAGAGTGCCGTCGGAGAAAAATTCGCTACCTTTTCGAAATCGAACTTCTGTTTAGGGTTCGAAGATGGCCTCTATCTCGAATTGGGTCCGATACATGGCTCACAAGCTGGAGTATTCCCTCACTCTCAGCCTCAAGGTTCTCTAATTCTCTGGCTCAGTTTGTGTTAAGCTTCAGTTTATTGCCTTTGGCTTACAGGATTTAGGGTTTTAAACATTCTGATCTTTGTAAATTAATGAAATTTGTTTTAGAAAACGATTGAATTGGCTAGGGTTTCTGATTATATTTTACTATCCAGTTTTGATTTGCTTCTATGCGTAGCTCAAGGGATACCTACATAAGGCACCACTGTGCAAGAAATTTCGCTTCTTTCGAGCTATGCATTTGGATAAAATAATGTAAATCTTAATGCTTCTAGTTGGTGATTGTAAATTTGTAATTGTACCTACCCCTTATAAGAAAAGAGCTCACTTTGATGTTGAAAACAAGAAAAAGGGGTTATCTTTTATTCTAATGGTTCAGTTTTTTGGTTAATATGAGCTTCAATAGCTTCTGATTCTTGAATCATTTTAAACCAAGTTCATATAGTCAAATCATAGAAAATGAGTTCGTGATAGTATGTGTGTGATGTAGTTCACTTGTGAATAGGATTGTAAAATCTTTCTTTCAGATGATTAGTTTTACCCAATGAGCTGATAAAAACCTTCCATAGAATTTGATGCAGATACTTTTCTTTGAATCCATTTTTTTCAGCTCATTGAATTGTAAGTGTGCTTGTAGATTATGTTTTATTTACCATCCCTGAGTTACTCTATCTGTTAGAAACATACTAGAGAGAAGCTCAATGACCGGGAACTCCTTGGTATAGTCATGAAGAATCTATTCTATGGAAGGTTAACCTACTTACACTCAAATAAAGGACAAGAGATGGCCCCAACCATGGGAACAAATGAAAACACGCTACTTGTCCGTAAACTACCAGTTGTTGATACAAGGTATGTTTCTAGCGTTAAGGGTTAATCTTTTTAAGTCCACGTCTTACATAATCCTTGAAGTTACCACTTGGTGTCTGATGAAATGTGACTCTGTGGTTTCCACTGTTAGTTATATTCTGATGAGCTCATTGAGAATGTTAATTCTTAATTGTATCTAACCATCAGTTGTGATTTCAGTTTGTGGATTTTTAGTGATGCCCATTTGCATTTTTGTCTAGGTATGTATTCATTGGAGATGCTGTTGTCTTGAAAGACCCGAATGAAACGAATAAGTATCTAGTCAGAAGATTAGCAGCTTTAGAAGGATCTGAGATGTTATCAAGTGATGAAAAAGACGAGCCTTTTGTTCTCGAAAAGGATCAGTGCTGGGTCGTAGCTGAGAATCAAGAGATAAAGTCTAAGGTACATTGTTTGCTTTCTTTGCTCTTACACCATACACAATTCTAGATCCCGTCTCGTTACTTATAACATAAAGAAATACTAAATCTCTATTTACTTTTTGTTATAACAGGAAGCATACGATAGTCGAACATTTGGTCCGATTTCAATGGCTGACATAGTAGGAAGAGCTATATATTGTCTGAGGACAGCCGTAGATCATGGTCCGGTATCTAACAGGTAAAAGAATACAATTGTTTATTCTTAGTCCATCTTTCTGTTATTCTTCTCTTTACTGAGAAAAACGGATCGTGGAAATGTTGTTGCTCTTATCAGTGAAGTAGCCATGGAAGAGGATTCTCCAATCCTGGCAGTAGAACTTGACGTGGATGAAATGGCTAAAGACCATAAGGCGTAATAAACAATGAATGTTCTTGCACCACATTTAACCGTCTCTTTTCGATATAAAACTCCAATTTAGTTGTCATTGGAGATGCTTGTGACAAATGTTGGCCTCTTCGTTGGTTCTTAAGCTTGATATGGATGCTGCTGAGTATTATTTATAAAGTAAACCGAACCGAACAAGACTGTACCGGAAAAAAAAACACATAAATCTGAAATTGAATTTATATTTTTGATAACCGGATTTATATTTCACGGAACCGGAGACGAAATCTGAAAGCCCATTAAGAGAATTTATATAATTTGAATTCCAAAGCCCATTTATGAATGTAATTGAAAGAAGCCTAATAGGATCAAGATATATCTGTGTTAGCAAGAACAAGAAGACAAAGGTGGAAGAAGAAGCTTAAAAGTTAAAACCCTCTCTCCTTTATCCTGAAGTCTTCTTCTGATTCATGGCGATGTCGAGAACTTGCCATTTGAGTTCTGACTACGTCCCTGGTACTCAACTAAGCCTCCCTCCTTCTTCATCTCTTTTCTCTCTCTTTCTGTCTCACATGTTGATAACTTCTCTTCTCTTTTGGTTTTCATAATCGTCGTTGATAATTGTTAAAGGTGTATATATTATCTTTGTTAGTTCCAGGGAATATGTTCACTGAGGAGTATCCATGGTTTAATGCTCTTTTGATTGTAGAAGTGAGGAGAATTGAATTTTGTTTTGTTGTCCACCAGTTGGTCGATGATATGATTCCTCTAGAGTTTTTGTATAGACTTCGGCTTATTCTACTGTGGACTTCTAGGGTTCGTCTATGAATAACGAATTGTACTCGGAATATTATATTAATTGTTGGAATGCGAATGCCAAGTATTGAATTTCAAGCTTTTCAACTTCATCTAGATAAGCTTCTGATCAATAGTACTTCACCAAGCTGAAAAAAAAATCATATAATTTCTGTGGTATGCACAGGTTACTTGAATTTTGACTAATATCTATGCATTATTAGTCTAAATTTATGGTCTTTAGCACCAAACGTGAACTGAAACTTATTGAATGAAGTCTTTTTCTTATTCTGTAGCCACTCTACCGTAGTTTGTGCAGTAACATAATATGTCCTAGCTTTCAATCTGCTTACTCTATGTGTTATTTGCTTGGTATAATAGGTCACACACTTTCAGACAGCCGTCGCTTCTCTAGCTCTGCTGTTTCAAGAAGAACACTTGCCATATTACCTTGCTCTTCGTGTCTGGATCACAAACTACGCATCAAGAATGGACGTCTAGAATGTGTCCCCAATAGTAGTTCTTTGGTGTGCCAAGCAAGTCCTGGCGGCTATAGGAGAAATCCTGATTTCTCAAGACTTGATAAGCATGGTTTCCGGGGAAGAAACAGACAGAGTGAAAGTAGAGACGATTTTGATATGGAAAACACCGAGATGTTGTCTTCGCGAAATGGGTCTTTACTATCTCTATCTAATTCCCCCAAATTCCAAGCTACCTCATCCCCTGGACCAAGAGAGAAAGAGATAGTGGAGCTTTTCAGAAAGGTTCAAACTCAGCTCCGAGCTCGAGCTGCGGCAAAGAAGGAAGAAAAAAAGATAGAACAATCTTCTAAAGGGCAGGGAAAAGAAAGTGAAACTGTTGACTCCCTTCTTAAGTTACTGAGGAAGCACTCGGGAGAGCAAACCAAGAAGAAATCTCCCAATTTTAGTAGTCAGGGAGAAGTACAAGGAGATAGTGCCGACAAACAAGATCGCAGTGGAAATCTTGTCAGTTCAGGGAACAACGATTATAATGCATCATCCTTTACTAGACCAACATCAAGCTTCAGGAAAAAGTCGCCAGTACCAAGATCTAAATCACCGCCAGCTTATTCTAGCGAGGCAACTTTTGATGAGGCATCGAGTTACAGTGTAACCTGGACCCAGAAGAAGGATAAAGTAGTATTGCATGATGAATCTGAGCCTGAACCTGAGCCAGAGCCTGAGTACGAGTATGAACCTGAATATGATTCTGAACCTGGGCCTGTGACAGCTATGCTTGAAACAGAGTCAGAACTGAAGCCAAAGTCACCATCATTTTACCAGGAAGAGGAGAATGATGTTACTTTAGATGTGTTATCAGATGATGATGTTACGTTAGATGTATTATCAGATGATGACGAGTCTCTCGATGATGGTGATGAAGCTGAGGAAGAAGCCGCAAAAGTCCAAGACTTGAGTACATTGAAGTTGATAGAACTAAGAGGCATAGCAAAATCACGGGGACTAAAAGGGGTCTCAAAGATGAAGAAAGCTGAACTATTGGAGTTGCTTGGTCGTAATTCCAGCTGATTTGAGAGTGAAAGAGACCCAATAACATGAACCAGATCCAGTATCTGTTAGTTATTTTTTCTGTCTTTTTTGTTTTTGTGTGATAAATACTGGCTGTGATGTTTTGATTTACTAGGATTTACTTTGTTCTTTGAAGGTGAATTTCTACACTGATGTACCCTGTCAAGTGTCAATTACAATTTTCAAGAGGCATTATCTCGGATTCTTATATAGTTCACTGAGTTAGCTCCAAATCCTTTACTAAGCACAAATGCTCTGATACTCTCAAGGCATTATCTCAGATTCTCCCGTATTTTATTCTCATTTATACTTACCGAGAATCATTTTCCTATAGTTTAACCATCTTGAAAAGTTTTCAACTTAAAGACATTTAACCGTGAGGCTTAGAATACTTGGATGGAAATATAAGTGCACTTTCGTGTTATAGGTAATCAAATTACTGATTTTAAACTTTATTCATACACAACCATATTTTCTAAAACCGTGGTGTTACAACTTACAAATGACTTGTCTTCATGAGCCATTGGGACTGTCCTAAGAGTGGCTAGATTCTTTATAACCGAATCTGATCTCTTGTATAAGATAAAAGGAGTATCCTAAACCCTCTCTTTGGTTCAGAAACTTATACTCTTCACTATCATAAAGGTTACTGTAGTCGTCACAGTGAAGGTAGGTCCGGACCCAGCCAGACTAAATGATCAAATATCTTCACCAATTCTCAATTCAGCTGCCACTTATCATCCACGTTTTTATCATTTTTTGCTTCTCACTGGTTTTATATATCAAATAACCATTATTGGATTAGTTTCAGTGGACATTGATATATTTGGTATAACTTATAATGGAGTCATCGCTGGATGCTTAATCATGCTTCTTTGGGTGGTCATTTTTCTGTATTATCACATTGTTTAGCTCATGCTTAACCATTTTCTTGCTTGTCTTTTCTAATAAGTGTGTTATAATAGAGCTTGATAACTCCAATTCTAATAGCATAATTAAAATATGTAGATCTTGATAAAGCTAATCTCTTTTGTCGGTTAGCCATTACTTTATGTGAAACTAGAAGAATTTAAAATGTGATCAAATTGTAATTCATTGTGTTAGAAAAAGCGAATATGCTTTAGTTAATAGAACAACAATATAGACTATCTTTAATCTAGCCATCCACTAGTTGTGTTTATTATTAGTAAATTGCATAAAGCAAAAAAACAATTATTATACGCAACGTCACAAAGAAAGATAGAAACACTCATATTTATTAGTTTAGCTTGATAAATCTATATATAATATTGTAAAGTGATTTTGGTTTAGTGGCATGTGGTAAGTCTACTGAAGTCAGACACTATTTTATACTCAGAGATCGAATTTTACTGTCTATATTATGTAAAAACTTAGCTAATGAACTGATCAATTGTGACATAATATTAATAAAAAAAAATCTGTATATAACATTATTTTATGTCGATAACCCGGTTTAACGACATACCATTAATATTTGTGTACGAGTTTAGGAAAGTCATGTGAATATCATTAATGTTTGTGCTTGAATGTAGTTTTGTTTTCAAGAACACTTAAACCCAAAATAACATATTATACTACTTTCCCAAAATAACATGTAGTTTTGTTCGCATCTCTTGTATATAACATAATTACAAGTAGTATACTCTTTAAACATAAATGAAATTTCTATATATAAATATTATTTAAGAAATTAAATCAACAATGCATAACTAAAAAAATTAAATTCCAAACAATTATCATATGAGTTAATTACGATTATTTGGAGTCGAACTCATATAAATATACAATAAACACAGAAAACATAAACTAATTTTATTCATGTGGGTTACAAAGGAAGAAGATAAAAGTCTAAAACTTTCAAAAACAAAATCAAAACTCAGTAATGTCGGAGATTTCACCAACTGTACGATTACTAAGAAGCTCAAACCAAAACTGAGTGTCATGATTCGAATAGTTAAAACCCTTATCATGTCTATCTAACGACCCTTCCCAATTCTCTCTGTCTTCCTCATTCTTCATCGTTTTTTTGCAATCCATCGATACAACTAATTCTGACCAAAAGCTCTCATCTATAGATGCAAGAACATCTTCCGATGATGTTGCAGAGTCTTTGTTGTTATTAGACATGTCATTGTTATTGTTTCCTGATGTTGTAACTGCTGAAACACTGCTACTACTGCTAGATTGTTGCTGCTGAGAGTTTGGCCTCTTCAAAGCTTCAATAGACTCCGAATTTTCTTCACGCTCACAATTTTTTTCGTTGCTTGATTGATCTTTATTTTGAAGTCTTTTCTTTAAATGAGTATGCCAAACATTTTTTATTTCATTGTCTGTTCTTCCTGGCAATTTTGCAGCTATAGCAGACCATCTACCAAAACAAATAAAAATCATAATAAGCAAAATATCACAAAAAATTTTTTCCAAAGATTGCCAAAACCGTCAATCTCCTAAATCTTTAAACCTCTAATAATATTACGTAAAATAAATACAATTTCTAAAAATTGAATTCAAAAATGAAAATATTAGAAATAACAATCAACCACTTGAAAAAAAAAATTCGATATAGCGTAATATTATAATGGGAAAAAGATTAAACATTGTTATGTAAAACAAAGAACGAGTAAAAACAAAATGAAAACTAGTGAAATTGAAATGTATGGTTAAAAAAACGTGCACATGTCTTACACTGATCAAAGTGCCTATCTTGTCTAGTAGTGAAAAATTGTTTATATAAAAAAAAGTGTAATTAGGAAAGTAAAAAATAAAATTTCATTATTAAAATGGACAGAGGCAATCACGGGATGGAATCTTCTCAGTTTTTAGCCCCACAAAATATAATAAAATATGACATATTGACAACCCAAGACATAAAAAAGCAATTTGCTCAGAAAGATTTTTCAAGTAAAACTAGTTCACTTCAATAACAACTCTATTACTTTGAAGATGTCACAAGATTTTTGTCTTTTAAACAAAATTCATCCTTCTAATTTTTTCCTATAACAAAACAAATTATTTTGATGGTTAAAATCCAAACATATATAGTTAGTTCAAGAAAGACAAAGTAAAAACTCAAATTTAGAATTGTAAGTCATGTTGCACTAAAATATCTTTTTTTTCCAATATTGAGCTACGACTGGCCAGTCTATTAACCAAATTTCTACATAATGTAGGTGGTGTGACTCGATCACTGGATGTGCAAGTGCGCATGTCTTTTGTGGACTTACCGTCTGCCACTAGACTAAAAAGCCACTTGCCACTAAAATATCTTTTTTTTAAAATAAAATATCCAATTTCTGACTTCGGAGAATATACAGATTGCAAAACCTTTTATCAAATAAAAAAAAATGAATATACGGATCAAAAATCTAAATATAACAAAAATAGAAATGAAATGAACAAAAACAGAAAAGAAAAATTCTAACGTTAGTGTTTTGGCTTGTGAATTTTCATTTGTAAAGACTTTTTACCAAAATGGATTCTATTTCCTTTATTAATGAAGTTTGAAGTGAACAAAACAAAAAGAGAATAGAGAAAAAAGAGGAACCTGTTGCCTAAGATTTGATGTAAATTAATGATAGTGTCTTCTTCATGAGGAGTGAAATTGCCACGTTTGATGTCTGGTCTTAAATAGTTAATCCAACGAAGCCTGCAACTTTTGCCACACCTAAGTAGCCCTAATCAATTCACAACACACCGTTATCAACTTTACTCTCTTTTAACCCCAAATCAAGAAAAAATCTTTACACATCACACACACAATAATAGCAACATAAGAATAATAATCAGATTTTGACTCCAGAAAATAGTATAATACCCACACAGTATTGTTTGGAGTTTTAGATATAAATTTAGGTTATTGATTAAATTTTATCGATTCAAATATGAATTACCGGCTAGTTTAGGGAGAGCTCTCCAATTGGGATGACCATGAAGAGTAATATAATCAATCAAAAGTTGATCTTCTTCAGCATTCCATGGTCCTTTCTTCAATCCCATTTTCTCACAACATGGTCTTCTTCCCATATTTTTTCTTTTCAAGTAAACAGTTTGAAGAAAGAAAAGAAAAAAAATACTTGAAAATGAGGAGAGAAAATGATAATAATGGAAGGAGAAAGTATTGGGTTGGTTAAAGGAAAGAGAAGCCAAATGGTAGAAGGATGGCTAAGTGTGTTTATATTATATATAGTGACAGATAATGCTACCATTAGAATATGACAAGCTGGTTTTTTTTTATTTTCTTACTTTTTGCTTCACAATGTTCAAACTTTTCTTTTTTCTTTCCTTTTTAAAAATTTTAATTTTTTGTGACAATATAGTCCAATTTTTTCTTTAAAGAATAAGATATGTTTTTTTTATAGTAAGTTTCATTGAGAAAATAACTAGCTAGGGCCAAGATCATTTCATCTAGTGTTGATGATTTATATTTTTTGGGAAAAAGACAATGATAGTGTGAATAACTTCAAGTGCTTATGTGAATAACTTCACGTGTTAAGCACGCGGTGATAGTCTAACGGTCTTAGAACCAGAATTATAATGTATAAATTTGCAAAGATTCCAGTTGCGAAATTCCGGAGAAACTGTAAATATTTATTTTTGGTTAAGTGGATATTAGACTTAGACTTAGTGCTTTACAAATTTGAACTCTTTTACAGGGCGTTTCCAGAAAAATATATGTCATGTGTTGCTGAAGTAAAACAATCTTTATGAAGCTGTTTATCTATAAGAAAAAAAAATTGAGCTTAAATTTGATTAAAAGAAAAAAAATTGGACCCTAAAACTGAGAAAAATTATGGGCCCTATAACTTACTAAAAAAAATTTGGAGCCTATAAATTACAAAAAATATTTTGGACTCCATGTAAAAATAATGTTAACAAAAATTTGATAAAAACAAACTAATAATATTTTTAGAAAGGTTCTCAATTTTTTGGGCCATATGTTATATCGCATCTCACACGTGCTAAACGCTGGTCATGCTTTTTCACAAGCTAATGAATTCGAGATTAGTTGTGTGGTGAAAATCAAGATCATCAAAACCATTTTTTTAAAATTCTTGATGAGTTGATTTAATGAGTTGTTTTATGATTTAACTATGGTTGAACAAAAAAAGACAATGAAAGTTGAAATTGGTTGAATAGTATTGCATGAGGTAATCAAACTAGATATGGGACAAAGACTTCACACAGATTGATGAGTGTGTATATCTCAAATTAACACTACTAGCTGACAAAGAATTAAACGAGTTCACAGATACGATTGAGACTATTCATTTATGTAACCATCCATGAATATGTACCAGCAATAGCCACGCACATATATCTCTATTTCGTTATTACAAGATTATAATTCTACTATATGTAAGATTCAATCTAAACCTAGTTCAAGATGTAACTGAATAGCTACTACTCAAGATTTGAAAACTTTAAAATTTATGTGTTGTATCAAATTCGAACACTTAACTTTAATCTTACAACATTTATTACATGTTTATATCAAAGTTGGACGGTGAAAAATTATCCATATGATAATAACACAAGAGCAAACTTTAATTAGCATCGTAATTATCGACACATATCATCGTAAATATCAACATTGCCACACATTCCTTTTCCTCACAGGTTAATGATCGATTTAAGAAATTTTTCAACCCTAAAATACTAAAGGCCGAAGAAATGGGTTATTAATGGGCTTCGATAAGAAAATTAGCCGAAAATTGATATCTTAACATTTGATGAGGCCCAAATTAAATAAGCCGAAAATTGATATCTAACCACAAAAACTAGTATAAATTTTGACATATCATTTTTCTTTTTCCATTTCTGATTTAGCTTCAGTTTTTGGGATATAAAAGTGTACGCAGCTGTGAGTACAGGTGACTTGTAATCACTTTATAAATTTTTAGGCACTAGAATTTAATTTATTTAGGATGCAAGAAAAAAAATGGATTTTAGGGTGTTAGTTTAGGTTATGAATCGAAACTTGTGGATTTAATTATGAGTAAAATTGACAAAAATAGTGTATAGCTCTGGACATAATTCCCGATACCTGAAATTCGAAGCGAAACAGACCAGAAAAAAAAAGAACCGAACCCGACGAAATACCTAAATAGATCCTTAATTTATGTACCCAAAAAATCAAACCCGAACCAAAACCAAATAGATATTCGATATATTTTTGTTAACATTTAGATATTTTTAGATTTATTTCAATTAAATCTTTACTAATTTTGAATTTTTATATAAACTTATATATAAATGAACATGAATATGATCTCTATTTGAATCGAATTCAACTTGAAATATAAAAATATTTGAATAGGTTTTAAATCATTAAAACCGAAAATTTAAAATCTGAAAAGATCCTAAACGAATATCCGAATGCCCCAACCTAAATCAGTTTTGTTTGATTGATCCGGATTGTAACATGAACTAAACCAGAAAATCGGTTAGCAGAATGAAAAGACCGGTTAAAATATTTTGATTCTGTTTGTCTTTAAAAGTGGGACCCAGTTATAATAGTTTAAAAACAATCCGCTACCTATTTGCATCGAAAACAGAAATTGCATGACTCAACAAACAGAAAAAATTAAGAAAAACAATGCTTAATAAAATTAAAATTAAGAAAACTATAAGCAATTTTAATTTTTATTTGGTAATAATCATAGGCACATAAAGAAGTAGAATAAAAAGACGAAAATAGCCTTGAAGATTGTGTTCCCAAAACGGCAAAACCTGAGAGAATCGAAGTGGGTACCAAAGTGAAGAGAGAGACACGTCATGGAAGTGATAGACTGTAACAAACCACCTTGCCTTTCCCCAAACAGAAACTACATGATCCAACCACAACACTCATTACAATTTTTATCTATTTTTTCTTTATTAATAAATAATATATACTTTTTTTTTCTAACTCCGAATCAAAACTGATTCAACTATTAACCAAATTTTTACATCATATAGACAATAAAACTCAATACATGAGTTTGAAATAGTGTCTAAACAAGATCACTTCACATAAACAATATATAACTCTATAAATATATATGTGACATGTGTACTATATCAAACGTTCAAAAAGGGATAAAAGTAAGATAACATTCAACTTTTTTCCATTATATAAAGAATTTTTTTTATGTAACTTTCCAGCAGTAAAAGATAATTAGTTTTGAACGTAACGTTTTTGTCCCCCAATCGACCACAAATAACTAGTAGTTGTATTTTTTTTTTTTAAATTAATTTTTTAAAAATCTGTCATCTTCCTCTCTTTTATTTATTGTACAAATTGCAAACGTATAGGCATTGCAGAAAGAGAAAGAGAGAGAATTGTTTATGTGAGTCTCTTCTTCGTATGGTTTTGAATCCTTTAATCGGAGAACTTCTTCAGAGAATCATCAGTAGACGGTAACGATTTATATATTCTTTCTCTTAGTCTTATTATAATTTCGAATTACTTCTAATCTCACCTTAAGCTGAGTAGATAATAAGAGTTAATCTAACTTGATAAAAACTCCATTTTTCTAAGACATATATAGACAATTTTAGGAAGTGAATTTAGTCAAATGGTTGAGTGCGATTCTTTCTCTATCCGAGTTCAACTCCAGAGAATCGCGTTTGTTGATATTGTTAAAAGTTTAGAAGTTTCAAATTGGTTATGAATTGAGTTTTGTTAATCTGACGGTTGACAAAAGCAAAGATATTTACTCTTGTTTTGTCGACCTAAGTGGTTAGAACAAAATCTGTTTGAGGTTAGGTTACAATTATCAACAAATAATAAATTGTTTTATTTTTCCTTATCTAAAACCATTCTTTGTCTTTGAACCAGGATTCATGTTTGAAGAAATTGGGTGTTTTGATCCAAATGCTCCACCAAAAATGACGGCAGAGAACAGTTTCTCTCCGGCTGAGCCACCACCAGGGATCACAATCAGCAACAGTAACAGCAGCAATTGCAGTCTAGAAGATCTCTCTGAGTTTCACTTAAGTCCACAAGACTGTCCTTTACCTGCATCAACCACACCTTATGTTCACATCAATCCTACTCCAAATTGTGATCAACAATTCCAAATTTCAATGAACCAAACCCTCCAAGACGCACCACAATCGTATATTTGGGACGATGGTTACCAAGATTATGTCAATTTGAGTACTAATCACACAACTCCTGACTTACTCAGCCTCTTGCAGTTACCTAGATCTTCACTTCCACCTTTCGCAAACCCTAACACAAACATTCAAGACATTATTATGACAAGATCTTCCTCTGTTGCTGCTGCTTATGACCCCCTCTTTCATCTGAACTTTCCATTGCAACCTCCTCATGGGACTTTACTTGGAGTTGACAACCAAATCAACCAGACAAATGAAGGAGTTAACTTGATGTTTGCTGAAGAAAACAATGACCTTGACAATGGTTTAAGCCGTAAAGGAAGAGGATCGAGAAAGCGGAAAGTTTTCCCTACTGAACGAGAGAGAAGAGTTCATTTCAAAGACCGGTTTGGTGAGCTAAAAAGTCTAATTCCAAATCCCACTAAGGTAATCAACTCACTCACTTTATGTATACTAAGTTCTAGGCTTGAGCATCCGGGTATCCGTTCGGATTGGGGTTTAATCTTTTTGCATATCAGATTTTTGGTACCATTTTTTCAAATCTAATTCAGATATTTTTATTTTTTTGGCTTAAGTTATAGATCTTCGAGTAATTTTATCCAAAAAAATTCTAAAAATTTAATAGAAAAAGATTTTAAATGCAAACGTTAAATAAAAATATTTAGGATACCCATTAAGTTCTTAATTCAGTTTTGATTTGCGATTGAGTTCTGTTTTTCGAGTACATATAATTAGGACCCATTTGGATATTTTATAGGGTTTGGTTTTTCGAATGCATAGAATTAGGACCATTCGGGTATTTCATTGGGTTCGGTTTGATTTGGTTCCTCCAAGTTGATTTCGGTACGGGTTTATGTCTAGGACTAATATTTACTTCTCCTTTAATGTAACAAACTTTACAAGCTAAAACCCTTGTCTTGAACCTTTAGAGTGATAGGGCATCAATTGTTGGAGAAGCCATAGATCATATCAAAGAGTTGTTAAGGCAAATCGATGAGTTCAAGCTACTAGTGGAAAGGAAAAGAACAGTAAGGCAACGAAACATTGAAGGAGATGATGTTGTTGATGAAGCTCAAAACGAAGGAGGAGTAGAACAATGTAAGAACAACAATTCCTTAAGATGCTCATGGGTCAAGAGGAAATCGAAATTCACTGAAGTCGATGTTCGAATCATAGACGATGAAGTTACAATCAAAATCGTGCAAAAGAAGAAAATCAATTGCTTGTTGTTCATCTCCAAAGTACTTGATCAACTTAAGCTTGATCTTCATCATGTAGCTGGTGCACAGATTGGAGAACATCATAGCTTTTTGTTCAACACTAAGGTTTGTTATAAGTTTTTTCATTCATTATATAATTTAGAGTTAAGACTAATTAAGTGATTGTGGTAATGAACAGATTTGGGAAGGATCTAATGTTTATGCAAGTGGAATAGCAGATAAAGTAATGGAAGTATTGGAGAAACAATACATGGAAGCTCTTTCGACGAATAATAGTTATCACTGTTACTCCAGTGATTAATGCGTTTTAATTTAGCTTATTATCACTTTAATTATGGATAATTAATAATCTAATTAGTAATAATTTCGTATTGTTGTTTTTGGGGATTGGTTCTTTGATTTTATATGTGAGAGTTCCATCTTTTCAATATTTTTTTTCTGTCGTTATAAAATTGAAATATCTGAAAGGTTGATCTCTAATTACAATAGTGTTACTTTTCCTTCGAATCGTGAAAATTGTTGACTTTTGGTCGTCGTGGGGTCAACAGCGAAACTGTGCGTTTTGATCAGGGTTAGTTTTGGATTGGGCCTATTTCTCGTAAAGCCCAATAATATAATAAGTCTGTGTAGCCCAAGTGGAGTTCGGTTGTTTTATTAAAATTTTGCGCAAGTGTTTTTGTTAATATCATTTAAATTAAATTAATTAAAATTTGGGTTGTGAATTTTGTGTTTTTAAGATGAAACTGAAATACAATGACTTTTTTTCTCTTTTTTTTTTGCATTTTTCTGAAATGACCAATCTATTTTTGTTGTTTAAAAACAGAAATAGCATGACATAACGAACGCAAGAGAGATATAAACCGAACATGGATGGTCTTCTTCAGACACACTTAAGACTAATGCAGCTTTAGCTAATAACTTTCTTAATTATGAATAGTTAATAATTGATTAGTGACAAAAATATTGAAACAAGACTTGCGTAGTTATATTGAAACAAATAAACTACTCTTAATTAGGACACAAAAGGATACAGGCTAAAAATGACAAGGAAATAAACATCATCGGTGACGTGTAAATATATAATTACATTAATCTGATTTTTACATTATAAAATATCAAAAACAATATGGTCACTTCTTACAATCAATCTTTGACCGTGAAATTCAAAGTAAATTCGTTTATTTTAGACTTTATTATAAGAATTTTCAAAGTATCTGTATAGTACTTTGACTACTTTAATTCCAGAAAGTTAACAGATATTTGGATTAATAATTTAATATTCTCGGATCAGTTTTGTCATAAAATAACTCAAAAGTTTAATTTCTGTTCGAATTTTGAAGTACGACTTATGTGTTAGCGAATTCTATATTTATTTAAATGATACGAGATTTCTATTAAATATAATATTAGAGATTTTTGTCTTTTCATATATAAATGTTTAGCATAATATATAAAGTTTTTTCAATTTTCATATCCGTAGGATTTGTATATTCGTCGACATTAACATATTGAACCTTACTAAACCGAAATCGAATTTTGGTATACTTTAGTGTAGCCTTTTCACCAAAAGTAAAAAGGAAGTGAAGAAATTATACATAGAAGAACGGAACGTCGTAATACAAGCTTTCCAAATTACAACGCAATAGTTGACGTCTATACAGTTCCAACATCACAATCACATCTCTTCCAAAACTTTTCATCGAATAATAATAAAATAAAACTATAATACTCACTCAAATAAACATAGAAGTAGAGATACATCATGAACATGATCTCAATAACTCTTCTAAATACTCAGCACCTAAATCCTCAAGAACAACAAGTGTTGTATTACTCTCTTGCTTCATAACAACACTCTGTTTTCTACTTCTCGACGACAAAGATGATGAAGAAGAAGATGATTTCTTCTTTCCTCTAGGACGATGTCTCAATGAATGTTTTCTCTTCAAAGCAATAACAGGAGACTCACCATTATTAAGAATCACATTCTCCATCTTCTCAAGTGATTCCTTGACAACTTCAACAGGATAATTAAGAACTGCAAGGTCACCTTTTAAAGCAAAAGCAGCTTGATCATAAGCTAAAGCAGCTTCTTCTGCTGTATCAAATGTCCCAAGCCACACTCTAATTCCTTTTCTCGTTGAATCTCTTATCTCGGCCGCGTATTTTCCCCAAGGTCGCGTCCTTACTCCTCTATAAGATCTCTCCTTATTCTCTTCCTCCTCCTCGGCCGCAACAATTGTTTCTTCTTCTTCTTTGATAATTGATGAGCTTGATCCATTTGTGAAGAACTCATAATCAGAATAGTGATGATTACTAGAGTTTGATAAGAGAAATAATTGATCAAATGATTGATATAAGAAACTCTCTTCCCACAAAAATGATTCTTGTGAGCTCCATGAAGAACATGAAGAAGAATTCTCTGAACTTTGGTAATTAGATTCCATTTTTGTTCTTAACGGTTTTATTTCTTTTTATGATCTGTTTGTTAAGTGGCAATGGAATATATAGGGAGACAAGGAATTAGATTTAGATTTTTAACTTTAATGGTAATTAATATAATATAATATATTTTATTTCAATTGGGTCCATTGTAACAATTAGGCTGCCTCCAAAAACTCGATCAAACATTTATCATAAAAACTGAAAATGGGGCCACACAAATAGAAGATAATTGGTGGTGATTATAGAAAATATAATAGAAAATTGTGAAGTGGGTTAATATTGTAATAGGAGGATTTATCTAATTGAATTATTTATATTTTGAGATCACATAAAAGTTGTGGATTGTGTTCCACGTGGGACAAGACCAAGTTTCAGGGAATGACGTACGGCGGCGTATGTCAGACAAAATAGATGACATCACCAGATTTAAATGACACTTGGCATTTTTTTTGTTCCTTTCTCCAGAAAACCATGAGACTTCTATTTCTTTACTAGATTTTTTAGAGGTTTTTTCTTCTTTTTTTTCCGTAATTCGAGTCATCAGGTTCCCTGAAAATAATGTAAATACTAGGAGCTCTGGATCAGCCAGAAACTCTTCATCTAAATCGGCTCAACTAGTTTATGGTATAACAAACCATGAAATCCGATTAATTTTGATTTTGAAAAGAATTGTGTAAATATCTTTGATACCGTGAAGGAATGTTATTTTGTTTCCATATACATTCAAACTCTATATAGCACATTACTATTTTTATTATTTTTTTGTCAATAAATAACCATTAGATCAATAAAAAAGTTCAATCTATAGTTTAAATTCTCTAAATAGAACATGATGAGATTCGAACTCACCACTTCATATATAGCTAAATCAGGAAGAAGCCATGTTTCTTGGCTACTTTTACTAATTCTAGAATCAAGTTCGCATAGGACTAGATTTTTTGTTTAGTAATGAGAATAATAAGTTCTTAAAGTACCAAAATCTACTTTAAAATTAATTTTTTAAAAATCTACTTTCCATGTATAATTAAGAATCAAATTAGATATAGTTTTTTTTTAATCAAGAATCCAGAGATTACATAGATATTAAATTCAACTGAATTTGTTTATCTTAATTCATAATTTCACCCAAACTCTAATTTGCGTCTAAAATTCATTGCTCACGAATTTCTTTTAAAAATTCGACTCTAAACCCTAATTTGTATATGTTGTGATTCATGCATTTACTCTAATTTCAATACTCTTAGAATCCATTAGTAATTTTTAGTTCTTTATATGAGAAATAGATAAAATGATGATTTCATAGTATAATTAATAACGGTAAGTCGTTTCAAAGTTATATAAAAACTAATTAAAATCGTTTACGTATCATTGCACAGTAAAAAACTTTATATAGTCAGACTTTACAACTGAATTAATGATTAGGAAATATGCGGCTAACTGAGTCAAAAATGCAACTAAAAGCCAAGAACAATCCATGTTTTTTTTCTTATTCAACGTCTTAAAATGCAACTTTTTTACCTATGTATATACCAAATTTCTAATTATAGTTATGAGCAATGCTTTTTTTTTGATAAAATAGTTATGAGCAATGTTTCTCACGTGTTCCTAATATTATTTACAGTGTGCCATATAAATGTTGAAACGACTTATTTGAATGGTTGAAGAATGATATATAGTAGATATCAGCCATGGCATTTTGTTAGTCACTTCTTTCGGGTTTTAGTTTGAAATATGGTAACTGTATAGCTTTTCACTAAAATTTGGTTCGGTTTGTTTTTTCGATTTTAATTCTAAATGAGTATTTATAAATATAAACCAAATTAGTTTCAAATTAATTTCAATTCTCAATCAATTCGGTTCCAAATAACTATTGTAATCAAAAGTAACCAAACATCGGAAAAATATATTTTCTTGTAAGTAAAAGCAACAAAATACCAAAATAAAATATCAAAATTAACCAATTTATTATGTTTTGAGTGGTTGTTCGTAACCAGAAATGTCATATTACGATTGTTAGGTATTATTAATATAATTAGTTAATTCGTAAAATTAAATTCAATTCCTATTTGGTTATTTTTAATTATTGGTTCAAGATCGCACCAAACTAAAATCAAATATATCAAAATACTGGAACTATTTGGTTATTTACCATAAACTAAAATCAAACTGAATATATATTTTTGGTTTGGTTCGATATTTCGATTTTGGTTTCTACGCCGTGAGCTATTAGAAATATTTCATCGATTGATCGAGATGTAACAGTTATTCTGATCACTATTTATAAACACATTATTATAAGAACTATTTAGTCTAAGACATAGCTGATGAGAAAGTAATAGAAAAGATATTTAACGAAATGAGGAACATTTTGGTCAAAAGAAGTTTATGGATGGTAGTTTAGTTTGGCGTATAAATATTGACTGCAACAGAACAATAGTCGGCTTCACGAAAACTGAACTGGTTTTGATGTTTTTGTTTTCTTCTAACTTAAGCTTAAGAAGTTTAATTGGGTGAGGTTTCGTGGCCGCCTCCTCATTAATTCTTCCCCACTATAATTGGAGACTTAATTAGTTTCACGACATTTACGTATAGAATGCCAAAGCTTCTGTTTCATTATAAATGCTAATAGAAAAGTATTCAAAAACATTAGATATGACTTGTCCCTTTATCATTTTGTGTCCACACATGTTATCTCCATGCATTATATATCTTTATGTATTACCACTGCTTTGGTATTGTTTACAAATATATAAAATTTTTTTTAATAATTGGATCCACAAAATCAAATTTATTACATAAATTCTAAATTTGATAATGTATGATACACGACTGTTGGAGGTGAATTTGTCAATTCCCTTCATGATCCACGAGGTCGAAATGGAGCTCGGCTCATTATAATTCTTATCTCGGCCCAAAAAAATCCGCCAAACATAAAAAGAATATACTTGAAAGATAGATCGAATCCAGAAATTCACGTGAATCGTCGAAATTTTGACAAAAAAAATTTCAGACTGAAAATAAAGAAAATTTAGCTATTCGAAATTGTAAAATAGATCAAACAACTGTGTATATATATGGTTGCCGTTCATGCAAGGAGGCCAACTCGTTTTAGCTAATGATACATACATAATCAACACAGGTTTGAGTATGTGTGTATCATTAGGAAGTAGCTAATGTTATAATTCTTTATCTCGGCCTAAAAGTATCCGTCAAATAGAAAAGGAATATTACTCGAAAGATGAATCATATTCAAAAAATTCACATGAATTTCCAAAATTACGGATAAAAAATCTCAAACCTCAAATAAAGAAGAATTAGTATTTCGAAATTGTAAAATCAACCCATTATAAATATGGTTGCAGTTCATTCAACAAAGCCAACTCACTTTACCTTACTATCGGTATTTACTATCTCAGTAAATGAGATTTCCATCCATTTAACATTTCATTATGCTGCCATATCCCATTCAAATAACGACTACCTAAAGTCAAATTTAATAAAAAATAGATATTTAATCATTTAGCCAAAAATTACTGTTTCAAGAAAAAGTCAAACTTAAAGTCGGTTTCAGTTAGTTGATATAGTAACCAAAAAAAATGAAAACAAAGTCACGAGTTCTAATTTAATACTCTCGTTGGCCCGCAAAATTTAAATTGCAGTTATGTATAGAAATTCAAGACTATAAGGTTTTGGATTCCCATCGAATATTTAGGTCGGGTATTACATTAATTGACGAGTTCAAATTACAATAAGTTGTGTAAGAAAAATAACACAAATTAAGTGCATGAAAATTGAGACAGTAGAAAATTGTTACGTTCACTAGATTAGACTAAAGTGGGGTCGTCTAGTTGCAACTTGAGACTGGGATATAAATTGACAGTAGATGAGAAGGTTCGAATTCGAAGCAATACAAAACCATTGGACCAGTCGACGACGACTGTCTTTGGATTCTTTGGAAGTTTCAGCAAGAGTTACTGTACAATGCATGATTATTTCAGCTATCTCCTCCCATAATTGGCCCCTTCAAATAATTACGTTTTTTTTATTCAGCAATTGGATCGATATTTCTGATCTCTATAATTTAAATTATAAATTTTGGGTGTAAATAGTACCTGTTGAATTATGTTGAATGTGAAATCTGGCTAAACAATTTCTTTTACGTGGAATCTAACGAAATTACTTAAAATCAAATGGTAACAGCTAAATTATGCTGAATTTAGAATTTGACGGTTTTTTTTGTCAACAACTAAATCAGTAAAACCCCATCTATAGCTCAAACTCATCCTAAAACCCCTTTTAATCTACTTTAAGTAGTGGGAAGGAATTCAATTCCTTATGTCAAATTCATATACCTAAAAAACTAAATTTGATTTTGAGCTAAACCAAAAACCGATTGTTGTTCTAAATTTTTCTAGGAAACCAAAACAATTAAATTATGAAAATTTTTAAGAGATCAAAATATAAATATAAAAAATATGTATAATTTTATATAATTTTATTTTGAAAATTAATTGAAATCTTGTGGAATTAGTAGAATTATTTGTATTTTTAACTAAACTATAATAATTAATATTTAATTTTAGTTAAGTATCTACGTTCATGAAAAAGTAAAAAGGAAAAAAAGTTGATTTAAGAGAACACTACATACAAACTAACAAATGTAAAAATAATAGTAAAAAGAAATACATAAAAAGTTGATTTTGACTCTTTTTTTTTTTTTTAAATCTTTCACTGAGAAGATAAGAGATCAACTATTTTAATCTCTTTTAATCTTAACAAAATCATATTTTAATATTTAAATTTCAAAATATATATTTTAAAGGTCTTCTTATTTACATGTAACTATTGCTTATTCCAAAATAACTTTACGCGATATAAGATCTAGTAAAAAAGGAATTTCAGCACATATGAAAAAAAAACCAAAATAGATAATATATATAATTTTATTCGATAAATAGATTGATTTTGATTGCATGTGGCATTTAATTTAGTGGTGAGTGATAAATTCACTAAAAATATATGCATTTGTACATTTATAGATCGAGTCTTACCAATTACATTATGTAGAAACTTGATTAATAGACCATCCAGTTGTGCCCTAATCTTAGACAAAGAAAAAGATTGATTTTGACTTTAATTTCCAAGTGCATACCCCTTAATTCATATACTGTCATCTCATTATCACAGAAAAATTTCTTATATTTTGTTGGAGCTATGCTCAATATTTTTGTCTTTTTTTTTAATAATTATTTTAACATAACTATATTTTCTGCGGTCGAGATTGGTTTCTATTGATTTTTTTTATAGAATTTTCCTATTGCTCACAGAAGATGATAACAAAAGGCCAAAGTTTACGTACTTTCTTTCACAAACAAATTGTTAAAGATGTCTTTTTTTGGGTCGAATTATTTAAACTGTCTATTCGTAAAACATTTGATAATTTCATTTATCTGTTTGCACATTAGTAATTGGTTGACAATTTTGATCTAGACAATGAGAGAGCAAAAAATATGTAGGAAAACATATTTCAGTTCAATATATATTTTTGTCTATAGTTGGATCCAAATTCCAAACTATAACAAATTTTCTGAAACTCTTAACTATATCACGCAAAACAAAAATAATTTCATGAAATAATTTTAGGTGGGACTATCGTAGATATCACTCAACTATTTGACGAGATGCCCTTCCTTTTACAGTTAACAAAACATTCAGAGAAAACATTCAGAGAACGGGAGATTTGATACTTATAAAATTTAGAAACGTTTAAGAAGATAATTAACAAAAGTTTAAGAAGATATACCAAACTTATAAAGTAGTAAAATATAAAGATTTAGGTTAAACAAAAAAAAATCAATTGAGTGGGATAAGCCTGTTGTCATGGTGGACCATTGAAATGTAATTGGCTAATACTGCAACTTGATAATAAAAAATAAAAAATAATATGTAACAAAAGAGACAGATGCATGAACACTTCTTTCTTTTTTTCTTTTTTACAATTTAATTGTGATTTACTTTATGTCCCAACCTTATAATAGCCTCCTAGGGTCAAAGGACAATCACAATACTTTGGTAGTACTCAAAATTGTTGGTCAAAATCTATCTTTGTTTCCTCATGACCAAGAAATATATAACATGCTATTAAGTGTCCCTACTCATTATTAAATATTGGAAAGAAACTTGTCTGATTTGAAAATTATTAAGCTCCAGCAATCTAGTAATTGGTATAAAAATATATAATAATGGTACAACTTGCTAAAGAAAGAAAGATCAAGTTTCTTTTAATTTTTTTTGTGTGGCTGTCATAAATTTTTCACCCAATTTTTATGTTTCAGCTTGTACATGAAAAGGTTGAGCTTACCAAACTCAAGAACATTTTAATCTCTATAAATCTAAAGAGAGTGTAGAAACATTTTTTGTCCAGTGGTTGATTGTCCTTTATATTTTTTTTCTTCCGTATATTGATTTTCAAAAATTGTGTTTACTCCACATGATTTTGTTAGAAATTTAGAGAAAATTGGTTATAGATTATACATTGTCAATTCAATTATTGACAAAAAGATATGTATCTATGGTCCAAATCAATATATTTTTCTTTTCAACAATTAGATTGACAAGATCTTATCTATAACCTCAAGTTCATTCTCAAAAGTTATTTTTTTAACTTATTATATGTAGTGAAAACAAACTCTTGATACTTGAGTCATTAGCTGAATTATTTTAACGACCTGACTAAAAAGAAGTAAATCAATTTTTATTTTTGTAACTAATTTTTATTAAATGTATTCAATAAAGTGGTTAAATGTCTATAGTTTTTCTACCATAATTCGATTCTAGGTTATGTTGCCATATATTATTAGAAATGTGAAGTTATGTTATAGTTCAAATATTATCAAATTCAATTGTTGGTTAGAAAACTAAATTAAAAAAAAACAAATTGTGGTAAAAAATTAAAACTAGATATCATAATACAATTTGAGTTATCTACTTGCTAGTAAATTGAGTTTTTTTAAAAATTATGTGCAGAGAAGTGTCGACAGAATAATAGTAATAAAAAGAAGAAAGAAGGACAAAGTGTCGAATCTTGTGAAGTGCTGAACTTTTATCCTATCATTTGAGAGCAAAGAAAGTGCATGCATCTTGAATTTAAGCACGTGCTTATTTATTGGGACATGATTTAGTCGTCACAAACGAGAAAATAATTTAAAGCTTGTTTTTTATTTTTTATTTTGCTCTTTATAAGTGCCAAGTACGCATTTATTATAAATATATATATATATATATATTGTGAAAGCATCAGTTTTTTTGTTTTTTCTATTGGCGGCTAACATTAACGAAATTTAACAAAATTAATATATTTATAGTAATTATATTGTCTTCATTCAATTCTCTTATTTCATCTTTCGACGCCATTAGCAATAATTTAAGGATTCATATGACATGACGGTGTATCCAAAAAATATTCAGCTGCCTTATATAATTGAATATAAGTTTTCAAACAACATCATAATAAAATTAATTTATCAAAATAAAATGAAAATAAAAACCTTTTTATATTATATTAATATGATATAATTGGATATATAATTTTATTTGATTGGTTATTGAAGATTTCTGGAAAATTGTATTTTTGTTTTTGGAATTTATCAATTTTTTTTTTTTGCGTTTGCTTTGAGCCTTTGAGGATAATATGAAAAATCATGAGACATTTCTGTCTCAACTGTTTTTTCATAAATGTCAACAAATTGAAAGCTATTTATTTCTAGATATTTCCAGTTAACAGTACTCATAATAATAGATGATGTTTGAAAGAAAAACACAATTATTACAAAAAATTTGTGAAATTATTTAAAATATTTTTATATTATAATTAATAGTATAATGGATATGAATAAGTTATGGGATTAAAAAAATCTATGTTTAGAACATCATATTTTTGAGATAAAAAATAAAAGTAAAACAGTATATGCCAAAATGTTTGATTGGGCTTAGAATGGGCCTATTTATATTTTTGCTAATTTTTTACAAATATGGGCCTTCTTTTTGTTCCAAGGTTCAGTTTATGGGCCGTAAGAACTTTCGGCCCATCTTTAAATGAAATCGCGGAACAAACGTTCGGTTTCGGTTTAATGAAATTGAAACCCTCTGTATCTCAAAGAGTTTTCTCTCTATGCCGTTTAAGTAAGATTTTAAAGTTTGCATCTTTCTCGACAATCTCATATTCTTACATGAATGCTTTGGCCAACGTGCGTAGTCTTCGAGCAAATTCGCACCATCTTCTTCTCCTCCGAAGTTGCTCAACTTCAATCTCTCTGGATCTTCCAATCTTACAGCTTATCAAAAAATGCTCGACCCCCAAGCTTCTGGAATCTACTTTAGCCGCCATGATCAAGATGAGTCAAAACCAAGACTGTTTCTTAATGAACCAATTCATCACTGCATGTACTTCCTTTAACCGACTTGATCTCGCGGTTTCCTCCGTAACCCATATGGATGAACCTAATGTTTTCGTCTACAACGCGTTGATTAAAGGCTTCGCTACTTGTTCGTATCCGATTCGAGCTTTGGAATTCTATGTTCGTATGCTCAGGGACTCGGTTTCTCCATCAAGGTATACATACTCTTCACTTGTAAAGGGTCCTATTTTTGCTTCTGGGTTTGGGGAATCACTTCAGGCGCACATCTGGAAATTTGGGTTTTGTTTCCATGTTCAAATTCAGACGACTCTGATTGGTTTTTATTCAGCTTTGAGTAGAATTAGGGAAGCCAGGAAAGTGTTTGATGACATGCCTGAAAGAGATGTTATTACTTGGACCACTATTGTATCTGCTTATCGTCAGGTTTTGGATATGGACTGCGTGTTCTTTAGCTAACCAAATGCCAGAGAAGAATGTGGCTATATGGAACTGTTTGATTGATGGATATACAAATTTAGGCAATCTGGAACTAGCAGAATCATTGTTTAATCAGATGCCATCAAAGGATATAATCTCATGGACGACGATGATCAATGGTTACTCGCACAACAAGAGATATAGAGAAGCAATTGCAGTGTTCTACAAAATGGCAGAAGAAGGGATCACTCCTGATGAGATTACCATGTCAACTGTTATATCAGCTTGTGCCCCACCTTGGCGTGTTGGAAATAGGTAAGGAGGTTCACATGTACACAGTGCAGAATGGGTTTGTTCTTGATGTCTACATTGGTTCTGCTCTTGTAGATATGTATTCCAAGTGCGGTAGCTTAGAGAGGGCGCCTATGGTATTCTTCAATTTGCCTAGAAAGAATCTCTTTTGTTGGAATTCGATCATTGAAGGGCTAGCGTCTCATGGTTATGCACAAGAAGCACTCAAAATGTTTGCCAAGATGGAGACAGAGTTGGTCAAACCTAACGCAGTCACTTTCGTGAGTGTTCTAACTGCGTGTACTCACACAGGTCTTGTAGAAGAAGGCCGGAGGATATATCGTAGCATGATTAATGATTATTCCAATGTCTCCAATGTTGAACATTACGGAAGCATGGTTCATCTCTTCAGCAAAGCTGGGTTGATCTATGAGGCTCTTGAACTGATTGCAAGTATGGAATTTGAACCAAATGCGGTTATCTGGGGGACCTTGCTTGATGGGTGCAGAATTCACAAGAATCCAGAGGTAGCTGAGATAGCGCTTAACAAACTGATGGTTTTGGAGCAGACGAATAGTGGGTATCATTTCCTTTTAGTTAGCATGTATGCAGAAGAAAACAGATGGAGAGATGTTGCAGAGGTTAGGGGAAGGATGAGAGAGTTGGGTATAGAGAAGATATGTCCTGGGACAAGCTTGATTCGGGTAGATAAACGAAACCATCTGTTTGTCGCAGCTGATAAGTCTCACTCAGCTTCAAATGAGGTTTACTTGTTGCTTGATGAGATATATGAGCAGATGACTATAGCTGGATATGTGCACGAAACAGAGAATGAATATTAAAGGTTACTAAATAGATCATTGGAGCCAAACAAAATATATACATTTGGAAGTGTCCATTCTTCCAACATTCCAAATACCAACCACAACTTTTCACTTGATAGCGCAGAGAGTTTAAAAACTTGCACTTGGAAAATTGTCTATCCTCTGTCTATCTTGGTGCTTCATATCTATATCATACGGTCTTCATCAACATCAAGCTAGTAATGTTCTAGCCTACTTCAGCAGCAGATAATCCCATTGGTTTGCTATATCCTTTGATGCCCATTTTCTGTCTCACATGATTCACCATCTCCCACATCCCAGCATCAGCATATATGTTAGAAAGCAAGACGTAGACACTTGATTTATCTGGTTCCATGGATAAGAGCTTCTCTGCGATTTCTTCTGCTAAGTCGATTTCTTTATGGATTCTACAAGCGTTCAGAAGTGCTCCCCAAGCACTGGCCATTGGTTTCACAGGCATGTTGTCGATAAAAGACTTAGCTTTAACAATTTCACCAGCTCGACCTAGCAAGTCTACCATGCACGCATAATGTTCTTCGTCTGGCACAATCCCGTAGTCTCTTGTCATCGATTCAAACTGCTTCCATCCTTCTTTGACGTCTCCTGAATGGCTACAAGCGAACAAAAGCGAAACGAAAGTAACAGTATTGGGAACTAGGTTTCGTGACTTCATTTCATCAAAACAACCCAAAGCTTCTTCGAGCAGACCATTCATCCCAAAAGCATTGATCATCGAGCTCCAAGATATCACATTTCTCTCTGGCATCTTATCGAAAACCTTCTGAGCCATTTGAATATTACCGCATCTAGCATACATATCGATGAAAGATGTATAATTTACAGCATCCAATTCAATCTCATTCCTTATCATATACCCATGAACACTTTTTCCATGCCTTGTAGATACCAAGCTCGAGCAAGAAACAAGAAGAGCCGCCAAAGTACATTGATTTGGAAGAACCAACTCTCCTAGCATCTGCCTGAACAGATCAAATGCATCAACAGCTCTCTCACACTTCGCAAATCCAGAAATCAGTGTAGTCCACATTACCACATTCTTATCAACACTTCTTTCAAATAGTTTTCGTGCATTGTCCAACATTCTACATTTCACATACATATCTATAATGGAGGCTTGTATGTAACCACTTTGATCAATAAAGCTCCTTCTAATGGACAATCCATGCACAGATTTTCCTTCTTTACCAGCAAACACATTCCCACAAGCCTTTACCAAACATATCAATGTAAGCGCATCAAGAGGTAAACCTGTATCTCTCATGAGATTATACAAACGAAATACTTCTGAGTCTTTCGAGTATTTCAAATAACCTTTCATCAGAACTCCCCAAAGAACTGAGTTTCTCATAGGAATTTCGTCGAAAACCTTCTGTGCATTTTCTATAGTACCGAATTCTGCATACATCTCGACTAAAGACGGAGCAACATAAGCGTCTTTATCCAACCCATACTTTATCGCCACCCCATGAATCAGCATCCCATTTTCTAAAAGCTCTAAACCAACACAAGCTTTGATCGCAAACACTAAATTGAAACTATCGACACCATCACAATTCCTTCTCATGCAATTGTAAAGACGCAAGACGTCGCTATAACGACTCTTGGATTTGGAGTAACCAGAGAGAATCGTATTCCACGAATGCCGATTCCTTTTAGAGGAAGGAATTCGATTGAAAGAAGCAGTAGCGAAATCGAGACAATTTGTTTGAATATAAGCGTTAGTGAGACTAGATCCGAGAATAACTTCCTCTTCGAATCCATGGATTATGACTTTGGCATGAACCTGCTGAGTATGATGTAATGTTTTGGTTTGGCTCAAGATTGATAAAAGAGCTTTGGTTCTGTCCACCGAAAGCATCGACGGTAAAGAGCGCCGCCGCTAGAGAAAAAAAGAGTCAAATCTTTTACCCGCGCTACTCAAAGTCGGCGCCTTTAATCAAGACAGAAACAAAGCTAATTACAAAATTAGCAATCAGAAAATTATTGGTAATTTTCCAAAAAAGAAAATTGTTGGTAATTTTGTAATTAGATTTTCTGAGGAAAAATTGAATTTCTGATGGCAGAGCCAAATCATATAAACTACTAGAAATCTCTACATTTTGTAATTAACTTCAAATATTAGACAAATCAGTTCTGATCGATTGGACTTGTCGATGTGCTCTCAGTCTAATGTTTAAAATGATCCAACTAATGACTCATGGTATTAGAATTCAATTCATCCCCACTACACTAGTAGATTAAAAATATTTTTTAAAGTGATGGACTTAGGCTAGGTCTGGGCATAAAACCTGGATTCGAAGATCCGTACTTAGACCGACCCGAAAAAGAAGAACTAAATCCAAAATGTCTAAATACCTGAACGGGTCTAAAAATTTAGGATCCGAATCTGGACCCAAACCGAAAACCGAACGGGTACCCGAAAACCCGATTTTATTGTATTTTAGGTATTTTTAGAGTGTTTTATGAGTATTTTTTGATACTTTGATATTTTTCATATATATTTTGAATATTTAAGTATTCAAAAATATTTTTTCAGTAATTTTAGGTACATTTTCGATATTTTTAGGTATTTATTTTAGTACTTTTACGATTTTTTGGATATTTCTCAGATATTTATCTACCATGAAGGATTTCTAAACTCTAACTAAGTCTACCATACTTCAAATAGTCAACCGAACAACAAATTTCATCCTCAAATCGATACTCTAAAGTCTACCATGAAGGGTTTCTAAACTCTAACTAAATCTACTACACGATGAATCACAGTCAACCGAACAACAAATATTATCCTCAACTGAATACTCTAAAATCTACCACGAGGGGTATGTATGTCATACCAAAGTCTACTACATGTTGAATGACAGTCAACCAAACTATATATTTCATCCTCAAATCGGAACTCTAAATTTTTACGAAAATCTACTATGAAGCATTTTAAAGTCTACCCTAATTTTTTAAAGTTTATTATGTTTCAGTTCGTTTAGTTTGGTAGACTTCACAACACGGGATGTGCTGATATAACAATTTCATTAATAATATTTTTGTTATTAAATTTTTTTTTTCAAAGAGATGAAAGACAAATTTATATTTTAAAAAATTTGGAGACTATTTAAAAAATGTTAAATATCATCCAACATATAAATAATTAAGTAAAATAAGAATTTCCGTCAAATTTAGTATTGGCTGTAGATATTACATATGTACACACTAAGTGTTTATGTCATAGTTTAATCACATGCTTATATACCTACTAAGCAATAGTATAATATATGTCTTCGTTAATTTGGTCGAGACTTTAAGAGTTATAGACTGAATCAAACATGCTTATTTATTATTTTTATTATTTTTTCAATTTCTCTCTTTTTGAGACATTTGACCATTTCCAAAGTTCTTTTGCTTAATGGATTCGGTTTTTAAGTGGCATCTCGCCCCTGACCTCCCATAATTCAAGTATGAATTTTCGTCAAGATGCTTTTGAATATTGCAAAAAAAACAAAGACAAAAATCAGTATTAACCGGCGAATAAACCACAATCCTTCAATTAAACCGGTTTGTATCTATTTAACCAACAAATAGTAGACAAAACTAAGACTCTAATTGGTAATTACATAATATTTTTTAGTGATGTTTTTAAATGCGATTTTACAAAAAATTACGAGAAAAGGAAAAATGACTAAGTGTTTTACGAAATGATATAAACCTAACATTTCTCTAAATGTTTTGGCGGAATACAAGAGCTTAAGTTTCGCTTACTTAATATTTTTATTAGCATTAGTCCAATGCTATATTATAATAGCTATTTTGTAAACGCATCTTTAATAGCAACTCAGAAAAACATACTATTAACATGTGCTATCAATAAATATTTTTTTTTTATAGTGAAATGTAATTTTTTATTAGATTATTCCACATTTAAAATATCAAAATTTACCGACTAACATATAAGGTTTATATATCATTTATTCTCAATTGATATTGGTAGAAACCCATGATTCACAATATTTTCTAATACGAATATGCAAAAAAATTGCACACAAAATTTACAAAGAATTTTTTTTTGTGTGACCTTACTCAATTAAGAAGAGAATGAGTCCAAGAAAAAATTGATTAGGCAAATAAACAGAATTTTTTTGTTTATTTTCTTAAATAATAGAAAAAATATATATGCGATATCTTCCTTTCCAAGTTTTTGTTTACCAAATTTTATTGGTAAAAGTCTCCAAAACCAATCAAATATTCAAGACAAATAAGTACAAATAAAGCATTTGACAAAGTAGACTTTTGTTATGAAAACTAGACCGGAATCAATTTTAGCTAATTAATCACAATTTCAGGTTTACTTTTTTTTTAATTTGGTGTGCACAAAATCAGGTTTACTTGTTATATTAGATTGCGGTCCAAGGAAAAAAGCGTGTTATGTCTTAACATGTTTGATCAATTCCTAGGGTTTGGGTGTTCAAATGTTGAAAAGTTTTAAGTCTTTCTTAGTAAAAGTCAAGCCACAAGAATATCTCTAAGTAAGACCACACAAAGAGAGATCAAACTAGTACCATAATAAAAAAAACTCTATATATATAAGTCATAATCACACTAAATGTTATATACAACAACAACAAGAACAAACAAAGAGTAAAAGACATACAACAATAAGTGCCAAACAGAAGAAATCTATTATTTCCTTTTTTCACAACAATGATGATGATGAAGAAACAATTGATACTTTTAGTGATCTTGTTTGGTCTCTTTGTGGTTTTCTTCAACGCTGCTCAAGTTGAAGCGGCTAGGCCGTTTCGAACCGACGGTGAGATTCGACTTGTGTTCCAGTTTTTGCAAAGAGGTCCGGTTTCAGGGTCAGGTCCAAATGGTTGTACCAACATTCCAGGTGGTTCAGGCACGTGTCACGGTAATTGAGCCGTCAGATGTTTCTGATTATACTCATGGTTATTTCATTTTTTTATTCTTTAAGACTAATGTAATAAACACAATTTTGTGTTGTGTAAAATTGATACTATTTCGGTCCAAATGTTGACAGAAGAATAATGTTTGGGTCCAAAACAGTTGTAACAAATGTGAAAGCAAAGCATGTACGTATTTATTCATTAGCTTTGTAAAGTCTGCAAAAGCTAGTTGATGAAATTAATTATATTTTAATTTTTATGAACTTTAATCATCATGTAACTTTTTGGTTTATATTTTAATTTTAACAATCTTTATAAAACTTAATTAATATATATATAATTCCAGATTATATTGCATGTCAAGATGGCTGTATTAAGACACTGTTATTATATATTATTGTTTCTTAAGTTGTTAATTGTCTTTCTTTCTTTTTGTACAATATATTTTTTACAAAAGAAAGTTGTATTTTACGATGGCAAAAATATGATTTGATGAAGTTAATGAATGATAATCAAGTCCAAGTGCGTGTGTTCTTCCCAATAAATTTCTAGTTATTTTAAACGGTCAAGTTAAAAAAATAGTGTTTAATATAGTTTATTTTAATTATAATTTTAAAATATGGTTTAAATCTAACTAAACACAAACACAAAATTCAAAACATTATGTAATTTTAGATTGAGATTGAAACTTTACGTTGTTATAGGTTAATGACATAAACTTTGTTGTGGTTCTCGCTTTATGAAATAAACATTGTGTGATTTCTTAAAGAGTTATAATTTTTTTGTGATATAGTAAAGAGTCATGAACTTTGTGCGATTTGCTTTATTTTTGAATTTTTTTTGTTAAGAGTTGTAAATTGATATAGTTCACATAGTAATATTTAATCATTGTGTAAGCAAAAAGATTATTATGAACAATGATGTGTCATTTAGAGAAGAAAAAAAACATATACAGAATACAATGTATACAAGAAGAAAAAAAACAAAACAAAAACAAAAACAAATGTTTTTTTTTAATAACTAAGCGGTTTCGGACCAAAACCCGTACATCCCCTCAGGACGAGACCCAAACTATTTAATATAACTCTCCTTTGGAGAGTAGACCCTTCCCAAGTATGTATCGTAATGAAAAAAGAATCAAAGAATATCAGTTTGCGTTTTCAAAAAGAAGAATCAAGTGACCGGTCAGTACTTTAACCATGGCATCTACCCGAACCACGAGGAATGTTGGTGCAACCATTTGGACCTGACCCTCTCACTGGACCTCTTTGTAGAGAGTGGAACACCAACCGAATCTCATCGACAGCTTTTGGGAATGGCCTCATGGCTTCAACTTCCTTGACGTTAAAGAAAACAACGAAAATAGCAACTAATATTACAACAATCATAACATTTCTCTTCATATTTCTTAAAACGAAATTCTCAAATTGATGTAAAATTTGAGCAAGTAAAATTTGTTGTAGGGACTTTGTATTTTTTTGGTGTGTGCATGGGATTTCAATTAAATTCGAAAATGACACATATATAGAGTTTGTTGGGTCAACACATCTAACCTCATGCCTTGACTTTGGGTTTTTTTTCCTCATTAGCTCATAGATATAATATAGTTTCATGTAGAGAATAAATATATAAATATGTGATCTTTGACTTTGACTTTACTATGAATAATATATGGTTTTCAATATTTAAGACACAAACGTAGGAATTGATCAAACGAGTTGCTATAACACGGTTTTGCACTTTGCATTAGACTAAAAGCCAACAAATAACTAGACCTAGTATCAAATTTGGTTTAATGCTGGTCTGATTTTATAAAATTTACTCTACCTAGTGCGACTGTTTTTTTTCTAATAATTAAATCGACGAAATTTAGTTTATAACTCAAGCTTTAAATTTTATTTTTCAAGATTATGCGTTTACATAAAATCGTAATATGCTGTGAATATAAGCTAAAGCTGGTTTAAGAAGTCTACTGAGGTTTAGTACCAGTCCCACTTTTATTTTACTTTTGATATCCTTTTTAATTTCTCTAATTTCTTTAAATTAATCCACTTATTGTTTTGGTAAAAACCATTTAAACGTGCTCCCTACGTTATGCTTACTGTGAAATGTAATATAAAATTCTGGTAAATTTTTTATGTCAAAGGACGTGTATAATAATTATTTTTTAAATAATTTAAATCTTATATGTCAAAGTTTTCTTGTATGAGAAAACTTTAATTTAAATTAATTAATTTTTCAAAGATAATCATGACATTTAATTATTTAAAAAAAATCTAAATTGGCTCGCGTAAATATACGAGGTTGTTGGATTGACTTGGTTAGCTAATGATCTGACAATAAATTGTTGAGCCTTGACTTTCCTTGACTTTATGACATTTTAAACCATGTTCCTATACGACTCGGTCTACTCGAAACGGATTAGAATTCCGGTTTAACTTCGGTCCATCTCTGAATTCTTAATCTGTCTGCCCCATCTGCCGCGTGAACGAAATTGAATGTGTCAAAATCATGAATTCTATCAAGTCGTATCATATCTCAAAATATATTAATGACGTAGAGTCGAGCTATTTTTTTCATACAATACACACACAAATAAAATATTATGTATGAATGCATAAAGTATTATACTAGTTTTGTAAGAGATTCTTACCAATCAAGGTTTATCCCAATTTCAATCGAGAATTAGTTTTCACTTTACCAATCTAAATTATTGGTTTAGTAATAACCGGGACTAAGTTCACAGAGAGAATCTGACGCACGCGGGTTCGTTGAATTCGCGTCGACTCTCTCTCGCAATCCATCTAGCAAAGCCAGAATTTTGTGTGCGAAACGTAATCGAGAGAGATATGCGAGCTATCTCCAAAGTTTCTTCTTCTGCGGCTTCCTTTTTCGATGTTCTAGGGTTTGTATTTCTTCAATTCCTCTTGTCTCAGTTCTTCCAATTACTCACCAATTTTAGGGTTCATTTTAGGATTCTCGTGAATATTTTCTTCTTTAACCATTTGTATTCGATGCGTATAAGCTTTATCTTTTACAAGTTGTTAAATTCTTCATTACTGATTTTTTTTTTTGCCTTTTAATTTTTCCTTCAATGGATGAATTAGTTGAGAATTCTGGTTTATGATTTTCATTTTTTTTTAAAACAAAATATCTTCTTGTGTTATTTAAGCACAGTAGCTTATCTACTCAAAGCCCAAAGACATTGACTGTGACTTTTTTCTCTTGTATGAATATTCTTGGCTGTGACTTTTTTCTTGTAGAAAATTTTCAATCTTATTGTTCATATACTCTAACTAATCTCTGCGTGCTTGTTCTTTTTGTTAGAAGCTAACAAGCCAGCCGTGTGTGAGGCCATGCGTGAGGCAGCTTAACCTCAAGAAAGGTCTTGTCTGTGGTGCCATGAAGCTGTTCTCTTCGCCTCTTAGAACATTGTGTGGTGCTGGTAGATCCTTACGCGTTTCAAGATTCTGCAGTGTCGCCAATGTCTCTTCCTCTTTGCAGATTGAATTGGTGAGTGTTGGTTTCTGTTCGGCGTTTTCTTGCTAACCTCTGTTCCTTGTTTAGTCCTTTTAACTTTTGCTTAGTAATCCTTTTGTTTCTTGGTAAACCTCTTAAGTAATGGCTTTGATCTCGTGGAAAAAATATGTGATCAGTACATATATTTGTGTCTTAATTACAAGGTCACTGAGCGATCTTGAGTACAGAAACAGCTAACTTTTTCTTTTCAGATGTCATGTCTTGCAGACAACTATGCTTATATTTTACATGACGAGGATACCGGTACAGTTGGTGTGGTTGACCCTTCTGAATCTGTGCCTGTTATGGATGCACTGCAGAAGAGTAGTCGAAATCTTACATATATATTAAATACACATCATCACTATGATCACACTGGTGGGAATTTGGAATTAAAAGACAGGTATGGTGCAAAGGTAGGCGAATGTTATTCTCTCTCTCGTTCTTCATATTAAGTGAGATGCTTTCTATAATTTGTTGTGATAATTAATTGCACACTATAACATGGCTCGTACTGAGGTGATCGGCGCATCAGTAGATAGGGACCGGATTCCTGAAATTGATATAGCCTTGAAAGATGGGGACAAATGGATGTTTGCTGGCCAGGAAGTTCATGTTATGGAAACTCCAGGCCACACAAGAGGTTGGTTTCCGCATTTTCATCTACGTAATGTTTTAAATGGAAAGTCCATCCCTTTCAGTGTTTAGTTCATATATATCTGATTCAGAGTAGTTCGGAGTTTACTTAGCCTATCCATACTCTAACGTAATTCTTTTTTTTTGACATTATGTTATGAGAAATTGTTGTAACTGGAGGAGTAGGTGTTTATGTTGGTTGAAGTCTTTAAGACTGATTCAAATGTAGAAGTTATGTCTTACTTGTGTAGCCTATCTAGTTTACTCGTTTGAAATGTTAAATGTGTAATTTTGTCACAAGAACTCTTGATATCCCATTGTCTATTTTTTTCTCCTCCGAATTTGTTTTTAATCTTCCCGGAATAACAATTGTGAAATTACTGCATTCGTTTCTGCAAACATGTATATACCTTTAAGCCTTGTCCCCACTTTAATTTTTTCATTTCTGTTTGTAGGCCATATTAGTTTCTACTTTCCAGGGGCACGAGCAATCTTCACCGGGGACACCTTATTTAGCTTATCATGTGGTAAGCTCTTTGAAGGTACTCCAGAACAGGTAAACAATCATTTGATCTAATCTTTCATAGATAATAACGTCTCTCTCTGAATTTGACTCTTTTAAGTATATGTCAATTGAATTGGTGGTTTAAAACAATCTGCATATTATTGTGCAGATGCCAGATGACACCAGCATATATTGTGGCCATGAGTATACACTGGTTTGTGATCTTTATTTGGGTCTCTTCATATACAACATACATTACATATGTATTCGCATCTAATCGGATGATTTTCTACAATTTGGCAGAGTAATTCCAAGTTTGCATTGTCTATAGAACCAACCAACGAAGTACTCCAATCTTATGCAGCCTACGTCGCAGAGCTACGTGGCAAAAATTTACCAACGGTAATCTTCTGTAACCTCTCTTGCAATCAATCATTTCTCCATGAAAGTATCACTTTTTCTTGATTGATTTTGGTGGCTGTGAAATCTCAGATTCCAACGACGATGAAGATGGAGAAAGCATGTAACCCGTTTCTCCGCGTTGGGAACACAGATATCCGATGGGCTTTAGGTATTTCAGAGACAGCAGATGAAGCAGAAGCTCGAGGGGTTATAAGAAAAGCAAAGGACAATTTCAAAGCGTAGCTAAATACACAAATACAAAGTAATAACGGTTCTTGTGTACAGATGGATGTTGATGAGATCCGGTTTAACCTGTGTAATATGGCTGAATAAGGTGTTTGGACCGTGGCTTCTCATAATCTTACACAAATGATTTTTGAAGTTTTGTTTTTTTTTGCTGTAAACCGTTGGAAGATAATTGAAACTTCAGTTTCTTTTCTTTAATTTATTTCTTATTTTATGTTTTAATTAGATTGAGGCCTTAAAGTATTCGTTAACCCACTTAATAAAAAAACTTCCTTTTTCTAGTTTCTTCTGATTGAAAACATCTGAAGAAACAAAACAGAGCCGACAAAAGACAACTGAGAGAAGCACGAAGAGTCGTTGTCGGAAGACGAAAGCTAGACATGGGGTTAAAGGATGCTGGAGATTTGGTTCTCCATATCATATTTTCTAAAATCGGTCCTAAAAGCACCGCGAGAGTGGCTTGTGTCAGTAAACGCCTTCAAGTTTCCGCCTCCGAGGAATCCCTTTGGTCCATTTTTTGTTCCAATGATCTTAATATCTCTACTCCTCTCGATCCTCATGGTGGTCCTGCTCCTTCCTTCAAGGTCAATTAATCCTTCATTTTCCTTTCTTCTTCTCACATTTTCTAGGGTTTTTAGTTCTGAGTCTTTCTAATCTTCCTGCTTATTTGATGAATTTTGTTCTTCGACAATTTCTTATAGGTTTTGAGTGTTTCGAAACCTGTGAAAGTATAATTTTTGATTGTTTATCCTCCTTGTTGGTTTCATTTTTGGATTAAAGATTCGGTCTTGATTGTTCAGATAGCATATCAATTGTGGAGGGAGTCATTTAGAAGGTACCCTTGGAATCTCGTTAAACGAGTTAGACGTTGTTGTGACAACCTCAAACAATGGTTGAGCTTAAACTTCCCTGAAGCAAGGGCAACACTAAGAAAAGGTGCCACAGAAGATGATCTTCAAGAGCTGGAGACTACTCTCAAAGTGAAACTTCCTCTTCCCACAAGGCTTCTCTACCGTTTCTTCGATGGTCAAGAGTCTTCTTCCTTCAATGCGCCTGATGGGTCTCTGGGACTTATAGGTGGTTATTCTGTATATTCCCATGAAGTTAATGTCTACTTGCTATCTCTTAAGGATGTGATAAGGGAGACAAAGGAAACTATGCGCCATCTTGGTTTCTCAAGCAGATTGAGTCTTGTCGTTGTTGCTGTATCTGCAGCATCCAGTCTGAAAATCTTTTTCCTAGACTGCAACAGCGGATTCCTTTATGTTTCGACAAGTACCCGCGAATTGCTTCATTGTGTACCCGATGCTTTGGTTAGATCGGTTCATGATATCAATGACGATCAGCAACAAGATGCTATGTTGCTTTGGTTGGAAGAACATGTCCGCCGGTTACAATCTGGCATTATAAAAATCCGTAAAGAGGAAAACATCAAAAGTATTAGTTTGTTTCCAGAGATTTCTCCTTTGTGTTCTGTTGCCGTAACTAATGGTGTGCAGGTAAGTAATTGGTTAGTTAGTCACTCATATTCAGGTTTAGTTAAATTGTATATTGAGAAAGCTTGTGAATTAATAATGCAGGTACGTGCTTCATCTGTTTTTATCCCTGAAACATCTAATCTCCGGGATCATCCACCAGCATATTGGTATGCATATTCAATCCGCATGTCTCTTCTACCTGACGGATGCTACTTGAATGGTACACACCATAGCTCTTGCCAACTGTATTGGAGACATTGGGTTATCCAAGCTGATAATGAAGTGATAGATAAGGTTGATGGAGAAGCTGTGATTGGAAAGGTTGGTTGAAGGAGCATAAATGTTGGACCGACAATTGTTTTTTGTGTTGATATGAACTTTTTTCCTAATGTGGTTGGATATATATATTTGTAGTACCCACTCTTACAAGCCGGGGAGGAAGAGTTTGTGTATGAGAGTTGTTCCAATTTTCCAACAGCTACTGGATCCATTGAAGGCTCTTTCACCTTTGTGCCTGGAAGGTATGATGCATCACAAGAGCATTAAAACCTCATATGTTGTACTTTTGAGATTATACTGGAATCTTGACCTTTTGGTTCCTTTTTCTTAGTTTGAGAGATCAAAAAGGGAGTCAATTCGAAGTCAACGTAGCAGAGTTTCCTCTGAAATTACCGGACTACATCTTCTGAACTCTTTTGGCTCAAGGTTCTTACTCTTTCAAGATAATGCGTTGTAAGAGTTTCCATTGTTCATACATCGTGCAATATACTTAAAAGAACTATGAAGGTTTGATCAACTAGTTCACAAGTTCATGATAACAGATTATTCTCAACAGTTTTACATAAATAAGTGAAGGTCGAGTGATAGGTTACATATAACTAACGTATTAGAGGTTTAAGATTTACGAGGGAAAGCCATCTTGCGTTTCTGAGCATCAGTAGGCAATTTGACATCGGTGGCTAAACCAAGAGCCTGGAAGAAGCGAATGAGGTACCAAGTGATGTCAACCTGGTACCATTCTAGTCCATGCCGAGCTGATGCCTCGAAGGCATGGTGGTTGTTGTGCCAGCTCTCTCCCATAGTGAATAGTCCTAGCCACCAAATGTTACGAGAGGTGTCCTTAGTGTTCCAGGCTTGTGAACCCCAAATATGACATGCTGAATTTATGAGCCAAGTCCCATGGTAACCAATTGCTCCTCCCACGCCCTATACAGGATCATTTGTATTTCAGATGAGTAGTAAAAGAACCAAAAAAGCATTAAATAACGAGTAATGAAACAGAGAATTTTTACCACGCCACAAGTTAGGTAAGGTAGACCTCCCCAAAGATAGACGAGGGTCCAAAAAGTTAAGATGTGAAGACCAATTGTGTTTCGAAGAAACCTATAGAACCATTGTTGCTTCAAGTCCATCACATTGTTACGTCCTCCACACTGTTACATATTGTAGTTTGTGTTTAGTCATTGAAAGATCTTTTAAGATTGTTACATATGTTGGATTTATAGAGATTTTGAAACAGTTCTATTACTTTTTCTCTGATGTAATTGGTGTCAAATATCCACAACACATGACTGAACCAGAATCCTTCAACAGGACTATGTGGATCGCGGTCCGAATCTGTGAATTGATGATGGAACCTATGTGTACTCACCCAATCTATTGGATGACCCTGTGAACATATACATTTCAAAGATAAACTGAGAAAACGTATTGGCTTTGGTTATGTTTTTGTATCAAACGTTATTTACCTGAAGCGCGAAAAGAGCAGAATAAGCGAATGGATACTCAAGCCATTTAGGTAGCTTAAAGCTCCGGTGAGTCAAGTTTCTATGGTATGAGAATGTAATGCAGAGGCTGGTCACTACAGAGAGAATGACACCAAACCCGAGAGCTTCCAATTTGAAGTTAAACGGAGCCATAAGACATAACAAATGCACGGCTCCAACAGCTGAAGCTCTCACTATATCGATTCGGGTCCATTTCCTAAAGAAGTAAGCTCTTTTGGCCTTAACGACCGGTTTGCCTTGGCTAGAGCCATCGTCCTTGTCACCCATCGGACCGTTTGAAAATGTGAGTAGTATGAAAATGTTAAGTTATAATGTGATTAACCAAAGGTCTGGTTATATAGGAGATAGAGGTAATGCAATGAAGCTGAATGTTGTGGAGATTAAGGATTGTATTGGTGGGTATTTGAGTAATCATTACTACAAAACAACGACTTAATAAACTTGTACACTTTACCTTGTCTCCAAAATGCGGTTCTAGTTACAAAAATAACAAATCTATACCTATTTTATTTTATAATTAATTATATACATGTAGTATATAGTTTTAATTTTATGCGTAACGATCCGGATTGATTGGTTAGTCAGAGAATTAAGTGTTAAGCATAATAAGGCACATGTATGAATTTGAGATGAATTCGTCAGTATTTTAAATGAATAGTTTTACGAATGCTTTTACGTCATAAAAGACACGCATTTTGATACCTCTTTAAGTAAGGTTTTGAATTTTGGAAACTTCTTGTGATGCTTTTATAATGTATGTCATAATTAAGATATTCACATAATGGATTAAATTATTTCGTTTGTCTGATTATAACAATACAAATATAAACAGAAATAGGACTTTCTTAACATTTGTATGTTTATCATAGACCATCCAGTACATTATCGTAAATATTAAGCTATTATTTATATTTTCTTTGTATAAAAAATAAGCTCTAGGTACTTCTCTTTTCGGTTAGTTTGGAATTTGTAGAAGACGATATAGATTAATAAAGTGTTGCATTTAAATCTTCTAGGTTTGGTTGTGAATTTTAGCCTTTTAGGTTTGGTTCTCTCCATCATAGATTTGTTAACTTAAAATAAGTAAAACCCTTTTTAATACACAAATCTTAACTTACTAATTCATTACGTAAATTCTATTTCTTGCATAATATTCTCCTATGAAATTATATAGAAATTTAAGAAAAGAAGATTTCTGTTTTTTAGTTAGTTATATTAATTGGAAGGAGAATATGAAGGTAATTACAAAAGCCAAAGAAAAATTAAATATCTCCGGAAACCTAGTTTAAAAAAGAAAAACTACTATAAATGAACTCTAGAAAAAGGTTAAAAGGAACTAATGCAGACAAACTCGATAAATTACTAGCTTAAACCGAAACAACTAAGTCGTAAAAGTAAAAAAAAATTTGTAGTTTAATTCTTTATATATATATACTAGATGATTATCCGTGCGGTGCACAAGATTATTTGTTATGCAAAATAAATATATATTTATAGTTATTTATATTTATCTATAATATTTATATAAGTGATATTTGTTTGCCTTCTATTTATTTTGTAGTTTGATTTGTATATGCGATTTATTATTTTTATATATACTTAATATACTAAAAATCAATTTATAATGATGATTCGTGTTGTGCACAAAATATATTTTTTTGATCCATGTTTATTAAGGTTTTGATGCATTACATAATTTGTTTGACTCATGTTCATTTTGGTTGTTAAACACGTGATTATTATATCCGTGTTCATTTAGATTTCTTGACATGTGTTCATTTAGGTTGTTAGACCCGTATTTGTTTACCTTTTAAATTTAAGGTTTGTTCATTTGCCAGAAGTTTATAATTTTTAATAAACATGCATTAACAAAATCTAAAATACTCAAAATTTAAAAGGAAATAAGTATATATATATATATATATATTATGTTTTGAGATGAATATGACATAAATTCAAACAATATTTTTATTTGGATTTTTTGAATTTATTTAGGTTCTTAAATACCTATTATTTAAGATTCTAGATTTGTGTTCATTTAGATTTTTATATCAGTTTTACTTAAGTTTTGAGACCCATATTCAATAAATTTTTTTAAACCCATGTTCATTTAACCTTATAGTCTATATTCATTTAGATTTTTATACTCATGTTTATAATAATCAATTTCTAAGGTAACTTAAATCAAAATAGGAATGCAATTAAAAAGTCAATATCGATTATTAAGGATTGATTATATTTCAAAAATTTATATTCTTTAATTGATGGAGAAAAATATTAATAAGATATTTGAAATGAATATAAAATGAATTCAAAACAATATATAATTTATGATTGTTGGTTTCAATATCATATCTTAAACAATATTTTGAAATTTAAAATATTGATAAATATATTAAGCAAAGTTGGTTTTAAATATTATTTGTAAAACAAATAATTTTATGCATAATCGCTCAAATGATCTATATTTTCTTAGTTCCTATACTTATTCAGAACAATTATTAATAATCGTTTATAAATAGTAAACGAAATTTCTAATTTGTGTTTTCAAATATATAAATACCGATTTATTTAATTTTAAACCAAACAGATCATTATTTTATGGTAATATGTGTGTTTATTACATATCAACCACAAAAAATAGTGTGTTTATTACATTTCTTTTTCTCTATACATTATGTATTTATCATTGAAACAATAGAATAGTTCCCTGAATTATAAATGGTAAAAGAAATATTTAATTTATCTTTACAACAAATAGTTCCCTGAATTATTCTAATCGAAAATTAAAGATTAAAAACTATTCCCATTGAATATACCATATTTGTTAGTAATAATCGGCAATTAATAATACAAATGAAAGATATTTCATTTATGTTTACAATAAATAAATCCTAAAATTTATATTTACAGTTCTATATTTTTAAATATTATTTAAATAAATACAATATGTGTGTTTATTACATTTTATTATTAATTTTAAAAATATATATTATTATTTAAGAATGTTATAAAAGATAAAACGTATGTAATACATAAATAAAAAGAATATATTAGGAATGAAGCAATTTAGAGAAGTAACCGTACTACCATAGTAATTTAGAAAATTACGGGAATAAAATGATAGCAATTTAGAGAATTAATCTTACTACCATAGTAATATGGTAGTAAAGTAATTTTCAAAATTACTATCATTTTAGTTAAAAAAATATGTATAAAAGTAGTATTGATTTTAGTAGAAGATGGTATTACCGAGATATCATTGTGAAGATAAACTACGAATGATGAATGATAATTGTGAAGAGATAATATTATATTTATAGGAAAAAATTATAGTTTTCTTTTCAAAAATAACATCGAATTAGATATAACATTAATGATCGTTTAGAATATTCCTTTGAAAATGATGTAAATCATATCGAATTATTATAATCAAATGGTATAAATTAGGTCTTAAAAATTTAATTTTGAAATCTACAACATTAAATTTTTTCGATCGGGTGAAATTTCCAACATTAATTAAATTATCTAAATACTATAAATATTATTTTCAATTAAATGTGTCTCTTAAATACATAATCAATCGTGATTCAATCAATAAATGCTCAAAAAACAAAAACAATATCCTCAAAAATACACTTAGGCTACCATTCTAATTTTCAATGGCATTCTATGTAATATTCAACATTGTAGTAAGGACAATTCTAAATATTATTATACTTTTATTATATAGAAGATATGTTTTCGTATCTTGACACTTTATTTTTAGAATCATTAGTTTTTATTTATATTTTTGGTCAGATAAATGATTATTTCATATTGTATATGGTCTATATTAATTTAGGATTAAGTAAAAAATGATCCAGACTGAAAATTGACCCAATATTCCGAATTTATATAAAGTTAAAATAAGTATTATTGACTGCATATTAAATTTACAAAGTACCAAGCATCAATACAATATCTCAAATTGTTTGTGTTTAAATTGAAAGACATCTCTGTTGACTGGGCTTTAAATCGAAGAAACCAGAAAGTTGTTCAAGCTCAACATATCGAATCGTCGCTTGTGGCAGAAGCTTTCGCCCTAAAGATGGCTGTGGAAGAAGCTGTTGATCGGAATCTGGATTTCATCAAATTCAAATCGGATTCTCATATCTTAATCCAAGCAATCACCAAGAAAGATGCTCTAAAGAAACTTTATGGAATCTGTCAAGATATTCACCTCCTAGCTTAAAATTTTAATTTCTTCTCCTTTGTTTTTATCAGTAGAAGCAGTAACTCAGAGGTCGATAGTTTGGCAAAGTTTGTACTAAACTCTACCTACCGTTTTTAAATCTTAATATAAATCGTATTTTGAAAAAAAGAAGATATAAAAGTGTCAAAAAAATATTTTATTTTTTATATATTTCATAAAATTTAATGTATTTGATATATTACAATTTTTAAGATTATGAAGCATCTATCCCATTATATTAATATTTCTTCCTAATAGATCTAGCTAGATAGTTGTGCAATATAAAATTTTATCTACCTATCATATCTCTGTTTTCTACAAATTCAAGTTTACAGTTTTGATCTATTATATTTTAGCCAAACTATATTCTAATTTATTTATAAAACTTATTATAAATATATATAAATAAAGACATACTTAGCATTACAAAGTTCAAAATTAATTTATTTGGTTTCTTTGTCATTAGCCTAAGTGACAATCATAGGTTTAACATGAATCAATTGCCCAATAACATATGTAAAAATAAAATTGTTAGTATTAAATCTAAAATTTTGCATAGTTTTATTTTTTAAGATGATATGTAAACAAAAAAATCAAATTATTCTTTAAAATCGCTAATAAATTATGAAACTCACAATATATAAAAATAAACTCAAAAATAAACTCACCAATCAGGTAATTATCATTACGATCTCGGGTACGTAATTTATTGTAATCCACAAACTTCAGAAAAATAAATGATTTGGCAAAGGATCAGTGTTCCTAACCGAAGTAGTGTATAAAAATGAGATATTATACTTATAAGAACTGGTTTTGTAAGAATCAATTACTGGACACACTTGAAAATTACTAAGTATCTTAGTATCTCTCTTTTTCGATTGAGGACCAAATTTTTCAAGTACATCTTTCTTAACCGTACTATGTATTTTGGAACCCTAAAAATAACAAATATTTTAAAATTTTAATTTGAAACAAATTATTGAATTAATTAATTAAAAAATGAATGATAAATAATAACTTACTTGATCGTCAACCAAAACCACTTCAATTGTCTGGTCATACTATTTGGTAAAGTTTTTCCAAAGCCGTATAACCTTGACTTTAATCCTCCAGTGAGACCCGCTGGTTTAAGCACAACAATAGAATTAAGAACTTTTTTTTTTGCTTAGCAAAAGTATTGTATTAATGTGGCGAAAATTATTTTGGCTGAATTGATTTCGGAATTTTACGTAGAAGTCTAACTTATATAGATATGAGTAATGAACGGGATAGTTATTGGTCCTTAATTACTTTACTTTCGTAAATTAGACAAACAATCAATTGGTAATCTCCTCATTAAAGTATATGATTTCGTAATCAAATTCTATTTTTATAGGAAAATTTCTGAAATTTTTCCATTAATTATTTGATAGTAATATGATTTAATTTAATGAAAATTTTCATAATAAATTTTGGTAATATGATTTTCTGAAATTTATCTATTAATTATTTGATTACGTCTTGATTTCATTTATAAAGGACACATAGTAATGTTTCGTAATATTCTTCATTAAATAGGTTTAATGAGCATTAATATTTCATAATAAATTTTTCGTAATCGAATATAATTTTTTATAATAAGATTTTCTGAAATTTATCCATTAATTATTTGATTGATTGTTTTCGTTTATTAAGGAAACATAGTAATGATTTTTATAGTAAGATTTCTGAAATTTCACCATTAATTATTTGATTGATTGATTTGGTTTAATGAAAATTTTCGTAATACGATTTTCTGAAATTTATCGATTAATTATTTGATTACGTCTTGATTTCGTTTATTAAGGAAACATAGTAATATTTCGTAATATTCTACAATCGAATAGGTTTAATGAGCATTAAATATGATTTTTTATAATAAAATTTTCCAAAATTTATCCATTAATTATTTGATTGATTGATTTTGTTTATTAAGGAAACATTGTAATGTTTCGTAATATTTGATTGACTGAGTTTGATTATTATAGAAATCAATATAAATTCAAATCTAGTTTAATAAAATCATTAAATATTGTAGCAAGATTTTGATTATTATAGTTTATTAAAGAAACATAGTAATGTTTTGTAATATTTGATTGACTGATTTTGATTATTATGAAAATTAATATAAATTCAAATTTAGTTTAATATGATCATTAAATATTGTAGTAAGATTTTGATTATTATAGTAAGATTTTCGTTATTGTATTTAATACAATCATTAAACAAAAAAATTAAGATAAATTTCCCAAAATATTCTTCTAAATATTGTAAAATACAATGCCACTTAATGTAATATATTCAATATGGTAAGGACAAATCTAAATTTAGTATTCTTTAATATATAGAAGATATGATCGTGACTTTTTCTGAACTACAAAAAACAAAGTTGATCGTGATAAGCTCCATTAAAATATCTTAAAAACACGAAAAACAAACGTATCTTAAATAAGTAAACTGGTTCTAATTAAAACCACAAGACAAGAAAACACAGCAAAAAACTTTAAACATACGTAGACATAATTAACTAATTAATACTTAATTAATTGAGAGGAGAATTCTTGGAAGTAGAGTCATTAAGATTGTCCATTAATCTTCAACGAACCAAAGCCATACGACGTCGTTGACTCTCAGAAGGTAACTTAACATCAGTAGCCAAACCAATAATCTCGAGGAATCGAACAATGTACCAAGATATGTCAATTTGCCACCATTCTAAGCCTTGTCTTGCTGATGACTCGAACGCATGATGATTGTTGTGCCAACTCTCTCCAAATGAGAATACCGAGAGCCACCTATTACCATTTTCAATTCGATTCATCATATATATATATAGTTTCTTATATATATATATATATTCATCAATATTTCTACCTAATTTTGAGGTTTAATAAAACCAATTTTAATAATCATAATATATATATATATATATATATATATATGTCGTACACATAATCTACAAAGCTCCTGCATATCTATCCGCTTAATCACCACGAAAGACACCAAGCATCCGATTTTAGTATAATCAGAACGCCTAAACTAATTTTTAGAACATTATATGGTCTTTTAGCAGAGTAGACCCCAAAAAAAAAAAATCCATTAAAATCAATTTGTTTTTGTTAACAAAAGTTCCTTCTTTTGTTAAAGAATTATTAACAAAAGTATTTATGCATAAAACCCTAATTTGTTAGGATTTAGCTCAGAACTGGACCTATCGATGATTTGATTCCTTGCATGTCAACGGAACTAAGGATGAAAATTTATTCACATGGTACTAAACTGAGGAAAACCTGTAATAAAATGATTGCTTTTATAGTTTATAAAATAAAATCTGTCAAAAGTAAAAAATAGAAAGAATATATTCATTTTGTATGTATATAAAAGACACTGTATTCTAACAAGTAATAGTAAAATGGACCCATAAAGAAAACATAGAATCAACAGATACATATATGTCGGGTTTTTTCGAAAGGTGAACTATAAAATAAATGCAATTGCAGTTGGTCCAACTGTATGTTACCCTTCAAATGAAATTTTGTTTTCTATCGTTTACTTGGTAAATGTGTCAATATTTATTATTCTGATCGAACTTTTCAAATATAGGTAAATCACCAACACCACCATCAAATTTTATAATATCTTGATTGTCTAATAGATTGACAAAAATTTGATAAAATTTTCCAAATCAGATTTGTACTTACCAAACATTACGAGAAGTGTCATTTGTTTTCCAAGTTCTACTTCCCCAAATATGACAAATAGAGTTTATGAAACAAGTCACGTGATGCTCCATTGCAACACCAATACCCTATATACAAAATTGTGAAAGTTCGTATTGAATTTCGCAACACTAATTTATATTTTTATTAAAAAAAAAGGAGATGAAAAATTAATATTACCATTCCCCAAGTGAGAAAAGACAAACCACCAAAGTAGTAGAGGATGAAACCAAATGCTAAAATATGGTAAAGAACTGTTCTTTGTAGAAATTTGTAATACCATTGTCTCTTTAAGTCTTCCACATTTGTTCTTCTTCCACACTAAACCAATAACATAATGATGATATTAAACCAAATTTTGATTTTGGTATAAGTAAACCAATTAATTTGAATTTAATTACCTTTTCAACGAGATAACCGGTATCAAATAACCAAAGGAGATGACTAAACCAAAAACCTTCATTAGGACTATGTGGGTCTCTATCGGAATCTGTAAACTGGTGATGGTATCGATGTGTACTCACCCAATCAATCGGATCTCCCTGTAACAACATTAACAAACTTAATTTAATGTTTCTGCTTTTTTTAAAAAAATTAAATTTTTAAGAAAACAACAAATTTTACTAAGAATCTAACGGTTGTAGTTGCAGGTGTGGGTCTATAAATTCATTTATACAACAATCTTTTAATATTAATTAACGGTTAACCTCAACTAATTAGTAAATCTTCAAAAGCATAATTTTATAGATTCTGACCAAATCTAAGGTATTAAGATTTATATTGGTCTGAATTATTATAAACTTTAATGTTTCGATTTTGAGACAAGACCCCACTAGTTTAAAGCTATGTTTTGTGTATTTTTCTAACTAACATTATTGTTAAAAAAAAAAAGGGATTGACCGATAGATCCAATATACATATAATTATATTACCTTTCATCTGGATATATATATAAAACGAAGGAAGAATACAACAATTAAAATATTTAAAGCGATGAATAACAAAATTATTTTTGGAAATGGACAATAAATTAGAACTATTAACAGAAAAATTACTAGTAATGAACTATAAAATAGTAGACTCGATAAAATACTATCCTGAAACGAAAGAACATACCACAAAGGAGAACTAGGTTAATGTGGATGATGAAATCTCCTATAGAGTGTAAACATGACTATATATTTATAGTTATTATTTTGACAAGAGAATAAAGAAGTGAAAGAGTATGAACCTGAATGGCAAGAAGGCCACAATAAGCGAAGAAATACTCAAGCCATTTAGGAACTTTAAAGCTCCGGTGAGCTAAGTTACGGTGGTAAGAGACAGTGATTCCAAGGCCACCAATTGTATAGACAATTAGGGCAACTTTTAAAGCAGGCCAAGTGAAATTAAAAGGAGCCAAAAGACAAAGAAAATGCACAAAGAGTGAAGCAAATGCTTTCACAATATCCAATCTCCTCCATTTTCTTTCCCACATTGATCTCTTCTTCTTCTTCACTATCTCAGCCTTATCGGCCGCCATTTTCCGGTGGTTCTCCTCCTTCTCCGATGCTGATAATGACATTTTTGTGTAGTTTTACGTATAAGTAAAGATGGGTTTGAAAAAAGAATGGGTTTTTCTATTGGAATTGAAGTTTGTAAGAAAGAGTGTTGTGATGGGTTTTGTAAGAGTATTGGTGTGTAATTTATAGTGGCATTGAGGAAGATGAATTAAATAAAGAGTGAGACTTATTAACGGACGCCGTAATTTATTCTCTAATGCATGCTCTTTTTATTTTTCTATCTGTAAATTGTTGCAGTTGGGACGTAGTCGTTAAAACTTCATTAACTTTGCTCTGTAAGAAAAATAAAAATAAAAAATATCGTTAGTTTTGAGAATCCATAGATTGATCGGTAGATGCATGTAACTATGTACGCATAAAACTGATACAGACCTCGAACTCTATTTAACTATTGTGATTTTATGTAATTCTTCTCTAATTTTTAATAGTTTTTAGTTTTATTTTATTTTAATTTATAGGGAAATAACTTTTGTTATTTTGTTAAATATTCACTTCTCCGTCTTTCTCAATTGAAATTGTGTTGTTTAGCATACTATTATTTGGAGTGTTAGAGAATTTTGAATTATAGTTTGAATTTTGAATTATAGTTTGAATTTTGTTCGATACAAAAATATCATGATTCAATATATATATATAAAAGATTTGTTGCCCTTATTTTTTTTTTTTTAAATTATTGAACTGCGTTCTTTGTTGCCGTTATCCGTATTTCTGACAATCAAGAATTTAAGAGTGTACCACTGATATTTTTGCAGCAATCAATAATATCACAAATTAGTCCCTTAATTAATTTCTTCTATTTGTCATGGATTTTTTTTTCATTTCAAAAAGAAATATTTATAGTGAACAATATACAAGAACGATATTACACTCCTCAAAAATAGTGGTTGAAATTGAAATTTTTTTGATACATAATTCAACCATTTATATTTGGACAGAACATGTTAAAGTAATTAATGAACAAAACTAAAGAGGTTCAAATTTTCTAAGGTTTACGTTTGTACCCATTAGGAAATTAATGTTCTAACCAACTGTTACAAGATTTGTAAAAGATATCAAAAAAATTCCCGAATTCTGTATATGTAGACCAATCAACGTAATGATTAATGAGTCTTATATGATTTTGGAAGAAATTAATTAATGTAATTGCTTAGCATTCATCTAATCTTGAAGGACGAGCTGGAAACAACATGCATATGTATATCTCAAAGAAGACTAATGATTCGTTCCTGAATAAGCAAATTAATAATCTAGTCTTATCATTTTATTTGTAATCATCTAATTATCTCCAAATTAAGAAAGATGTGCAAAGCACATGCATGTATTTAATTGGGAGGACTTAATTCTTGTAATCTGAGCAACTACTAATTTAATAAATCATATTTTTTTTCTAACAAATAACCAGTGAATCGATAATATTCGATTTATAGTCTAAGTTCTCCAACTCTAATTGGTGACTGTAAATCCATATAAACGTATATATACAAAAATTAATGGTGACTGTATTTTGCAAGTTAGTGTTAAAATTGTATAAAGCAATAAAAATTAATTAAATATATTTTTATTCATTTCCATGTAAATTCCTGAAAACACTATATATATGTACTATTTTAATATTTCTATAAATATACAAATTGGACCAAATATCCGGTTTAAAATTTCAAAATAAATTTTTGATTTGCTTTGTTTTTATGGATATCATATTTTATTATTTGTTTTGTTCTGAAATTTATACGGATATCCAATTTTTTGGATAAAATAAAAACGAATACCAAATAGAAACAGATTTCACAAATACTTGCACATATATCACCAACAAACTATGATCTTATAAGATCTTGGTGATGTAATGTTAGTTCATGAGAGAGATTAAAATCTAAGACTTAAGATATACAAAAAATGGTTGGAGCTAAAATATTCGATCTCTAGAGCCACTTTTTTCATTGTATCTGTAAATTGTTGCAGTTGGGACGTAGGCCTCATAACACTTCATTTACTTCTTGTAGTTGTAGTAGTAATATTATTACTAGCATTTAATATTTGTATATATATTTTTATTTATTTATTTGAAGCCATAGATGCATGTAACTGTGTAAGTACTAAGCTGACACGGAGCTCGATATTGACTCTTTTTGTTTATACATGTATATTTCATATACTACATTCACTTATAGAGCTTCTACTATTTTAAAAAATCAAAAAATTAAACAAAAATGTAATATATATTTAAGAATATCTTGTGACTTTATGGGGATGCTGGTTCAATGCATATAAACGAATAAATTGATGTGAGAAACCTTAATATCACACGAAACATTTAACAACCTCTCAAGTTCCATCCATCTATTTTTATTTTAAGTTCCATTTATTTTTTTCTACTGTATCAACAATATTAGATTCATGATTCAAACCTAATCCATTTACAAAATCTCTTATCCATATGTATACGTTGGATGGAGTCATACTTTTATTGGTAAGACTTTTGGTGGAGCATAATAGTCTTTTAAAAATCAATATGATTGGCTCTTAAAAGAGCATTATGCTCCATCAAAAGCCTCACTAATCAAGGCTCATGGAGTCATATTTTAGATACATGAACTATTAGCTGAGATATATAACCATCAGACTTAGAAAAACTCGATCTTAAGTTCCACCCAGTGGCGGAAACACTTGATGACGAGATGTGTTATATGACACTCATAAATTTTTAGAAAATATTTATTATTATTAATTTTTTTTAGTAATTGACTCCATTTCTAAAAGTATTTTGACACTCATAAAAGTAAATTTAACTATGACCTAATAAAATACACTTTAGCTCAATATAAAATAAAAATAAATCCATATGTAATTACTTAATCTAATTGATCAATTGTTAATCAGCTTTTTTCTCATATTCTTCTGAGTTAAAATTAAACCACTAATCACATAAATCATTCAAATTATTAAAAAATACTTTTGAGATGAATATTGTGAAGATGAATTTCCGTAACCGTATTGGTGATAATTTATTTATAGTGATTCTTTAATTTGTTTTATTAAGAAACATATACTTCATAATGTGATAAATAAAACAGTAATATATACTTTCGAATATGAATAAGTGTATGATATATCTTTAATATAACTATATTTGTAATGCCATTTTTTAAAGATTAAATCTATAAAGTTTAAGAAAAAATATATTTTTTACCCCATAAATCAATTTTCTGGCTCCGTCACTAGTTCTACCCATATAGTTATATATATTTATACTAAAACTTTTACACTTTCCATTCAAGAAATTTTGAGTTCAATACTTACTCACCTACTAACAATACTTGTACAGAAATTGATTTCGAGCAAGTACAAATTGTAAAACCATGTCTCTGCTGGTTTAGCCTTTGGTGCAAAGTTGTGAATATCTTTCAGTTTGGAAGGACAGTGTTTGTGTTGTAATTGAATGCTTAGTTAGGACCCATTAGATTTCGAATCTTCAAAAAAAGAACGACAAAAAAAATCCATATATATACTGTAGAAATAAGAATCACATAACAGTCAAAAACACACTTTGTCAAATATAAACTGCAAAGCGTCAGAGTTGATTTCGAAGACTTTCAGAGCGTCAGAGTTTCCTCCGTCCGGCTTTATTTATTACATGTTTTACTATCTTTTCGACTTTATATTTCATGATTGTAAGTTCGATCTATAATTTTGAATTCTAAGTAATGAAAGAAGTTGATTGACAAAAAAAAACTGCAAATACATATGAAAAAAATATATACAAGCAATTTATAGAATTGTACGTCTTTTACGATAAGGTCTATACGTACAATTTTTTGCCCAATGGATAGATATAGATATTATTAATATTTCTATGGGTGAGTTTGGTCCCATTTATATACATGTAACAATATTTACAAATTGGTCCTTATATATCAATGTGAGAAATTGAGAAAATCCTTTCATCAAATATATGGTCCATTTTCAATTTCTTGAGTGTCCCCACAATGGAGTGATGGACTATATATCAATTTCACAATTTAACTAATACTAAATATTTGTTTATGCAATATATATTATTATCCAACAGCATGTATATCAAAGTATTGAAGTAATCGATGAGTTGTTGGTCCAACCGTCCAAGGAAACGTTACATAGATAGAATGTATCAACCACCCATTTCTGAATGTCAGGTTTCAGTGATCATACCCATTCATTCATATCTTTGAAATCATTAATATAATTACATGTACAACTTTGAAATATACCAATTTGAGTTCCTTGTACAATGAAATATTTAGTTATATACATAATATCTAAACAAGAAAAAAAATATCTTTGATTAACTGGTCATTTTTCTTTTCTTCAATAGAATTCAATTTTGAAGAATCATGTAATCTTGTGTGATAGAAATTAGAGTTTTTAATAGAGAATTTTAAATTATGAACAAGACATTGTTAGAAATTAATAAATATATATATATATATATATATTTTCCGTCAACAATTATATTTGACAAGACCGACCTATAATTTCAAACATTTTTTTAATCTATCAAATGTAGTGGAAAGGAATTAAACCCTTTATACCAAAGTTATTAGATAAATAATCCTAACTAGCAGATTAAAAATAACTCGGCTAATATATTATTTTTAAGAAAATAAATAGAGAAAAGAAACATTAAAACCACAACTACACATAAAAAATAAATGAATAAAGATGTAATAGAATTATATTTGGTAAATCAAAGTATATGAGAAGAGAACCCCACAAGCTCACAGTGTAAATGCGTCATAACTCATAACTTCAACAACAATACATTTAATTAAATTTTGGAGCCAAAAAAGTCAATGATGCATCTGCAGAAACCCACAAGGGACCAGGTCCCAGTGTTTCTATTTTAACCACTCTTTTACCAAAAGTTCAAAGTTACTCTTATTTTTTATTTTATTGGGTCAGTTTTGTTTACCTAAATATTACCAATAGCTCTCAATAGAGTAATTGAAGAATCACATTTAACAATGACATTTCCTCTGTTTATGGGATCCTCATGACAATCTCATATTGGTCGGTCGGTCTCCAATCTGGTCCATTCACCGTTAAAGGCCATTCATTCGAACCTGCTCTGATACTGTTTTACAAAACATAAACAATTTATGCAGAAGATATTTATACACACACATATCTATATTTATACATATACAATAAAACATATTGATTCGCGAGGAGTCTCGTAACATATCGACTCCAATTTTTCAGGGAGTAGATATATTTTCTCGTCAATAATTAGATTGACAAGTCTATTTCTAATGTTTTTTCTTTTAGAGTTTGACTTGAGCGAGTCGCATAGTTCCTCATATTATTTGAGGTTTTAGAAGGTGATTTTGAGCTATACTCTATATATCAGTAGTACATGTCGATCCAATTTTTGAAGAAAAAATAAAAATCATATCTACTCACTATATAACTAGAAACATAAAAGTATTCGGAAAACCCTAATGTTTGAATGAGTCTGAATTGTGACTCCAACATACTATTTGAATTATTGAATATAATAACGAATTGTAGGTACAATAAATTCAACAACTTAAAAAGATGAAGCCAACCCTAATTTGATAGGTCGACACCAAACACCACCTTTGCAGAAAACTTCACTATTCCCTTCTCAAACTATAAAAAAATCATGCAAATGGACTCTTCTTTCTTAGCCGTAAGTCTACATTAAACAAAGAGTTCATTAGCTTAAACCAATATTTGACTAGATCGAAATAACATTCATTTATATCATTACTAATTTTGTTTACTTTGCCAAATTGTCAATTTGTATATTTGATTTGTTCATTAAATTGGTGCCTAATATACATAGGACTAGGATCGAGTAATAATACAGACTCACTAAGCCAACATGATCACGTGAGAAAACATGCAACACTCTTATTTAAATAGTATGAGATATCTGTTTTTCTTATTATCACCAATCTTTTTTGTCAACAAATTTTAAAAGTCCGCATCCATTACCTTAAATCGATCTCTGAAACAGTAAATAGTATAATGTTGAAATTTGTGATTTTCTAAGTTGAACGCTGGTTAAAAAATCAACTAGGTGGCCAAAAATATTTCCCTAAATATTTAATTTTGTGATGGGTCGTTTCATTTGGATATTTGACAAAATCATAATATAATATGGAATCCAGTTTATTACGTTTGAAACAAAGATTTAACAAATTTGTCTGAGAGTGATTTAGCATATGAATTAATAAAGACGAGGCCAAAGATTTTGTATAATAAGCAAGTAAAAAGAAATTACAAGGTCATTGAGGAGGGTTCTCGGCAAGTACTCTAAGTTTAAGACAATTACATAAGTTTGAGTTTAGGTTTCAAGTATGCTTTCTCTCTTGGTCTGAGTATCTCACACTTTTTATAGAGGGGTTTCATCTAAGATTTTGGTCTTCATGCGTTGAGCGTGAAGTATGATCGCGCCAGCTTGGTCTACTGAGCCAACAATACATTCGCCTTTTCTACCCGTATCAGCAGGTGTTAAGCTGCTTTATGAACAAAAACAATGCAATAAATGCTTTGCCGTGTCAAGCTCGTAGACCTATGACGAGACTCACAAACCAAAGATGTCATGGGCGAGGTCCATTAGCCAAATGTCTTCGTAGTCGATATATAGATTTGTCATAAGTGGATCTTTAGGGACGTATATCCACCTCCAACAAAATTTAGGGATGATAAATTTGATATAAAAAACTTATAATTACAAAGCGATTGTTTAATTACATAAAAAAACACACAACGAAAGAGTAACCAATAGAGTAGTGTATCCCATAATTAGGGTATGAACTTAAATATAGGCAGTTGAGAAGAAGCGTAAATGAGTCAACGAGTACGTGTAAGTGTAATCCTTTTCCAACATGTGCCTAATTTTTTCCCATCCGGCCCATAATTGATGGACCCACTCCAACTTATGAGTCCATTTACCCAACCAGTATCCTTTTCACAAACCAACACCAATCGAGTTTCCAAATTCAGATTCGGTTACGTTTCGTCAGCATCTTTAACAGAAAACATAGCACATGGCTTCAACATTTCAACTTCATGGTTAGTAATTTTGTTATGAAATGAGCTTCGGTTAAACTCAAATTGAACTTGTATCAATGAATCCTTAATCGATTTTACACAAATGTGAAGATTGAAGATAACGAATTTCAGGGAAATTGAAAGCCGTGAGACACGAGACTTTGATTACCCAGTTCGATACATCGTAATGATAGTGTCTACGTCTGGAGCCGGAAAGACCCAGCAATTCACTAATTGAAGAAGCGTTCAGCTCAATTGAGCCTAGAGATACAACAATGGTGAAAGAGAGAAGAATGATTCCGTTGGAATCGTTGTAACAGAAAACAACTGAAGAAGAAGAAGCAATAAATGGGTCTTCAAACCAAAAACAATAACTGGCTTCAATCCTCGTGATTGGACCAACGCCAAACCGACTTCTTTCTTCAATGATTTCTGGTTCATTAATACATGACCGATTAACCACAAGCCAATTCAATCTCCCTTGGTTCAAGCCTAAACCAAAGAATTGAATCAGTAAACCAACACTCATTTAACAATCTCCACCTTGATTCAATGTCTTCATCACCTCGAGAATTACAGCATCGGATCTTCATCACCGGCAAACTTGCTGCGAAGCAGCTCACCGGAGAAGCTTCAGAGTATCTAAAGCTTCTTCAAATTTCCGAACTGGAATGCTTTTGGTTAACATGTCGGCATGATTTCTTGAAGTGTGAATCTTTTCTACTTCAATCTCTCCTTCTTCTATGACTTCTCTTATGAAGTTGTACTTCACAGCCATATGTTTAGTTCTTTCGTGAAATGTATTGTTCTTCGACAAACAGATTGCGGATTGAGAGTCACACCACACTGTTTTCCTTGTTGACCCGAACCCCATATCACTTAACAACCCATCAATCCAGATTGCTTCTTTAATCGCTTCTGTTAGAGCTATGAACTCTGCTTCTGTGGTTGATAAAGCCACTGTAGGTTTAAGATTTGATTTCCAGCTCACTGTGTTTCCACCTACCGTGAACACATATCCACTGGTGGATTTTCTCTTGTCCAAATCCCCTGCATAATCTGAGTCACAGAAGCCATGAATATCAAATTCTTTACCTCTCGTGAACACTAGATTGAGACTTGTAGATCCTTTGAGATATCTCAGCAACCATTTCACTGCTTCCCAATGAATTTCACCTGGTTTACTCATGAATCTGCTCACCAAGCCAATTGCGTGTGCAACATCCGGCCTTGTTCCAACCATAGAATACATCACACTGCCAACTGCACTTGCATAAGGGATCTCATCTGTATCAATACACTCGCTGTCATTCTTCACTTTGGACAGCTTAAAATGTGCACCCATAGGCGTATTCACAGCCTTTGCATCTTCCATTTTGAACCTCTTGATCACCTTTTCTATGTAATTTGACTGAGACAGTCTCAAGACTCCTTCGGATCGATTTCTTTTGATATCTATGCCCAGGATTCTGCTTGCTGGACCCATATCTTTCATCTCAAATTCATCACTGAGAACCTTTTTGATTTCTGTGATTTTAGTCTTGTCTTTTGCTGCCAACAAAATGTCATCAACGTACAGCAACAAGTAGATATACTCACTTGATCCAACTTCCTTAACATATACACAAGAATCTCTATTGCTTCTAATGAAACCTTGGTTCAACATAAATGAATTGAACCTTTTGTTCCATAGCCGAGGGGCTTGCTTTAAGCCATAAAGAGATTTCTTAAGTAAACATACCTGGTCTTTCTTTGGATTTTGAATGAATCCTTCAGGCTGTTCCATGTATAGTTCTTGATCTATTTCACCGTGTAAAAACGCTGTTTTTACATCCATTTGTTCGAGTTCTAAGTCATCCTTTACAACTGTAGCCATAAGAATCCTGATTGATACATGCTTCACAACTGGGGCAAAGACTTCATCGTAGTCAATACCTTGCCTCTGTGTGAAACCCCTTGCCACCAATCTACACTTATACCTTTCTGATTCAACACCATGAATTCCAGGCTTCTTCTTGAAAAGCCATCTGCAGTCTATCACCTTAACATCCTTCGGTCTATCAACCACTTCAAATGTTTCATTCTTTATTAATGAACCCATTTCTTCTGACATTCCATCATTCCATTTGTCCCAATCTTTGTCTTTCATTGCATCATGATAACAATTTGGCTCTTCATAATCAATATCCTCTGCTGCAGTTAAAGCAAATGCTATATTTGTGTAATCTGCCATTTTAGGAGGAGCTTTTGCAACTCTCCTTAATCTGTCCCGAGCTAATTGATAATCACTTTGATCTTGAGATTTAGATGATGACTTTAATTCTGTATTAACTCTTCTAAGACTGCTTCTTATTTGGTTATAATCCACAATATCTGAAGACCTTACAGGTGTTGATAAAACTGGTTCAATCTCTGAACTTCCATCATTATCTGAATCTCCACCTTCATTGAAGCTTCCTGAAGTTTCACCTCTGTGAATACCTTCTGAGTTTTGATCCTTCTCCTTTCTTAAGATTGTCACGGACTTTGGAATGTCATCAGTAGTTTCAGAATCTGAAACTTTGAGATTTTCACGATCTTGCAGGTCCCTGTAAACAACACTTTCTTGAAACACCACATTTCTGCTTATGACACATCTTTGTTCTTCAAGTAACCAGATCTTGTATCCTTTCGTGCCTTGTGGATAGCCGATAAAGATTCCTTTTAATGCTCTGGGCTTAAGCTTTCCCTGACTTTGATGAACATAAGCCACAGAACCGAATCTTTTAAGGTGTTTATATCCTGGTTTTCTTTTGAGCCAAAGCTCTTCTAGTATATTGTGATCAACAGCTGTAGATGGAGATTGATTCACCAAATACGCTGCCAAAGCTGTAGCTTCTGCCCAGAAAGTTTCATCGAGACCTGATTCATCAAGCAAACATCGAACCTTCTCCATCAATGTTCTGTTCATACGCTCTGCAACACCATTTTGCTGTGGTGTGTATGTACATGTGTGGTGTCTTTCAATGCCATATCTCTTGCAGTAATCATCAAACTTCTTGTTACAGAATTCCAGGCCATTGTCTGTTCTCAACACCTTCAATTTTCTGTCAGTTTGAACTTCAACAAGCTGTTTCCATTCACAGAATTTATCGAATGTTTCATCCTTTGTCTTGAGAAATATTACCCAAACCTTCCTTGTCTTGTCATCAATGATGGACAAGAAATACTGCTTTCCAGACTTAGATGGTGTAACAGTAGATGAGCCCCATAAATCTGCATGTACATAGTCCAACACACCTTCTGTTTCATGCTTTCCAATATCAAAACTAAGTTTCTTCGACTTTCCCATTACACAGTGTTCACAGAGATTGAGGTCTTTAACATCTTTCTTCTGCAATAGACCTTTTCCCATCAAGGTTTTCATGTTGTTTAGGCTCATATGACCGAGCCTACTGTGCCAAAGCTTTGTAACATCCATTTCCTCAACTGCATTGAATACTTCATCCTTCTCTGTTTCACCATTTAGTACATACAAGCCATTCTTTAAGTCACCAGAAAGAGCAGTCAGATTGTTCTTAAAATACCTGACCTTTCCTTGTCCTCCTTCATGCTTATAACCCAACTTATCAAGAGTTCCTGTTGAAATAAGATTTCTCCTGAGTTCTGGTACATACTTGACATTGTTGAGTGTCCTTATTGAGCCTCCATGAGTGTTAATTCGAATCGATCCTTGACCTTGTGATACAAGGGAGTGATTGTCACCAAGTAGTATCTTGATTGATTCACCTTCTGTGAAATCACAGAACCAATCCCTTCTCGATGTCATGTGCGATGTGCACCCTGAATCAAGTATCCACAAGTCTTTTACCATCTGATCATTTACACTCAAGGCTTCAGAGAAAATCAATTTTTCGGTGATTACACCTGCTTCTCCATTAGTTTCATTTTCTAACTTTTTCTTCCTCGCAAAACAATCTTTCTTGACATGACCTTCCTTTTTACAGAACCAACAAGTAACTCTGGTCTTTGATTTTGATCTGCTTCTGCTTCTATTACTGTTACTTTGATTTCTATTAGATGATCGTCCCCTTTCTGTTGTATACAAAACAGTCGATGATCTTGCATCTGTTCCTTTCTCTTCTTGTATTTCTTTTTCAAGAGTCTTAGCTGATGATACTACATCTTGTACTGAAAGATGTTTGTTTCCATACTTCAAAGTATGTTTTAGCTGCGCATACTTAGATGGAAGGGATCTAAGTGTTATGATTGCTTGGGTCTCTTCTGGCACAGAGATATCAAGTGTTCCTAACTCAGCTATAAGCTTGAACATATCATCAAGATTTTCACTAACACTCTTTGATTCATTCATCATGAAGCCATAATACTTGAGCTGCAGATTGATCCTATTTGGAAGACCAGTTTCCATATACAAGCTATTCAGCAGAGCCCAGGTTTCTGCAGCAGTTTTACATTGACATACCTGTCGAAGAACTTTATCACCAAGGTTCAACAGGATTATGTCTCTGGCTTCTTCTGATCTTCGATCTTTTCTGGATCTGGTATTGTTTTGACTTGAGGAATTTCCGAAAACGAACCTTCATCTTCTTTCTTTCCTTCCGTCTTCGTAATCGTTATGGTCTTTGTCAATGTGAAATCATTGATCACGTCTTTATACCCAGAGACACCAAGATAGGCAAGCATGCGAATCTTCCATAGAGAGAAATCGGATTCACCATCAAATCTTTCGATTATTACTTTCTGATTTGACATTGATACTTCGAGCACGAGGCTCTGATACCACTTGTTATGAAATGAGCTTCGGTTAAACTCAAATTGAACTTGTATCAATGAATCCTTAATCGATTTTACACAAATGTGAAGATTGAAGATAACGAATTTCAGGGAAATTGAAAGCCGTGAGACACGAGACTTTGATTACCCAGTTCGACACATCGGAATGATAGTGTCTATGTCTGGAGCCGGAAAGACCCAGCAATTCACTAATTGAAGAAGCGTTCAGCTCAATTGAGCTTAGAGATACAACAATGGTGAGAGAGAGAAGAATGATTCCGTTGGAATCGTTGTAACAGAAAACAACTGAAGAAGAAGAAGCAATAAATGGGTCTTCAAACCAAAAACAATAACCGGCTTCAATCCTCATGATTGGACCAACGCCAAACCGACTTCTTTCTTCAATGATTTCTGGTTCATTAATACATGACCGATTAACCACAAGCCAATTCAATCTCCCTTGGTTCAAGTCTAAACAAAAGAATTGAATCAGTAAACCAACACTCATTTAACAAATTTCTTATAAGAAAATTTAGAAAGTCATTAAAATAAATGAATTCGTAGCATTCGACGGTCCAACCAAAAACTAACAACCACGTGAACCAATTTGACTCTAATACTTCGTCTCCGAGTTCATCTAGAACCAGCCATATGATCCAACGGTCAGTATTATTGTTAGCAGCAACACGGTAAAGCAGCTGATTATTGCCCAAATTTAGACAAAGTAAAAATAAAAACAGAGAATACGACACCGTATTTTGGTAAGAGTAAATCTTCTGATGTACACTAGTTTGAAGAATCCTTAATGGAAAAAGAATCTTCGTCTTCTTCATCCTCCTCTCTCGTCGGATCTCTCTGATTTGTTTCCTTCTTTGCTCCCATTTCTCTTTATCATCGTTTTTCTTTTCAGATTATTTTGTAACTTTTCCTTAACAATTTTTTTGTTCACCTTTTATTTTGGTCTCGTTGATCTCCCTTTGGACAATTCTGGTTTGCTTTTCTCAAGGCTTCTCCGGCTGATTAGATCTCTGTAAGTGTGTAAAAAGATCTAAATTTTGATGTTATTTTGGGTTTTCTTTTTGATTGTAGGGCTTAAATGAAGTGTGTGATTTTTCTAGGGTTTGTTTTCGTTGTCTGTATCTTCTTAGTTGAGGAATTGAAAGCTGAAGATTTGTAATGAAACCCTAATATTGTCTAGTATGGAATATAATCTGGTTCGTTTTTGGAAATGATCGTCTGTACGTTTGTGAGTTTTAGGTTAAGTTCTGGAAATGGATAAGGAGAAAACTCCTGCACCACCTAGTGGAGGTCTTCCTCCTCCATCAGGTCGTTACTCTGCGTTTTCACCTAATTGTAGCAGCTTTACAATGAAAGTTGAATCATCATTTCCTCCTTTGAATCCAAGTGGGAGCAGTTCAGATGCTAATCGATTTAGCCATGATATAAGCCGAATGCCGGATAATCCACCGAAGAAAATTGGCCATCGCCGAGCTCATTCAGAGATCCTTACTCTTCCTGATGATTTAAGCTTTGATAGTGATCTTGGTGTAGTTGGTGCTGCTGATGGACCTTCTTTCTCTGATGAGACGGATGAGGACTTACTGTATATGTATCTTGATATGGAAAAATTCAATTCTTCGGCGACATCTACTTCTCAAATGGGTGAGCCATCAGAACCAGCTGGGAGGAATGAATTAGGCTCGACTTCTAACCTTCAGAGTACACCCGGTAGCTCTAGTGAAAGACCGAGAATCAGGCACCAGCACAGCCAATCTATGGATGGTTCATCAACTATCAAGCCTGAGATGCTTATGTCAGGGAATGAAGATGTGTCTGGAGTTGACTCCAAGAAAGCCATCTCTGCTGCTAAACTTTCTGAGCTTGCTCTCATTGATCCAAAGCGTGCTAAGAGGTATATTTTTCGTCTCTTACAGTTTCTTTTCTATGTTAGCTAGTTTTAACTTTTAGGAAGCTGTATTTAAGTTTGATAAAACATGATCAAATTCTTGCCATCGTATCACTATCAGTTAGTTGAAGTAGCATGATACAGATACGGATATGGTATGGTATGTCTATAAAAATATAAGAAAAATACCTCATAGATCGAAAATCCTTAAAACCTTGATAAGGTATTCACATGAGCTTAGATTAATAAAGACTAAAAACCTTAAATGACTGAGAGAGATCAGTAAACCCGTACGCTAAAATGTTATCTTCTCTTTTAAGATTTATTTGGAAAAAAGTAAGTTATATCTTGTTTTACAATAGAAGCTTTCCCTACTTAACTCGAAACGTTTTGGAGCCCTCTCCATGATGTATCCGTCTACAAGAAGTTTTGGAAACGGCCTAGCTGGCTAGAATTGCACGAAACTGATCTATATGTTGCTATTACAATTTCAGTTGTTAACGTGATAGTCATATGAAGTTGACATTGCTTTCATGGAAAGTTTGTTTGTACAATTTTGGTTCAGGCTTCGTATGTACTGTGATCAACTCTATGTGTGTATGTTTTTGATACTGTTCATATGAAGTTGACATGCTGTGTGTCTTTTGGTAGTGTTCACCTCATTTGACATTCATTTTGTGTATCATGTGTTTATGTTTGTTCTTAGCTAGAGAAGATGCATGACCACCATTTGTCTCGTTTTATAGGATATGGGCAAACAGGCAGTCAGCTGCAAGGTCAAAAGAAAGGAAGATGAGATACATAGCAGAGCTCGAGAGAAAAGTACAGACTTTACAAACAGAGGCGACATCTCTCTCAGCCCAGTTGACTCTGTTACAGGTTTGTTGAATTAGTGTGTAGGGTCGTGCAGAAAAAATTTAATTGTAGACAATGATCTTTGTTAACATACTGTAAAATTTTGGTTTTAATCTTGTTCTCTTTTCCTCCTTATGTTCAGAGGGATACAAATGGTCTGAGTATCGAAAACAATGAGCTGAAACTTCGAGTGCAATCAATGGAGCAACAGGTTCACCTACAGGATGGTGAGGATATTTCCTTACCATCACGTTTCTTACGAGCTGATATTTCTTGTTAATTAACGTTTTCATCTCTTTACTAATCTTGATGCAAATAAATTCAGCAATGAGTGTCAAGAAGGTGTACAGAACTTAAATCCATGCCATTTCTGTGATCATGAATCTGGCACAACAAAATAAACACACTCCTTCATGACTTATTGTCTTTTTTGTGGTTAAGAAAGCCTCGTTATTTTCCCTGCACTTTGCTGTGGATGCTGATGCTTGATTGTTCTTCTTTCTCTATTTGACAGCATTAAATGATGCATTGAAGGAGGAAGTCCAGCATCTTAAGGTATTGACGGGGCAAGGTGCTTCAAATGGTGCATCAATGATGAACTATGGTTCATCATTTGGATCAGGCCAGCAATTCTATCCCAATAATCAGTCGATGCACACTATCTTAGCCGCTCAACAGTTCCAGCAGCTCCAGATTCAGTCACAGAAACAACAGCAGCAACAGCAACAGCAACAACAGCAGCAGCAGCAATTTCAGTTTCAGCAGCAGCAGCAGCAACAGCTTTATCAGCTTCAGCAGCAACAGCAGAGGATTCAACAGCAGGAACAACAAAGCGGGGTCTCAGAGTTGAGAAGACCTATGTCTTCTCCTGGTCAGAAAGAGAACATGACATCATCGCCTGATCTCGAGGCTCCATTGACAAAAGAGTGAAGAATATAGATTGTGTTGATGTCTAATTTAGTGAATTACTCATGAAAAATCTCCTTTCTCATTCCTATAACAGAGCCATCGCTTTTTCTCCCCAATCAAGTGTGCATTTGTCGTAGGCTCGTGGACTTGGGATTTATTGCATTCCAGAGTTAGAAGAAAAAACAAGACAGCTTAGAAGTTGTGTTTAGAATCTTTTGGTGAAGCCTTTTTTTCCTGTTGGTAGTTTACAATCTTCGTTTAGTATGGTACCTAAGCTCTTAAAAAGTTCTTAGTCATTTGTTAGAACTGTCTTTTAAAATCTGAGTCTGTAGTCTTTTAACCGTATTCAAATTCGTTGGCCTTTGTTCATTTTGGTTCTTTGAAAAGGTTTATTTGCACTTCGCTTCTAAGCTTTTCATGTCTGAAGAGGATCTTGGTTCAGTTTCAAAACAAACGATAATTACAGAGAGAAATGAGTTTTCCAAGGATGTTGGATTACAGATTTATCAACTCAGTTAACACAAAATAGTAGAGACAGCAATCTTCCATAGCCAAATCAAATCAAACTGAAACTGTCCTTCACAATATTGATCTCCTGCAACAGCAAACCGAAACCTCTCCTGTAGCCATGGGGGACTGACCTTGTCTTCATGTTTGCTGGAGTTGAAGAAAAGATTCAAGCAATGGAGATGACGCTGAGAAGCAAGCGTTTTTGTACATACATGACAATGCTTAGCATAGCCTCCTCCTAGCACACTTTGGAGTCGTCCTGCAATCTTAGCCTTTGAGAGAGTCCTTCAAAGAGAAAGGAGGAAACGCATCCTATCATAAGAAATGAAATAGTGTTTTAGCATAAGCACTAATCTACAGTTAAATAGATAATGAGTAAATACTAAACTACTGTGTTACTTTGCCATTTTCCTCAGTCAAGTACTGTCTCACAGCTGTCACCTGCTGTATGAGCCTTTCCATTGGTGTGTAGCTTGGGTTGTTTGTGTATTCTGGATGATGTGAAAAATGAGTTAAAAACTTGTAATTTGTAAATGTCACACGAGGCAGAAGAGTTTGGAGAAAAAATAAACACTGACCAAGAATTGTGCGGTTTAGATTATCGGCAACCTGTTGTCTGTATTCGGAACTCAAAAGATGGAACATTGGGGATTTTTCAGGGTCCTCATAAGCCAGCAATGCCATTACGTCCTGCCTCAAGAAAAACAAGTCTCCCATGATTTTGAAGAATAGAAAACGTAATATGCCTATATATCAATACTGGTGGATATAATAGAGGATCAAACCAGATTTAGACTTACTTCAAGCTTTTCTACATATTTTTGGACTTTCCCAAAAGGAGCAAATCTTGTCTGAGCAAATTCAAGTGCTTCTGTGCTGTACATGCAGAGAACCATTTTATATATTTCAATGGCACTCAAAAACCTGAGTTCTTTTTGGGAAACCAATAATTAATTCTCACCAGCTCCCAGCACAGACTAGCTCCACAAAATGAAGGCATAGAAGATCAAAGTGTAAATCCTTGTTTTTCTCAAGCAAGTCTTGTGCTATTTGTTCAGTTAGTTCAACAGCCTTCAACGCTTTCCTCTCCAGTATAGAATGTATTATTTCTGAATATTTAACAATCAATCAAAACATCTAATCTCAGAGAGCAAAAGCAACATTTAGCAGCAGGTGAAAATATGAAAGCGAAGTTGTAGTCACGTTTTCTTCTCTGCATATTATCACGATCAATAGCGGGTTGCTTTATTCCAGAACAAGAAGCAAGTGTGTCCGCAGTTTCATTGAAGCAGTTATGGAGAAGATATGACAGTACAATGCTGTGAATATCATTATCAGCCACAACCTGTTTAACAAAGAATCGAAATATGAATTCCCAGTTTACATATTCCGATAATTCAATATAACTTTAAAGTACTAAGGAGAGTAGTACGACTTCCAACTCAGGATAAAAGCCTAAATTTACCAGTTTGAGTAAATGATTCTAAGGAATACAGAGAGACCATCATAGAGAATAGTTGATTTGTTGTCTCTAAACTGACCTAAGATCAAATTCCAGAGCTCCAAATTCTAATGGCCATTCGTTTTTGAAGTTTTACAAGACCGCGATCTGATTTCACAGTCAGCGCCAATAAACAAGACGATAAGCAATTCATATCCATTGATATATTGCAAAGACCTAACACAAAAACTAGAACAATCCATAATCCAATCTAATGAAAGCGAAATGATCACCATGGAACAGAATCTTCAATCCTAATCTCAAAATCTCGAGAGAACTCATAAACATTTCGACACAGAGCATAATAACTTACGATGTGCTCGAATTGACGAGAATCCATATTCTTTCAGACGATCCGTGTAATGCTTCAGTAAATCTACTCGAAGCCGGCGCGAGAAGCAAGTATATGGTCCTCCGACGCCGGTGGATAAGAAGCGAGAGAGAAGACGACCCAAATTGAGTGAAGTGTGAGACCGGAGAAACGCCGAATAATCGTTACGATGTGGAAGTGAAAAAAAATGTAATTTGGAATTTTCCTTATTATTTTCCTTTATTCTTTTTTTTTATAAAAAAATTAATACTTTTATAAGGATAATAATAATTAGGAAAAACTAAAGCGTTACGCTACGAAGGATTTATGATTGATCTGTTCGTAGCTTCCTAATCCAAACAATTAAACAAAAATCAAAAGAATTTAGGAAAACAGGATTATCATTATCTTCTTCAATTCTTCAAAGTTTTCGTCTTTTTTTCCCCGTGAAAAATTTACAATTCTGAATTAGGGTTTTGGATAATCCTTCTCTTCTTCGGCTGCAGAAGGTTAAAAATTCATATTTTCTTCTTGATTTTAGACTTTAAAATTGAATCCTTTTGTGAATTTTGTCTATTTGAACCTGGAGTTTCTCCTTGTGATTATTGTAGCCGATCCTCCTGAAACTCTAAAACCTGTTTTCGTTTTTTCTGGGTTTCGTCTGCTCTGTTTCGTTCGGATCAAAAGAACATAGATAACTTTTCTCTTCCCTTTCTTCAAGTCTGGTTTTTTATCTGTGTGGCGTGTACAATTCTGGGCCTGTGTTTTTCTTTTGAAAGTAATGCATGTTATTCCTGAGCAAGCTTAGATTTCTAGTAACTCACAGAATCATGTGTGATGATACTGAATTCAATGTAGTTATTCAAAAATCAGCCAATAATTTTGATGATTATGGAACTTTTTAGTCCGATTTGTTCACATCTTAGCCTACAATTCGTATCAATTTACTAACTTGATTTTAGTTTCTGCGAAGCTTTGAATTGAATCCAAGTTGCCTACTCAATCTCTAAGAGGTTTTGTATTTCACTCAATCTTTTAAAATCTTACTTTGGCAAGATATGGATACTAAAAATTGCAGATGCTTTCTTGCTTAAGTTAATAGGCTTTGGTCTGCATGATATCTGTTCTCTGCTTTGTGTTTTCTGATCATAAGCTTTGGTCTTCTTGTCGTCTGCTATGGGATTGATTTCCTCTCTCAAGGATTAAAATTTTGTGTCCTTGTGTGTTGCAGATTTTAAACAAGATATGGCTGGCTCTAGTTGTGAAGAAACTGAGCCAGAATGGATTAAGAGAGTGAAATCAGAGGGAGCTGTTCCATGTCTTAAGCTAGATAACTGCAGTAATGGTTGGACAACTCCATCTCCTCAAACATTTATGGTTAGAGGACCAAATTACTTCTCTGACAAAGTTAAAATACCAGCTAGTGATTTCCTTCTGAAGCCTCTAGGTTTTGATTGGATTAAAGGTCCTAAAAAGCTTTCTGAGATCCTAAATTATCCAAGCAGCCGAATTAGGAAAGCTATCGATGATGAGTTTCATACAGATGGAACTAAGCCTTTTGTTTGGGCATTCAATCTCCAACTTCCTCACAAAGACAATTACAGTGCTGTGGCTTACTTTGTTGCCACAAAGCCTATCCTTGAAGGCTCCTTAATGGATCAGTTTCTGAAAGGAGATGATGGGGTCAAGAAATCGAGGCTTAAACTGATTGCAAGCATTGTCAAAGGCCCTTGGATCGTTAGAAAAGCTGTTGGAGAGCAAGCGATATGTGTGATTGGACGTGCATTGTCTTGCAAATATATCACAGGAGAGAATTTTGTGGAGGTTGATGTTGATATTGGTTCATCAATGGTCGCTAGTGCCATTGTTCATCTAGCATTTGGTTACATCACAACATTGACTGTTGATCTAGCATTCCTCATTGAAAGCCAGACTGAATCAGAGCTTCCAGAAAAGCTACTAGGAGCTGTGAGATTCTCTGAGCTCCAGACTGAGTCAGCAACGGCTATTGAACTGTCTTCAAGCACCAGTAATGACTCGTCGAATCAAACTACCTCAGAGCAGTCAAGCTGGTGGAAATCTATTGGAAATGGATTCTCTAATCTACTCCATCAAGATACAGCCAACATAAACAACAACAATTCTCATGGAAATAACCAAAAAGATTCAGATGTCAAGAAGCAGTAATTTTTTTGTTTGAATTACTTCATAATTCTTTTAATATTTTATCGATTTTATGATAAAAAAGAAACAAACAATTCTCTGTTCCTAAAAAGTCTGAAAATGTATAGTGGACATGAATTACATGGTTGGATATTTTAGTGATTGAAATTATCAAGAAAACCAAAAAATTGACAGAACAAAAAAATATCTGATCGAATGGAACATATTACATAAAATGTCGTCATTCCAAAGAATAAATCAAAATGTCGTTTTCCAGATTACAGGAAGGTCTTGTAATATTTTACTAATGGAGAGTCTCACTTTTGTCTACTTACTGATTTTGATTGCAACCCAACTCATTCTTAGCTTAACACCAAACAGAAGGATGTTTCTCAAAAAATCAAGTAATTTTGAGTCTTTAATTTTTATACTTATTTAAGAACCAAATATACCTATCTGACTTGTTTAGGTCAAGTGACTCAGATCCATATTTTCTATACCTATTAAGAGCAATTCAGCTTGATTCTACTATATATTCAGATATTTAATAGTTAAAATAGAATTAATTACCTAAAAATATCCATATACCACATATACTTAACAATACTGAAAAAAATTAAAAAAATTTATCTCAAAATTTTCCTCATGTATTCAATTCATGTTAATCAGATATATGTTTGGTACTGATTTGATTTTAGATATTAGAGAAAACCTATCAAATATTTTTCTCAATTTTTGATATTATCTGATACTTATTATTTCAGATCGATTCTTGTTCGAGTTTTTTGTCTGGATTGTTTACTCACAGCTAAAAATAATAATGAACATATTGAAACTAGTAGCATTAAATGTTGACTCGAAAAGCATCGAACTCGAGACGCTCTCGACTTTGACCTAACTCAGCCACCAACGTTGTCTTGTTTCAGGAGCGAGGACGATTGGAGGCTCCCATAGGTCTACCGTCTTCGCCGCTCGCTTCCCACTTTGGTCCATGTATTATAGTTGTAATCTTAGGTTTGTTGCGGCGAGTTATGTGGAGCTCCTTCAGACCAAATCGGAGATGATAGAGGGCGGGTTCACTGAAGACATAGCTGTTGGTGGGGGTGGAGAATCAACTTCCTCGCTTGATGTGGAGAGCTTGGCTCTCAGATCCAATGAGTTACTAGCTAGTCTCTATCATTCCATGGTAGTTTTTCTCTGTTCATCTTCATCGGGGCCTTCCCTTTGTCGTCAGGTGAAATTTGTAGAATCTATGGATCCTCGGGCAGTGTCTTCATCGGGATCTTCTCGTCTTTGCCAGATTTTCTACTCTGCACTCGGTTTGGTTTCGTTGGTTTTACTCCCCCTCAATCTTTGTTTTTGTGTGATTTTTTTTGTTTATTCCAACCATAGTTTGTATGTTTTGGTTGGTTTGGTTCATACTAGGACTCTTTGGGTATGAGCTTCCTTAGCTAAATTTTCGTTGTAATTGCTTGTCCTGGTTTAGAGCTATGTGTTCCTCTCCGTCTCGATCCAAAAGTTGCTCTCTTTTGAGTACAGTTTGCTCGGTTTGAGGATGTTTTGCTCCTTGTCCGCATGCCATACACTCAATCGAGGTCTGTTTTTCTTGTCTGGTTTCTGCTGAGATGTCAATCGATCGCTAGTTTCGACTTCGCCTATTACCGGGAGATTTGTAGGAGTACATTATTGTACATTCTTTCCGGTCCAGAAGTTTCGATCTTCATATATGAGGTGCTTCTATTCGCTATAGGAAGTTTCGACATCCAATTGATTGTTTAATTCTTAATTTTTTTAATCAGCTTTTCTTGTTTGGACTTTGTTTTCAGAATTATCTAGTTTTCCGCGGACTATTGTATTTTATCTTTGTATTCCAGATGATTATTATCAATACATGAATGCTTTCTGGTGAAAGAAAAAAAATGTTGACTCGAAAGGCTGAACAGAATCTTTTATTTTATTAATACAAAAGAAAACCAAATCAAGAAAAAGCAAGTGTAAATATAAAAATGGAGTTAGATAAGAAGAGGAAGAAGGAGAGCCACAGAAGATGAGTGGGCTCCACGAGACCTTGCTGTAAGCAGCAGAGTGTTTCCTTTTGATTCATCAAGTCCTTATCTTCTTTCTTCTCTTCTTCGTTCCCTTCACCACTAATTCTCCTCCACACAACTTGTTCTCTCTGAATAACAAAACCAAACTCTCTCTGTATTCATCTCCATTTTCTGTCTCTAGCTTTCTTCTGCTAACAAAGATCCAGATTTAAGCAAAAACCCTTCTTGTAAAACATTCTGATTACTTCCTAATAATCTAAAGGGTCTCTGTTTATTGCTTGGTTTTTGAAGATGAAGATACAGTGTGATGTCTGTGAGAAAGCTCCGGCGACAGTTATATGTTGTGCTGATGAAGCTGCTTTGTGTCCTAAATGTGACATAGAGATTCACGCTGCTAACAAACTCGCAAGCAAACATCAACGCCTTCATCTTAACTCTTTCTCCACCAAATTTCCTCATTGCGATATCTGCCAAGTAAGTTCTATAGATTTGTCTCTCTTTCTCACTCTGTTGCTCTTTCTTCTGGATGATTGATTAGATTTTGTCGAAGTTCATTAGTTTAGATCTTCATTAATTACAAAGTTTTGATCTTTCTGTGGAAGATCTATTTGTATGTGTTTTTGTTTGTTTTTTGAGACTAGGGTTTGCTCAATCTGTTTGTTATGACTTGTAGGAGAAGGCAGCTTTCATTTTCTGTGTGGAGGATAGAGCTTTGCTATGCAGGGACTGTGATGAATCGATCCACGTAGCTAATTCTCGATCTGCAAATCACCAGAGGTTCTTAGCCACTGGGATTAAAGTAGCTCTGAATTCAACTAGTTGTAGTAGAGAAATTGAGAAGAATCAATCTGAGCCTTCCAACAACCAACAGAAAGCTAATCAGATTCCAACTAAATCCCCAAACCAGCAACCACAACAACCTTCTTCTGCTACTCAGCTTCCTTGGGCTGTTGACGATTTCTTCCACTTCTCTGATATTGAATCCACTGATAAGGAGGTAAGTATGAGAACTGAGATTCATTGTTAAATACTTATGTATCACTTTCTTTGTATCAAGTTCTTTTATTGACTTCCTCTTGTTGTTTAAATTGAGCAGAAAGGACAGCTTGATCTTGGGGCTGGAGAGTTGGATTGGTTTTCAGACATGGGATTCTTCGGTGATCAAATGAATCAAGAGGCTCTTCCTGCAGCTGAAGTTCCTGAGCTTTCTGTTTCACATTTAGGTTATGTTCATTCATACAAACCCATGAAGTCGAATGTTGCATACAAGAAGCCAAGGTTCGAGATCAGAGATGATGATGATGACGAGGAACACTTCATTGTCCCTGACCTAGGCTAAAACATGTATGTAAGCTTTGTGTAGATATTCTTCAAAGCCTATCTGCATAAGGTCAATGCATGGAGTCAATGCCATACCTTTAGTTTTGTCTAAGTTGAGTAAGCTAGTCTGAGAGCTTATAATACATGTCTTTCTTTTTGGTCATGTCTGTGTTTGAGTTTGTTCATATCTCTTGAACATGGTGTTTGCATTATGGTAATAACCCAATAAAGACCTAAAATTTCTTCATATAATCTATGATAAGCAGAAAGAGTGAAAACAAAAAATAGAAGCTTGAGGATCCTTTTTTTCAAAATCAGAATCATCAACAGAGATACAACCACAAAGTAAAGAAAAGGCAGAAGATTGAAGATTAAACGATTCTATTTGTCCTTAAGAAAACTGAGAGCTTCACAATCTGAAGGAAGAGCAGGAATGGCTCCTTTTTTAGTTGTTGTGATAGCTCCACAAGCATTGGCAAATCTCAGCACTTGTCTCAGTTTCTCTTCCTCCTGCTTAAAGAAAGATAAAAGTAGAATCTCTTAATTCGACTAGAAAGATTTATTCAATTGATCAGTACACACAGATTCAAGATCAATGAGAGTTAATTAACCTCGAGTATGGATTGATGATCAACGATTTGGTTTAGAAGAGCACCAACGAAGGAATCACCAGCTCCAGTCGTATCTACTGTGTCCACATGAAAAGTTGCAACAAATCCATGGAAATTCTACACACCAGAGAGACTCAGTTTAGCGTAACTTACAAGCTACAACAACACATGTGAGAGCTTTTAACCAAGATGATGATGAAGATTGATGTAGGATTATGGGACATTACCTTTGTGTAATAACGACAACCCTTTTCGCCGAGTGTAACAACCAGTAGCTTCAAATTAGGATGCCATAGAGACATTGCTGTCTCATCATCGATTGTTTTGTTTCCAGTAAGGAACTCAAGCTCAACATCACTGACCTTAATGATATCAGCTTTGTCCCAGATGCTCATGATTTGTGTCCGAGCTTCTTCAGGTGATGGCCAAAGAGATTTCCTCAAGTTTGGGTCGTAAGAAAGAAGAGCTCCTGCTTCTTTAGCCACTTCCATTGCTTTCATATGAGCCGATCTACATGGCTCTGTTATCAAACTTATTGATCCATAATGGAACACTTTTGCCTGCCAAATAAATAAGAATATACATCAATCAAATCTCCAACCTTGTGATAGAAAAGCCTGGACAAATCAAAAGACCAACGAGTAAAATCTTGAAAACAAGTCATGCGGGTGTGGTCCAGTGGTAGTACTGGAATTTGGGAAGGTAGTAATGTGTCATCCTGGGTTCGAGTGCCCCTAGAAAAAAAACCACATTCGTGCGTGGGGGCAGGAGTATTCACATGGCTTTCCTAGCCCTGAGATTAGTCCATTGACCCGTGAACTCGTTGAAGGCTCTGGAGAAAAGTTTTGGCTGGTCTCGTGCTTATAGTTTTCCGTTGAAAACAAAAAGAAAGATTAACGTACGGATCTGATTAGTTCGAGGTTGAGTTCGTCTGGCCGGAGAAGCATATCGGCGCTAGGATTCCGGTAAAACATAAACTCTCGTTCTCCATCAGAACGTAGAGTAACAAAAGCGAGTGCAGTTCTGGCTCCTTTGTCAAATTTGATCCCCTGATCAACAACACCATTCTTCCTCAAGATTCCACCAAGCATATGACCAAAATCATCGTCACCAAGTTTCCCAACGAAGGCAGCACGACCTCCGAGACGTGAAACGGCGATGGCAACGTTGGCCGGAGCACCACCAGGAGCTTTGAGAAATCCAGTTGATTCAGAGAGGGAAACGCCAGATTCCGTGGGGACGAAGTCAATAAGCATCTCACCAAAACTCACAATGAGGCCTCTCTCACCATTAGATGTGGCCATATGAACATGATCGAGTCTGCGTTCGAGAGATCGGAGAATGAAAACGATAGAGAGTACGAAAAGTGAACGAAGTGTTGAGTAGTTTATGTAAGGGTTTAAGAGAGTTAAGACGGTGTTTAAATCTTTTGAAGTCATTTTTCACATAAATATTTTTCAAATAAAACATAAACAATTCAATCCTTGATACTATATATATATATATATATATATATATATATATATATATATTTGTTAACTAAAAATAGACTCTATTATAAATTGGGTCAGATTTCTTACCATTTCTGCAAAATACACTTTTGTCTGCTTTTGATTTTTTTTCTGTATTTGTAGTTTGTCTTTTAGGGTCCGATGGATAACATGTGTCATGTAAGAAAATATATTTACTAAATTAAACGTAAATATTGCATTTTGAAACAATCAAATTTTAGTATATTTTATTAGGTTCAATGAATTCAACGTTTCTGTATGGTTATGATAAACATTTCTATAGGTTTATAGTGGTAATCAAAACTTTGTGTACTGGATAAGATCAAATCTTTTTCATATAACAAATTCGACTATTGTATCAATATAATGACTCCGATTAGTAATTGCACAATTGTAATGGCATTTTAAATACGGTTTCTGCAAAATAAATTCAATCAACATGATACGCATGATGATGTTTTTATCGAATTTGTAAGTTTTCTCACCTAGAAAAACCAACAAAAAAACATATTTTTGTTGATTGTTTGCATGTAATATCTTATTCTAAAAGTTTTTTTCTCCAGTTTTCATTCCGCAACTTCATTTGCAGGTTAAACTTCAAGCTGACAACAACAAAAGACTTAAAGAATCCCTCAATTTCAAATCAAAACGCAAATAAAATCACAATTTACGAGGAGCCGCACAACACAATTTGGTGAATTTATGATAGGTTTGACGTTTCTTTTTGTCTTTAAGAAAGTTGAGAGCTTCAATCTCTGAAGGAAGAGCTGGAATGGCTCCTTTTTTAGTCGTCCTGATGGCTCCACAAACATTTGCAAATTTCAGCACTTTTCTCAATCTCTCTTCGTCCTAAATCCAAAGAAAACAACCAACAAATATCAATAAATTGCATGTAAGATAATATGTAAGTGTCTAACAAACTTTCATATCCATAGGATTAGTCAGATTCGTTCGGATTATATATCCTCAATACAAAAGAAATTTGAATGTAATCTACGGACTAAGGAAGGTAGTTCATTCAATTGAGTTCATACCTCGAGTACAGATTGATGATCAACAATCTGTTTCAAAAGCGCCCCAACGAATGAATCTCCAGCTCCTGTAGTATCCACTGCATTCACATCGAATGTCTCGACAGATCCATGGAAGTTCTAAGCAATGAGACTTGTAAAGTTAGCTTCTTTTATAACCAAAAAGATTGTTTATGGGACATTACCTTAGTGTAATAACGACAACCCTTTTCGCCGAGAGTAACAACCAAAAGGTTCAAATTGGGATGCCATAGAGACATTGCTGTTTCATCATCGATTGCTATATTTCCTGTAAGGAACTCAAGCTCAACATCACTGACCTTAATGATATCAGCTTTGTCCCAGATGCTCATGATTTGTGTTCGAGCTTCTTCAGGAGATGGCCAAAGAGGTTCCCTCAAGTTTGGGTCATAAGAAAGAAGAGCTCCTGCTTCTTTTGCCACTTCCATTGCCTTCATGTGAGCTGATCTACATAGCTCTGTTATCAAACTTATTGATCCGTAATGAAACACTTTCGCCTGAAGAAGAATACACAGCAATCAGATCTCCAACTCTATGTTATACAATTAGTAAAAATATACATAATTCACTAGTATGACTAACCGGAAAGAATTCGTAGATAGCAAATATGAAAACAGTTACAAAATATCATCAATCAGCCACAAATTTCTAGCAATGACCGTATAGATACACAGTAACTAAAAGAAAGTTGGTATACGGTCGTTGGTAGAAAAAACTTATCTTTAGATTGCGCAACTTTTATTATTTTTCGTTGGCTATTTAATAATTTTTCGTAACTATTTTTCATAGCTGCCATCATGGTTAGATCGTGGCTATTCAGTGAACAAAACGTCTGGTCAAGTCAAAAGATTAAACGAGTAACAAGAGAAAGAAAGATTTACGTACAGATTTGATTAGTTCGAGATTGAGTTCATCTGGCCGGAGAAGCATATCGGCGCTAGGATTCCGATAAAACATAAACTCTCGTTCTCCATCAGAACGCAGAGTAACGAAAGCGAGTGCAGTTCTTGCTCCTTTGTCGAAATTAATCCCTTGATCAAGGACACCATTCTTCCTCAAGATTCCTGCAAGCATATGACCAAAATCATCGTCACCAAGTTTTCCTACGAAGGCTGCGAGACCACCGAGACGTGAGACGGCGATAGCAACGTTGGCCGGAGCACCACCAGGAGCTTTGAGAAAACCAGGGGATTCAGAGAGGGAAACGCCGGATTTGGTAGGGACAAAGTCAATAAGCATCTCGCCAAAACTCACAATGAGACCTTTCTCAATGTTGGATGATGCCATTTGAACAAAATTGATTATCTGTTCGAGAGGTTGGAGAATGATAACAATAGAGTATGAAAATGTGAAGGAAGCTTTGAGTAGTTTATATAATAAGGGTTTATGAGAGTGAAGAACAAGTAACCATTTATTCTAATCTTATAACATTAGGAATGAATAAATAGATGAGATTTATTGTTCTATTAGGATATATGATATCTGAAATTTCTGAAAAATTGGACATTCTAGCTTTCAAAAATATCTTCAAGGATTATGTTTTTTTTGTTCAATAAGAATTAAAGATAGATAAGAATGGTGAAGAATTAAGGAATATAAACAAAAAATAAATTGGATAAAAGAGGTCTAGTATAAAATGGGATTTCCCGTAATCAAATTTCGATGAAAAAATAACAGATATGATATTTTACCACTTGACCAAACATGGAATATCCAACTTTTTAGAAATTTCAGATATTATATATTTTGAATTTCAGATTTATTAACATTTATGCAAAATTTCTTTATTCTATTTTTTCTCTAAATATAGTTGATAATTGTCTGTATAATATTTAAAAATTATATATCCTTGCTTGAAATATCAAACTTTTTAGAAATTTCAGATTTATTAACTTTTCTGCAAAAAAAAATCTATTATGTTTTCAAAAAAATTTCTTTTATAAATGTAGTTGATAATTATCTGTCTATCCATTTTTTTCTAACTTAACAATATCATATTGAATAAAAAGCTGACTTCCTAAAATAAAATTCGGATAAAAGAGAGATCATACTAGCACTCAACCTCATAATCAAATACACTCAACCACATATATTTTTTAACTAAATTTATTAAACGTAAGGACTACATTTTGAATATTCTTGAGTAATAAAATTGAAAGAGTGTTAGTTTGAGAAACAAAATTTTGGTGGATTCGTTAATAATGATATAACATCCTTGTAAAGGAAAATTTATACACAGAAAAATATTCTTCATCGACTTTCTTGATTGATTCACCATTCAAGTTATTCTCCTAGAAAAATCCCTAACTCTTCTAATCATCATATTCGCAAACTACACATACCAAAACTATTAAAACCTGTTTTGATCATCTTCATAAGCACTGAAATAAGTATAGAAGAAACAACGGAAACCACTGTTCTGTTCTTTATTTAAGCTCTTTCGCAATCTCTCTATCTGACTCAGGCAAAACTGTTTCATCCGTTAAGATGGGATCTCCTGCATTTCTGTTCTTGTTACGTTCCGGTGCTTGTTCCTGGTTCATCATTGATTGCATGTCCTGCATTCTTGTACGGACAACACTCGTAACCAAAACTGCAATTAAGTAATGGATTGGTCAGTGTTACACAGTGGTATGAATGATCTCATGATCAATATATGAAATATTGGTCAGTGTTACTCTAAACAGGTAATTAGAATGACAGAAAGATAATCATACTTGCAGCAGTGCCGATAGTCCAGATCCAAAGGATCTTCAAGCCAGGACTCTTCTCTCTTCCCATTTCCTAGTTATCACAAATTTATACCAGTTTTTAGTTGAGACAAACTATAACCAGAGTAGAGTTTGGCTAAACAGTGACCAGAGACCTACTTCAACAATTAAGAAGGTTATGTATCTTAAGACAAAACGATAAAAAGCATTCATAAACAATAACAAGCATTCAACCTTGTTAGGGTTCTAAGGCATTGAGAAAATAGAGTCTAGAAACAAGATCAGTCTGTAGTAAGCTAAATGAGATTATAACAAGCTTAAAGATTGCATAAACATCTTCCAGCAATCATACATATAAATGAATGAATTAGACCTACATAATTGACGAACCCACCACATAGAGCCTTCAGAACTCGGGTTTCAATTTTTTAAATACAATTCTCGATGTTTAAAGCCCTAAATATGAACCCCAGATTCCAAAACCGAACCCTAAATCTCTCGAATACAGCTACACGAGTTTCACAAACAGTAATTGGTGATTGAACATTTACAAAGATAGAAAACTGATTGCTAAAATAGTGAACTCCAAAGCCAAAACTGCTTAGGGTTGAGCCAATCGATCTTCGCGATATCGAGTCAATGTAGCTTCAATTTAACAAAACTTAAAGAAGAAAACAGATCCAGTGAAGGAATCACGGAAACGAAATAGAGAGACATCTAAAAACCATACCTTTGTCGGTTCAAAGATGCAGAGAGCTCGAAAGCAATGAATATCAGTTGACCCAGAGAGTGAAATGTGAAAGAAGAAAGACTTGAAGAAGAAAGCACGTAACACCGGCTCTGGTTAAAACCGGTACAGTTAATTTTGAAAACCGGATTAATTAAACCAAGGTATCGTATTCCCGAGTCATGCACAAGTCTTGAAACTCGACAGTTAAAAGGACAGCAATAAAGTCACAATTTCATATTCATAATGTTGCACTAAAATTCACAATCACAAATTCATAATATTGCACTGAAATTCACTATTTCAGATTCATAATCTCAAATTATTTTTTTCTGGGTTAAAGTTCATAATCTCAAATTCCAATCTCATAATCATAAATTGCAAAAAAAAATAAAAAATTGCACAATGAAAATTTATAAAGCAATGATGATTATTCATAGATAATAATGTGAAGTCCAAATCATAGATGAAGTTTAATTTATTTCTTATAATATATATATATATATATATTTCCTTCTTCAACTTGTATATATTACTAAATATTAGTTGTGAGTTGTATATATAACTAATAATATATAATTTTTAGCTTACGTAAATGTAGTTTACTAACTTTAAAAAAAAATCAAATAGTTTACTATTTACATGGGAATAATTTTTGAAAAATAGGTGATATTCTTTTGCTTATTTGAGTAATGAGATTTTATTTTGTAACTTTTTAAGTAAAAGTTTTGACAGAATTGCTTTAGAAAACAATGTCTAATTTTGTCTCGATCGATAAAAAAAAAGAGTAGTCCCCCCTATAGAACCAGGCAAAGTAGATTATACAATATCTAAGTAGGTATTTTTTTGGGACTTTTATTTTAATTGGAAATTTTCATTTACAAATGATTAAGTTGCATAATAATATAACAGTTCATATTGTACGTTGCATTTCTTTCTATAAAGAGAAGTTCTACCATCCACAAAAAAATTCAGAGAAGCTTCAATTTTCTATCTTTCTCCACACCAAAACTCAATCATGACGACAACAACGAAGAAGCCACACGTTCTCGTCATACCATTTCCACAATCCGGTCACATGCTTCCACATCTCGATCTCACTCATCAGATTCTCCTCCGTGGAGCCACCGTCATTGTCCTCGTCACACCTCAAAGCTATTCTTATCTTGATCCTCTCCGTTCACTTCACTCACCGGAACATTTCAAAACCCTAATCCTTCCTTTTCCTTCTCATCCTTGTATTCTTTCAGGCGTGGAAACACTTCAGCAACTTCCTCTTCAAGCTTTACCTCATATGTTTGAAGCTTTATCTCGTCTCCATGACCCTCTTGTTGACTTTCTTCGTCGTCAACTACCGTCAGATCTCCCTGATGCTATCCTTGGAAGCTCTTTTCTTAGCCCTTGGATTAACAAAGTCGCTGATTCTTTCTCTCTTAAGTCTATCTGTTTCTTACCCATCAATGCTCATTCGATTTCTACTATGTGGGGTCAAGAAGAAAGAGGTTTCTTCGATGAACTCGAGACTGCTACAACTGAAAGTTATGGGCTAGTCATCAACACTTTCTATGAACTCGAGTCTGAGTTCGTGGAAAGTGTTAAAACTCGTTTCATGACTCATCACCGTGTCTGGACAGTTGGTCCATTGCTTCCTATCAAAGCCGGCGTTAACCGTGGCGGACAAAGCTCAATCCCACTTGACAAAGTCTCTGCTTGGTTAGACTCGATCTCCGAGGATAACTCCGTCGTTTACATAGGTTTTGGTAGCCAGATCCGGCTCACGGTAAACCAAACAGCGGCTTTAGCTATGGCTTTGGAGAAAAGTGGTGTGCGTTTCGTATGGGCGGTGAGGGACGCAGCTAAAATGGTGAAATCCGGCGAGAACTCCGTCGAGGAAGATGTAATGCCGATGGGATTTGAACAGAGAGTTAAAGAGAAAGGACTTGTGATAAGAGGATGGGCTCCACAAACTATGATACTTGAACACCGAGCCGTTGGATCTTACTTAACTCATTTGGGTTGGGGTTCGGTACTAGAAGGAATGGTTGGAGGAGTTTTGTTGCTTGCATGGCCAATGCAAGCTGATCATTTCTACAACACGACCTTGCTTGTTGATAATTTAAAAGCTGCAGTTGGAGTTGGAGAGTACAAAGACTATGTTCCTGACTCAGACGAGCTTGCTAGGGTTTTGGCTGAGTCAGTGAAAAAGGATTTACCGGAGAGAGTTACGTTGATGAAGCCGAGGGAGAAAGGTTTAAAGGCCATTAAAGAAGGTGGAAGCTCTTACAAGGACTTAGATGAACTCGTCGCAGAGATGTCTGTGTAATAGATATTAATTCTCTTGTTTCTAAGGTATTTTGTTTAAGAGAAAAAGTAAAAACAAATGAGCTAAGAAAATTATTGTTAAAAGGATGTATCGTACGAGAGATTTATATTCCAATAAAATAATTAGTTTAATAAAATTGAATTTCTAGTTCATTAGAAAAATTTAATTTTATTGTGACATATTGTTTAGTCATAATAAAAAATATTTTGTTCCAGTATAAATATTATTACAGATTTGTTATGATTGTAATAAAAACGCCACAAATTTAAATTTGTAACCAAAACTTTATAAGGATAGTGAAAAATAAATTAAGTAATAATCTCATCCTTACGAATTCGTAGCAAAAAAAATGTCAGAAATACTTAATAAAAATATTGTCTCACAACTATTATTCCGTAATTATAACTCATATATCATTTTAAATTCGTTTGTTATTAAAAAATAAAATTAATGTCTCAAATCGTTATTATTGATGAACAATTGATTGTCGGTTATAAATACTAACTAAAATACCGAATTATTTTCCGTCTGATAGTTAGGATGAAGAGAGCTGTGTTTTTATATTTTTGTTTGTTAAAATCTTTTTCCTTGATTTTTGTCGTTCAAGAGCGACTTGACCAAAGTCATTTTTCGATATGAAATTATGTTAGCAAAACAAAACAAAAATGCAATCAACGGATATCATTTTTGTGTATTTTCTCATTCATTGAACAATAGAATAAATCAAAGAATAAAAAAACACACACACAAAAAAAACCCCCAGAAAATATAAACATTGATTAACTCAAAGCACTAAAACCACCACCTTTCATCATTTGTTTAAACTCTTTATAATTAACTCTACCATCACCATCAACATCAACTCTCTTTATCATCTTTGTACAATCATCCAGAGTTTTACCTTGCTTTAACCCCAAGGAAGACAAAACCGCCTTTAACTCATCAACTGTTATAAACCCATCTCCATTCTGATCAAACACATTGAAAGCTTCCTTCATATCCTCTTCCTCTTCATCTTCTTCGCCGATTATCGTCTTGTAAAGCTCTCCAAACTCGTCTATATCCACACTTCCATCACCATTCACATCGATCTTCTCAATCATCTGAGTCAACTCCTTGTCTGGAATGTAAATCCCGAGGCTTCTCAGAGTCTCGCTTAGCTCCTTCTTTGTGATCGTCCCGTCTCCGTCCTTGTCGAACATTTGAAACACACGTTTTAGCTCTGTTGGATCCATTTCTTTTGGTTTGTTAAGGTTACGTGTGGATGAAGAAAGGAGGCTTGGAGGGATCTCAGAAGCAAAAGAGATACAACGAGAGAACTTGAATTTGCCAGAAATAGGAAGTGAGAGGGAGAGAAAAAGATCTGTCTTTGATTGATCAATTTAAATATAGTTGACAGATATTCATGTAAAATTACTTGAAGAGTAACTTTTAGAGTCAATTAAGAGTTTAATAATTGATAATTTTCTTTAATTACTCTGATTATATATAACATTTTGATTGAAAATAGTTGACATGAATGGAGTACTTTCTCCACCACTAAGAGATTGGTTGCACGTTTTGGCTCAAAACAAATTTACTTTATCAAATATAAAACAGTTAAATTAGATTTAATAAGAAGATAATGATATAATAAATTACTATTAAATTCGATTTAATATTATTCCCTAAGAAAAAGACAGCTACATAAGAATTAAAACTTGACGAAGTGGTGAACCACAATGGACTATGGCCAAAGAGAAGTTTCCGAAAAAAGAATACATATGAATTATTAAAAAGTGCCCACACGCAGGATCGAACTACGGACCTTCAGTTTACAAGACTGACGCTCTACCACTGAGCTATACGGGCTTTGCGATTACTACTCAATATAAAATATATATTAACATAAAAGTATCGTCATCGTCATTTTCCCTCCTATTTATTTCTTTGTACTCGTTTTCCAAGCGATCGCTCAAAGCCTCAAATACCAGTTTCTTCCGAGAGTCGATATTTTCTGTAGAGCTGAGGTAATAGTTTGATTTCTATGCTTAAATTATTCAATGCGTGATTGTTTTTGAAAGTGTCTTGTTTCATCCATGTGTGTGAGATGTGGATTTTAGATTAGGAAGATATAGAAACCCTAGATTTTCGTCAGGAATGTTTTCTCCGTTTCGTTTTCTGGAAATTTGTGGAATATTTTTGTTATCCCGCTTCTATAATGAGTTTAGTGATCGATTTTAGTGAAAGCAACTTGATTTTTGTTCGTTTTGTTAACGAAAATTGTATCGCTTTTGAATCAATTTGCTATTTAATATATTGTTTCGAGTGTTAGTTGGAATTTTGATTCCTTCTCTTCGTGTCAATAGATTGGTTAGGTATGGCTACTCTGGAAGAAGTAGAGTATGAGAGGTTTAAAGAAAAAGTCAGGCGAACGGTGTATATAGACGAACTCTCGCCTCTTGCCACTCAAAAGGTTGTAGAATCTGCTTTCAATCAATTTGGGGATGTCAAGAGTGTGAAGTTCATACCAAACTACTTGGGTCCAAAGGAGCTTCCTTTGGGGGTTCTGGTTGAGATGGAGACTGAAGAGAAGGCTCAAGGTGTTATCACGACTGTGACAAATTTTCCTTTCATGGTTGCTGGAATGCCCAGGCCTGTCAGAGCTAGTGCTGCTAAGCCTGAGATGTTTGATAATCGACCAAAGGTGCCTGGTAGACAGATTCGTTGTCGCTGGATTGACCCTAAGGATCCTGACTTCGAGAAGGCTAAGAAAACGAAGCGGATTGTTCTTAAACATTCTGCAGAAACTTCGTTTATGCTGAAGGTGCGTATGTTTTTTTATTTATTGCTTTCTCTATCTGTGGCATGGGATCTGATGGTATTAATTCTCCTGTTATTAATGACTTCCTTGCTCTTTTGAATTGTGTTTTCATGTATTTTATTTGCGCTTTCAGAAACAGCTCGAGGAGGCAGAAAAGCTATCAAAACAGCAGGCTGAGATGGCGACAACTCAGCATAAGAAGTTCGAAATTATGGATAAGCTCCTCCATGATGGTGTTGCTCAGAAACTGGCTGACCGATACAACATGAAGTCTTCTCTTAATCGCTAGAGAGATACCACTGTACATAGGTATGATAGGATTCTGATTGGGTCGGAATGTTAAGTGAAATTGTTGGGGAAATTGCTATAAACCAAGGGATGGTAATTAGCTTAGAACTTCCTTATGCGACTAGTTTGTGCAGTGTCTAATTTGGTTGACCTGACTTTTCTTTAGATGCTGTCTTTCTAACTTCTTATGAAGAATGTTCAACAATGCTCACTTTTCGTGTGTGTACCTAGCTTAGCTGTTCCATCTTTGATTCATATGTGTGAAGTCAAGTATAAGCGTGGAGTAATTAGTGCTTCTGCATAGATTAGTTGCAGGGATAATAAGGTATGCTTTAGTTTAATCTTGATCTCCTCTACCTCCTGATTCACAAGCAAAACAAGATTCAAGCTTTAGAAACATGTTCTACTCTTTGTTACTCATTAAATTTGTTGTGGTTTGGTTTCTCCGAGTTTTTTGGCTGGACTAAAACCTCCAAATTTTGAAGAAGTATTTTTAATAGTGTATGACACATAGGTTAGTAATTAGAAACAGTTGTCCTGTTTGATTGAGATAAGATAGTTTGATCAAACTGTATCTATGTTGGGATAGACATTTGAATTGATAAATTAAGCAAACCGAAGATTTCTGTTTAGTCAGGTAATGTAGTTTTTTGTTTTTAAACCAAACAAACCAAAAACAAAATTACCGAACTAATTAAGATAACAATCTGGAGCAATCGGACAGAATATCGCCCGGATCGCATAAGCTCACTGGTTGATCCAGACAACGGTGACGGGGTATAATGGTAATTTCAGAGAGTAAATCTTTTTAATAAATTTTTTTATTTTGGACTGACACTTTCCGACATTATTGGCGGAAAGAGAGAAGGGACATTTTTAATAATGGAAGATGAGAATAATTATGATAAAAAGACGAGAGAAGAACAATGCCACCTCTGAGCGGGCGAGCGGGATTAGAATTTTCTTCTCCCCACCCAGCTGCCTCTCTACTTTTCACATCTTCCTGGTAATCTTAATTTTACCTTCAATCCATCTTTTTTGTTTCTTCTATTGATTCCAATTTCGATTTTTGATTCTTTTTTGGAATATTCTGAGATCGCAAAATCTAATTTTTTTACCCTGGGTTTCAGGTTGCTCCGGATTGCGATCTCGGTATACTGAATTTAGGGTTCCAATCGGGGTTTGCTGGGTACACAATGATTTTCTCAAGATATTTCTTTTCCTTTCTTAATTAATTTTGTTCTATCCGAGTTTAGTTTGAAGATTTGTAATGGTGCAGGAGGAGGGATAAGAGGCTGCGAAGAAAATGGGGGTTATGTCCAGACGGGTTTTGCCCGCCTGTGGTAACCTCTGTTTCTTCTGTCCTTCTTTGAGGGCAAGGTCTAGGCATCCCGTTAAACGTTACAAGAAAATGCTCGCTGAAATTTTCCCTCGTAATCAGGTCAACTTTTCTATTCACTCACACTGTTTACTTTATTTGGTTGGTTTCATCTTCTTCAGTTTCAAGTTTCTATTTTAGTACTAATGAAGATCTTTGTTTCTCGATTTTGAGTTTTAAAGGGATTCTTAGTTGCTTTTTTTGAGATCGAGAACGGGTTGTTTGGAATTCTTATGCTTGCTAAGTAACTTATCCGGGAATTTAACATTTTTCCATTTTGTGATTTGGGCAGGAAGCTGAGCCGAATGATAGAAAGATTGGCAAGCTTTGTGAGTATGCGTCAAGGAATCCTCTACGAATTCCAAAGGTAGTTGCTTTTTAATATGTTTCCCTATTGTATTTCATATACCTCTCCATTTACGTCTCATGTGTTGCAGTCTTCACTTGTGACAGATTACAGAGTACCTTGAGCAAAAATGTTACAAAGAATTGCGAAATGGAAATATTGGATCAGTTAAAGCTGTCTTATGCATTTACAAGAAACTGCTTTCTTCATGTAAGGAGCAGATGTAAGTAACTGTTTCTTCAGGATTAATATGGTGCGCCATTATCTGGTTACTTAGAACCTGTATATTACATTTTCCGTTATAGTTAAATTAGATCTTCAGAAATATTGCGTGGGTTTTCTTTTCGTATTACTCAATCATTTTTTGTTGAATTCTTTTCTGTGTAGGCCTCTCTTTTCATGTAGTCTGCTATGCATTGTCCGAACCCTTTTAGAGCAAACAAAAGAGGAAGAAGTTCAGATCTTGGGTTGCAATGCTCTTGTTGACTTTATTAGTTTACAGGTACATTGAGTACATATGTCCCTTCGCGAGCTACTTTTCCAGCTTGCACTACATAGAATTTATTGCTTGACAGTAATCCTAGTTTCTTTGTTTTCTTTTTAATCGTATGGTTTGACATTTGTTCAAATACAGACTGAAAATTCGCACATGTTTGACTTAGAAGGTCTAATCCCTAAACTGTGTCAACTTGCTCAAAAAATGGGGGATGATGAAAGATCACTCCGATCACGGTCAGCAGGAATACAGGCTTTAGCATTCATGGTAATGCCTCTTTTTATTTTTTATTTCGATTCACTGACAGAAAACATTATACATTTCACACACAATATGAGAATGGTTATGTTGAACTTCTGAAAATAGTCAGAAAGTGCTGCTTTAAATTAGCTTTGTTAGTGGAATGGATTATATATACTTGAATTTGTCAACATGGTCTACAAGCTGTTCACAGACGCCCTTAATTATGATTTTTTTTGCCGTTTAAGAGTACATTCAAAGCATGCATGGAGCACAGTAGCTTGAATTTTACATTCATATTACTAGTGAAATGCACGGAAGATTGTGCTGATCTTTATGGTTCACTTGTTTGGTTGAACTAGTTAGTTCTGTTATAATTATTGGTTTTCCTTTGGGGAAAATTCTGTTGTTAGTTCTGTTACAATTATTGACTTTCACTCTAGAGCTGCATCATATGTCATGCAAAGTCCACAACTGTTTCTTCTAGGTACTTTTTGCTTCTAAACCAATAGTTGTTGCCAGGTATCTTTCATTGGTGAGCATTCCCAACTATCAATGGACTTGGATATGGTGAGCCATCGGATACTTCTCCTGGTCTATTACATTCGAGGTTTATATAAATGTATAAGTGCTGCTTGTGCGTTGTAGTTAGATTTTGAACGTTTTTTTCATTTTGAATTAGATCATTTCCGTGATTCTGGAGAATTATATGGATTTGGAAAAGGGCCAAGAAGATACCAAAGAAGTTGGTCAAAATTTAGATACGATGATTCCCAAGATGAGTAAGAGGGTTTCTTTTAAGCCTAATCCTGTGGCTGACTATAAGTTAGAAAACATGTAAGGCTTCCTTAGAATATTATTTGCAATTCTTTTTACTGCCACTGGAAATGCATCATTTATTTGCTATTTAATTTGTTCATTGAATCCATTCAGGGATATTTCAAAGAGCCCCTCATACTGGTCTATGGTTTGCCTTTGCAATATAGCCAAATTAGCAAAGGAAACTACAACTGTTCGTCGGGTTCTAGAACCCCTTTTGACTGCTTTTGACAGTGGAGATTACTGGTCTCCACAGAAGGGTGTTGCCTCTTCTGTTTTATTGTTTCTGCAGTCTCGTCTGGAAGAATCAGGTCAGATGATATTTAATTTGCTAGGTTTCCTGATTTAAGCTATGTATCTGACATGTCTATGAGATAACTAACTAGAGAAGCATTTATGCAGGAGAAAATTGTCATGTATTGGTAGCTTCTTTGATCAAGCACTTGGATCATAAGAATGTAGTGAAGCAACATGGTCTTCAAATAAACATGGTTAATGTTGCCACATGCCTTGTGCTACATGCTAAGCAGCAGGCTTCAGTCACGATGACTGCTGTTATAGCTGACTTGATTAAGCACCTGCGCAAATGCATGCAAATTGCAGCTGAATCAAATGCGTCTGCTGAAGAGAATAAGCAGAATTTGGAGCTCCAGCATGCATTAGAAAATTGCATTCAAAAGCTCGCAAATAAGGTTAGATGAACTGCTTTCTGTGCTTTTGAGTTTTTTTTTCTTGGAGTTGCCACTTCAATTTGTGCATATTGCAGGTCACTTTCCTGTTTGTGTGTTCATGCACATTATCATAACTTTGTTCATCTTTTTGTTTTGTTTCTAAGGTTGGCGATGCAGGGCCTATTCTTGATATGTTGGCAGTGGTTCTTGAGATGATATCCACTAATGTAGTCCTTTCAAGGACCACAGCATCAGCTGTTCTCCGTGCTGCACATATAGTATCGGTGGTCCCAAATGTTTCTTACCACAAGAAGGTAAGTGAGGTTTTTGTCTGAAACTTTTAGTTTTGTCTTTATATGTTTCAGTAATTATTTGTTCTTACGAATTTCGTGTGGTCTGTCTCAGGTATTTCCAGATGCCTTGTTTCACCAATTGCTCCTTGCAATGTCCCACACAGATTGTGAGACTAGAATTGAGGCACACAATATTTTCTCTGTCCTGCTTCTTGGATCTCTTCGTTTGCCTTGGTCAGATTGCCAGAAGGAAACATCGGAAGTTGTTTCTGGGACATTGTCAGTTGATGGAACTTGTACGGTAAGGAGCCAAAGTATTAATTTACAGGAGGAAGAGAATGATAAAGTTGTGGAGTCTTTAAACAGTGAATTGCGTAAAGATGTAAACCACAAATCTCAACCAAGTGTATCAAAATATACCAGTCAACTGCTTAGTGGTCAGTCCTTGGATAGCTTAAAGGATTTAGATGATGGTATAAAGGTATGGATTGTCTAAACCTATGGTTCTTTGGGCTACTCCCCTGCACAAATATATTAGTTGGCACTTTTCTTATTGATTTGAGTGTATTTGATACTGCCTAACTATTATGCAATTTTCATACTATTACAGTCATTATGTTCACTCCGATTGAGTAGTCACCAAGTAAATATGCTCCTTTCATCTCTGTGGATTCAAGCAACTTCTACCGAGAATACCCCTGCAAACTTTGAGGCCATGGCCAGCACGTACCAAACCACATTATTGTTTTCACTAGCAAAGGTAAGTCGATGCATCTTAGTAAGTTAGGACCATACATCACATATACAGCTTACTCTAGCTTTGACGTATTTTGAAACTCGAGATATACCACCATACCAAAGGCTCATGGAATGTTGGTACTCTTTTTATTCTGATCACATTGGATAATTTCACTCTGGTCCGGACTGTCTTTGATTTTTATCAAATTCAAAACGAACTTACAACACCATATTTTTGAAACTGAATTTAAATATGTGAACTTGATTTGCCTGATACAACCTCCTACCTTGCTGGGAATACTCTTTCGTTTTTGTAATATTTTTTCTTTGATTTTGTGGTTGCAAATGGCAGAGATCAAATCACATGGCTCTTGTGAGGTGTTTTCAGCTGGTATTTTCTCTTCGTATTCACTCATTGAATCAAGATGGTGAGTTGAAAACAGTGGTTGATGAGAAACTTATCTACTTTGTTTGTTAGATGTTATGACTTGACCATCCTTTTTTTGTGATTTTGTTAGTGGTGAATATTATTATACGTAGTCTTGCGCTTCAAATTCTGGAGCTGTTAAGATAGGTTACTGGATGATGAAACATAAATCTAGACAGTATGCATGAAACTTAAGTGAAGGGAACAATACTGTGGCTTTTATGTTCCCTTTTGACTCTATCTTTCACAATTTGACCAGCTTTACATTGAACAGAATCCTCCAGAAGTTAGTATGTTTGGTTGAAACACTTTCTACAATTAACATATGCGCTTGCGCTAGAACCTTCATGTTCCATTAAAAATTCCTTTAGTTGTAACTTGTGCAACGCCAATGAGACAGCATCTTCTTCTTGTTAATGCAAAAGGAATAACTTAACTCTCTAGAACTCCCCAGTCTATTGAGTTTGTTTCTGACTTAGATTTTTGGCATGATGCTGAAGGAGGTATACAGCTCTCTCGTAAGAGATCAAACTTCACTTTTGCATCGTATATGCTCATTTTCGGTGCCAAGGCTTCAGCTATTCCGGAGCTAATTCCAATTGTCAAAGAATCCTTAACTGTCCAGATGGTTGGCTTTCTTGAATAATGCATCTATTTGTTTTCCATTTTCTAAATCTTATGTTTTCAGGTTGGTCAATCTTATTTTAATCTGTATGTGCAATTACTCATGTCCTAAACAGATTGATCCTTGTCTTGTGCTGGAAGAAGATATCAGACTGCGTGCTGTATGTTCTCAATTTCCACAGGAAGAAGCGTACGAATCTGAGAAGGATGATAGTGCTGCTGTCAGTTCTTCCGTGATTATCGCAGATGATAGTCACCTGAAGGAAATGGTGATTTCTCATTTTACATCGAAATTTCAGGCATTATCTAAGGTACTTATCTAGTTTAAAATTATAAAATGTTGTAGTTGATGGTAGTTATGTTTTTGCTGTTGGAAGGTGTGTTGATCTTTGTATCCAGCACATCAGATTAGGCTGTATCAAATATAAACTACAAATTAGCTCCTTGTCTTTTTACCAGTCAATACGTTGTCCTGAAGCAGTATTTGGTCAGTGTATTTATTCATAGCCAAACAACAAAATAAAGTAGGATAAACTAAGTAGAGCATTCCAAACCACTTGATGTAATAATTGTACACTATTTTCTGTTTTATTTGTTTATTTGTGTATAGATATTTATTTTTCTAGTGTAAATCTCTTAGGAGGAACAATCAAATTTGAGAAGGGAAATTCAGTCAGATTTTTCCCGAGATGAGGCACATCCACTTGGTGCACCATTATTCATGGATACACCAGGACCTAGTTCTCCTCTCAATCATATAGAACTTCCAGCCTTTGAAGAGGTATAATGATATAATGAGAAGCTTGCTTTAGAATGATTTCCTTATTGCAATTCTGTGTGTATCCTTCAGGTTGAGCTTTCAGAAATAGTAGCATTTGAAGGAATTTCTCCGGGGGCTAGTGGGAGTCAGTCTGGCCACAGAACATCATTGTCCACAAACACTAACCCAATAGATGTTCTGAGTGTCAACGAGTTGTTAGAATCGGTAATACACTCAAAATCTCTTCATATTTTTTGTTGGACTCCTCTGTGTCTTCCTTTTCTTAATGTAATATTTTATTGGTGATGTGTAGGTATCAGAAACTGCTCGACAAGTTGCAAGTCTCCCAGTTTCCTCCGTTCCTGTACCATATGACCAAATAATGAACCAGTGCGAAGCTCTTGTGTCGGGTAAGCAGCAAAAGATGTCCGTGCTTCAAAGTTTCAAACCCCGAGCAACGAAAGCTATAACTTTCTCAGAAGACGATGAAAAGGAGGAAATCTTTCTTCTCAAGGAGGTGAGAGTTTGTTCTCTGTTCCATTGACACGAATGGTCATCCCATCAGCGTTAAATATCGATTTGGTGTACTGTTTTTTATGTGCTGCAGACAGAAGAAGCTAGTGAAGATGATCAGAACGCAATGATTGTGTCTGAAGTTCAACCTCAAAGCCAGCTCGGATTCTGTTCAAGAGAAGTGGAACAAAATTCTTTCCGGTTACCGCCTTCAAGCCCCTACGATAAATTCTTGAAAGCAGCCGGATGTTAACTTGGTATATTCTTCAAATCCTTGCATATATATAGAGAGAGAGACCCACACGGCATAATATATATATATATATATATATATATTATCACGTGTAATCTTCTGCTTCATAAGTTCTCAAGTCATGTCATGGCTTTTTCTGGAAGCAACTATAATTGATTCATTCCATTTCTTCATTGTGGGAAACAAATATTGTATATCGTCGAGCATTTGTTTAATCTGACCTTAAGATTTTGTGTAAAATGGGAACAAAGTAGAGAGTAACTTGTGTACCAGCATGATTTCTTCAAATGTTTCAATGAAACAAGTACATGCTGATTTTTCTTCAATTAGCTCATTATTTTTTCTGCCGGTAACTTGAGGTTCTGTGTTATTGTATATATAAGCAACGTAAAGCCTCTAAATCAATAAGAAGGTTACAAACGTTATCATTCATCACGTCAAACTCAAAATCAAAGGGAACAGTCGTATTAATTTATCAATCAATCACTAATAGTAAACCGAAATAAAGACTCAGTGGTTACTGTACAAGACGAAAATTCCTCATAATACCCTCGAAAGTTTACAATATTACAATTAAGCCCCGAAGAATTGGCGCCTTTTCAAATTTCCATAATTACTTAAAGACCATCATGACGTTTATATGATCGTCCTACTTCTTCTTTTGTGTACCTTTGAAGAAGGCCGACACTTTTCTATTTTGTGTACTCTTCTCTTATTACCAAAAACGGAAATTTGAAACATTTGTCAACAAATTTAGGGTTTTCCTTTCCTGGTAAAGTTCGACAATTTCTCCTTTGTTTGCTACAAAAAACATCTCAACTTTATTTCCTTCCTTTGTTTGCTAGAATAAAAATCTCAACTTCATCTTCTATCTTAATAGCTTCTTCTCCTCTTTCATCTCAAACTTCCTATTCGTCGTTCTTTCCTTTACTGAGTTGACGACTTTTGGGTTTTAATCTTTCTTTCCTTTACTGAGTTGACGACTTTTGGGTTTTAATCTTTCTATAAACTCTATTTTTGCCCTTTTGCTAACGTGAAATTTAGCTCTTATTCTGAGCAGGGTGATTCTCTTCGCTATGGTGATTGAGATTATTGAGGAGGAGGATTGCAGTTTACCAGTCACAAAGACCACCACAGAATCGTCAGAGGCTTGTCCGACGGAGGACGCCATTCGAGCTTTATTAGAAATGTTAGTCGACCCTATGCTTCCATTTAAATTAAGTAATGTCCCTTCCAAGGCTGTCCGGGAATCTGTAGCGAAGCAGGTGCTTTCTATAGTTTCTCACTCTTATTTGTGTTCTTCCATATCTGTACGTAACTAGTTTTCGGATTGGGTCTAATTGCAGGCAATGTGTTTTGTTGTTTCTCTTATGGTACAATTTCTTTTTCTGTAAAAAGACTTTAATTTCTGTCACGTTAATGATGTTGTTTCAGATTCATGCTGTTGTGTTGCTTTACAACTATTTCCATAGAAGAAAGCATCCTCATCTGGAATATTTGTCTTTCGAGTCATTCCGTAACTTGACCACTGTAATGAGGCCTGCTCTAGTGCAGCATTACAAGGAATCTACTGAAGCTGGAGGAGACGGTGATTCAGAACAAACCATATCGTTGGAGAAGGTTATTTTGGATGCTTGTAATTTATCTATGAGCTTGGATGCGTCTTCAGATCTTTCTAGCTTGGAGAAGTTTCCAATAAGGAAAGTTGTAGTTCTGTTAGTTGACTTCAACAAAAAGAATTGTTTTCTTCAACACAGTTCCATCACACAAGGAGTGTGGTCACTACTTGAAAAAACAATTACTGCTGGGGGAAATCAGAAGGAAGAGGTTGTCTTTCAAAAAGCTGCTTTTGCGGCTATTAAAGAGGTTACAGGTTAGTTAGGAAGAATAATCATGTAGGTTCTAGAGTAGCACTCTTACTGTAATTACTCAACCATGATCTTTCCAGGTGTTAATCACAATGATATAGTGATCTTGGAGAAGCATTTGGTATGCTCCTTGACCAAAGAAAAGACATCAGCTCGGTTTTACATAATGAAGCGCATCTCACAAGAGAAAGTTCATAAAGAAATCCCCATTGATGAGGTGCTTAGTTGGTAAGCGGATTTTGGTATTGAAATGAAAGGCTCCAGCAATAGTTGTGGTAGCTAAAAGAACCTTATATTGATATTCTTAGTTTTCTCGTTTCAATATATAGTATGCAGGGTCCTTTATTCGAGAAGAGCTTCTCTGAATGGGCTACGAATCCCATTGTAGAATACTTCCATGTTCTTTCATATGCCAGTCTCATAGAAGATTGGTTTTCCAGGTTTATTTGCATCCTTTTGTCATCCTAAGATTTTTCTCTTTGCGCAATTTGAGTTGTTTGTAAAGGTGTAGCAAAATAAGTTTATTCTGTTTTTTTTTTAGGCGAGAAGATACTGAAATTGTGATAGAGAAAGAGGCAGAAGCTCTATGTGATGATATCGTAAACAATGAAAAGGCAGATGCAACAAAGGAATCAGAAGTTTCCAACACTAGAAGAGAAGAATCTGCTGTTTTAAAAAAGAGTTATCAAACTAATGTATGCACTGGTTAGGATACTAGTGTCGTTGTTTTAAGAACTGTGGTAGTATAAAGTAACTTACGACATTGAATTGTAGGCCAAAAAATTTGCCGCTCTACTTAGCAATCCTAGAGCTAGAAGAAAAGCTATTCCGATGATACAAAGTCAATACTTGAAAGGAAGTACAAGTGTTGTGAAGGAACCAATTGTCAACTTGAAGACAGTCTGTGCTTTGAAGGCTAATAATCATGAAATGAGCCCTTGTAAGGAGAGATATTTGAATGCAGAGAAAGGTGGATTGGAGGTAAATTCTGAAGAGATCTACAATGACGATTATATATTCTCAGTCTCTTCATATCACCCTTTTTTAAATGCAGGTTGAGTCTGACTCAGAGGATTACAAAGAAAGAGGTATCCAGAGGAAGAAAGCTTTTGCTGACAAAGTTAATAGCATTAATCAGCTTAACTCTGAAGAGATACAGACGTCTCTTCTTTCTAGAGCAACATCACTATCCGAAACTGCATTGAAAGTTCTTCTTTGCAAACGAGATAACCTGGTAATAACTGTATAGTTGATCAAAGATACACTATAGCGTACTAACTGATTGGCAATAGCACTTCTCCTTATTTTATGACTGAGAGCTGCTCTCTTTTTATTTGGCTGCAGACTCTTCAACAGCGGTACATAGAAGACGAGATTGCTAAATGTGATAAATACATACAGAACATCAGAGGTATATACAAATACTTTTCTTCTGTGGGCCACAGGTTTGTTATTTTCACGAACCTGAGTTCTTCTCGTGGTGTGTTATAGGTAATTTGGAGCTGCAATTAGAAATAATACTCGAGTGCTGTAACGAGACATATCCAAGGCGTATCCTTCAAGAATCTCCTGACAAGTCAGCATACCAAAGCAATAAGAGGCTGAAGCTCTGTGAACCTCTTCCTCCTACAAAAAATCTGTGCCAGGTTAGAGTCTATGGTAACTTAAATCATATCATGTTCAGAGAGTAAGATTCATTGCGCCTACTTACTGCAGAAACTCGATGATATCTGTCTTGCGAATAACTGGGTACTACCAAACTATTACGTGTCTCCATCAGATGGTAAAGTTTTGAGATCATTGCCAAATTCATAGTCAGCTCATTTATTTACACAGAATATTTCATGTTGATGTTGTTGCTTTGTTCAAAAAAGGCGGATATGAAGCTGAAGTAAATATAAAGGAAATTCATTTTGCATATGCAATACGTGGAGAGGAAAAGTCTGATGCTGAGGAAGCTAGGGAATCAGCTGCTTTTCGCTTGCTGGCTAAGCTACAGCACAACGTAACAGCCAACTTCTCATGATTGAGTTGAGATTCAAGAGAACTTTATAACTTAACTTCTGGACATGAATAGAAAAGGCTGGTAAACAACTTGATTTTGATTTTTATGAGCATTTTGGAGTGTATAATGAATGTGTAATCAATACAATTGCACCTGCAGAACCATTTTGGTCACTTTGCTTAGACTTTTGAGATATATTACAAGAAATTTATTAATCTATGCTACTGTTTGGATTGATTGGTCAAGGGAGAGAGAGTTTGTACTAATTCCTTACGCAAGAAAACCCTAGTAGCCCCAAAAAAACCTTGAATTCACTAATGTACGGAATCATATGTGATCAAGAATTCACAAGACAGAGGTCGTTGGAAGAACAACGGCAAAACAGAGAACTCCATTGCATCTGAAAGACCAAAGAGTGATTTTGTCGCCTTCTTTCAATCCATTAGCCTCAACGACATGTCTCCAGTAGCTTTTATCTGAATTAGTTGTCATAAACCATTGTTTCAAACCCACTTGCCACTTTTTAGTTCGTTAGTCCACAAGAAAAGCTCCCACACCCATATTCTTTTCGTTAGTCATGCGTCATGATCAAGTAGTCTTGACTCGTCAAGCGTCAATAAATCATTTTGGATTAAACTGTTGATAGGGATTAAGAGTTTTGGCTTGGATCACCATCATTCAGGTCCAGAGTCTTCACTGTAATAAGCTTCGGATCATTCGATCCGTTGATGTTTCTCATTACCTGAACAAGCCATTCCGGTGGAGGAAAGCCTCTTGGGAATTCCGGTGGAGGAAAGGCTCTTGGGAATTCCGGTGGCTTTGGAGAGTCTTTTGGTGGAACGTATTCGTACTCAATAGTCCTTTTTCTTCTCGGGACGTTACCATAGATTCTGTTCAATATCACATCTTTATCATCATGAACAGTATTGGGGACAGAAGCACACTGTTGCTGCTCTGCATCGTTGCGAGAATATGAGTAAGTAGTCCTTTTTCTTCTAGGGAAGTCTTCAAAGATTCTCTTGCGTCTCTTGCTTTCTTCTCTTGCGATTTTCCGGAGCATTCTCGAATTATCTCTCACACGTAACTTCATCTCTTCTTATCTTCTCCTGGAGATTCTCGAATCACGTAACTTCATCACTCATGAAGATTTGTCGAAGTTGTTCAAGCCTAGAGAATAAGAGCAGGAAAACTGCTAAATAACGATAAGTAACAGAAAGAAAGAGAAAGTAAGAATCTTTAATATGTCTAAGGATTTTGTTATATATCGTCATATCTATATCTATAATTCTTTTAAAGGGAATCCTTTTAGGATAATGATTTGAAGTTGTAAAAAATTATATTTTTAAACTCTTTGTATATCGGATCAAATTTTTAATAACCAATTATATCCGATAAAATATTTGATATATTTTAATAATTATTTTCACTTCTTCTTTGTTTATCATATTTTTGTATAACAAATTAATAAGTTACATCACAAAAAATTATGAAAAGACAAATATATATTCCAACATATACAATATTGTGTATATAGAATATGTTCATATTATATATAAGTATATGTATTATTATAAACATAACTATAATACAAAAAATTGTTAACAACCGTATATATTACTCTTTCTGTTTTTTTATTGATTTTTTAGAAAAATCACACATATTAAGCAAAACATTTAATAGTTAATTATTAGTGTATAATTTTTTGTAATATACAATTTTCTATAACTCTATACCAATAGTAATTCAATAAATTCAATTAATTTTTTTGAAATTTGCATAGAAAACTTAAAAAATCAATCTCTTAAAAATAAAATAAAAAGTCTAAAACATCAATCTTTTTTTTTGATAAAAATCTAAAACATCAATCTTTAAGGAACGGAGATAGTATAAAACAATTCATATTTCTTATAAATATATATTTCTTATATATATAATTGAATTAGGCAAAAAAGATAATAATAATAATATTAAGTAAATAATTTTTATTTAGTTATTATATTCAATTTTATATAATAAATTTAGATGTTCTTTATATATAAAAATAATAATACGATAAAAGTTCTAGATAAAAACGAGTGAGAAAAATGTTGGTATTTTATAAACAAAGTATATGTTTTAGTGCAAAGATGGATCAGAAATTTTTTATAAAACCAATATATTGTTTGTATATTGATGTTGTTGCTTTGTTCAAAACAGGCGGATATGCAGCCTCAACGACATATCTCCATTCACCATGCAACACAGAACTCAGGTAACCACTTTTTAGTTCGTTAATCCACAAGAAAAGCTGCAACACCCATATTCCTATAGTTAGTGATATGGTCGTCATCAAGTAGTGACTCTTGACGAGTCAAGACTACTTGATGAAGACGATAGTGATAAACTACAACTCTTTATTCTTGCAACTTTTTTCAATCATATAGAATCAGGATTACAAAAAATGATTGTCCTTTTGATTCATTTTCTTATAAAGCAAATCTACTAACCAAGTGACCAATATGAGAAAGTTTAAGCTTCAGAAATTCGCCTGATGCTGAGAAAATTCCGACAAAAATCTCAGAACTGAATGCTTAGGGTTGTTAACATTAGTATGAAGCCTTTTGTCCAAAGTCTTATGAACGCCTTTCATGATTCGTATATAAAGCTTCTCCATCTGCAGAATGTTGTAGTTCTCACTATGCTCCATGAGTAGTCTCTTTACGGATTCTATCTGGCTTGATATTTCTTTTCCATCACCATCTGCTGAAGAAGGAACTAATGAGTTTGACTTGGGCGCTTCCGATGCTGCTTCTTTGCCAGACTCTTGGTGTTGTAACAATTCTGCAGCTGAATCTGTTCATCACAAAGTATACACACACCACATGTATTGGAAAGTCTCATCATCAAGAGTTGTTCTACATCTAGGAACTCAAAAGTTTACATGATCTGTACTTCACAGGTAAAACAAGAACCAAAGCTGTGGTTGCAGTGGCTTTACCTGTACAAACAGCATCAGCGGTTTTCTTGGGCTCTTTAGGATCAGAATCTCGTTCTAATTCAACCTCTGGTTGTACATTTGGAAGTCGGGCACTGGTTCTAGTAACAGTACCCATATCCACAACAGGAGCTAAACGTCCAAGGACAGATCCACTCAGATCATATTGTATCTTTGAACGACCACCTTTATCTGCGATCTTATTACAATATGTTAGCAGTGCTGGGTCTATCGTCTCTGACAGCATCAAATACACCTGAAAGTAACAATGACTTCAGAGGAAAGCTTGGGGGATGATAGACGTGGATAATTTTTTATATGGAAGACTGTATATCCAGTAGTCTAAGAGACATGCAAACATACTTCATCGTGTAGCTCATGGGCTCTACTGACAATTTGCGATGTAGTGTAATCATTTCCATAGTAAGCCTGGATTAATAACCGGAAAACATAAGTCAGCCACCATCAAAACATTACTAAATTCACAAGACTATCATTCCCAAGCACTGGTTTGGAAACAACAAAGTGAGTCTTAACATAGTAGTCAGGATAATGTCCACACCAACCAACACCAATAGGTGAGACTGCGTGACTTTCTTTTGTTGTTCCATAAACAAAAACTTACACAGATCGATTGTCAAATACTGACTGCTCTTCCATTTCAGATAATTTTACATCAGATGTAGCAAGTATATGGGCAAATTTGATGGCAACTTTTCATACAAAGTCAGAAATACAGCCCTAAGTTGTTCATGCGCCTGCAGTTAACAGTATTAAGATCATCAGACTGGCAACTAAAAATTCAAGGCAGTTCTAGCTACAACCAACAAGACAACCTAATACATAAATATAAGCAAACAACATGTTTGCAAAAGCAACTACAGCATTGTGAAAATGGATGGAAATAAACACACTTACATTTTCCCACCAATTGTTAAACATCCGTATGTATAATATTGATGGTGTTGTTCTCCTAGCTTCACTGAATATATGTACTAGCGCCTCCTCTGGAGTCTTTGCATCAGGATATGAAAGGAGACATGGATCTCGTAGCGAATGAATAGGAAATTTTTCTAGCTCATCTAAAATTGCAGGCCCAAGATGATCCTGTTAGACTAGCAAGTAAGTGAATACAGATCACAACAACAAGGCATTCTGACGTACGTAATCTCAAGAAAGAACAAGAAATCACCAGTCCACCTTCATCACCAAACAGCAGAAGTCGAGGACGATAAACGAGTGGAATTGCAGATCCAAATGACAGATTGGTCAACTCTGATGATGAGGGAAAGATATCAGATATCAAACTCATGGATGTAAGGAGGTATCGTTGTAAACATGGCAATACAACTGGAGAGAGTGGTGCTGACTGCAACACAGACACTCTATGGACAGCAGGTGTAATAGCTGACATTCCCTTTACAAAGTGGCCAGTAGGTGAAACGTTTACGTATTTAGTATACCTTGATCTTTTCGAGACGTTACCAAAGATTCTATTCTGTCTCTCTTCTTCTTCTTTGACATTCTTATGGTTTCTTAAATTATCTCTCGAACTCGCATCCGCCAGTGAATGCACATGTGAATTCATTTCTTCTTCGATTCTGGTCTCAAGCTCTATAATTCACGAAGTTGTTTAAGCCTAGAGAAGAAGATCACAATAATTGCTAAATAAGGATAAGTAACTGCAAAAACGCTGGAAACTACGCTTCAACAAGAATCCCACAAGCTACCTTCACGCAAAAGAAACAGCAGAATATTAGGGTTCATGTTTTTGGAAAGCATAAAACTTGCACAACAAGACACGTGATAAGATTTTACATCTTCAGATCTGACGGTTCCGGTGGCTTCCCTGCTGTGTTTTCTATCAAGAACCACCGTGGATCTAGCTTTCCTTGCACATAATTTGTCGGAAAAAAGCCCTAAAGAAGCCAAATCAGAACACAGATTCGAGAAAAAATTTCCAGAAATTCACCAAGTCTAAAACATGGAACAAAAATTTTCATCTAACCTTAGAATGCTCGTAACTTCCTTGATATAGCTTGGATCGGGGTTCCATTTTCGGCTACAAACTCTTAGAAGCAAGATATTTCCAACATCGCACTTTGGGGAAAAGAAAAGAACCGAAGCGGCTCAGGTTTGAGATTACTTTATAGGGAATAAACTTAGGTCAAGGTGCAGGGAACATGAGATAAGCTTATCCCTTCCTTCCTTTTCTCAACTGAATTTTGTTTAAAATCATTAATATGTGAGGATGATTTTCCCGCTCATATTTATCCTCAACGGTCATAACAGAAACTATTTACTACGAGAATAATAACGTAAACGATAAATCTTCTTTCTTTAATGGCTTTTGAGCCAGTTTTATATATGATATATAACGGTGCATTTCAACTTTACATGATCCTATTGATGACCTACTCTTTTGTTCTTGCAACTTTTTGTCATAAAAATCCGGATTAAAAAAAAAAATGTTCCTTTTGATTCTTTTTTAAGCAAATCTACCAACCTAATGACTGATATTTGAAAGTATTAAAGCCTCAGAAATTCGCCTGATGCTGAGCGAATTCCGACAAAAATCTCAAAATTGAATGCTTAGGGTTATTATCATCATCACGAAGCCCTTTGTCCAAAGTCTCAAGAACGCCTTTCATGATTCGTGTATAAAGCTTCTCCATCTGTGAAATGTTGTAGTTTTCACTACGCTCCATCAGTAGTCCCTTTACAGATTCTATTCGGCTTGATATTTCTTCGTCTGACTTACTAGTATCTCGGCAACAATCACCACTTCCTTCTTCCTTAGAAGCCTCCTCTTTTCTCGGCACTTCGCTTTGGTCTTCTTTATCATCGTCTGTTGAAGGAGGAGCAGAGGAGTTTGAGTTAGCCGCTTCCGGAGATACCGTTTCTTGCCCTGACTCCTGGTTTTGTATCTTTTCTGCAGCTGAATCTGTTCATCACAAGGTAAACAGTAAACACACACCACAGATATTTAAAAGTCTCATCATCAAGAGTTGTTCTACATCTAGGAACTCGAAAGTCTTTAAGTAAAAGCAAACACCAATACTTCTTAATAATCTTCAGACGTAAAACAAGAACCAATCCTATTGTTGCAGTGGCTTTACCTGTACAAACAGCCTCAGCCGTTTTCTTGGGCTTTTTAAGACCTTCAGAATCTCGTTCTAAATTAATCTCTGGTTGTACATTTCGAAGTCGGGCACTGGTTCTACTAACAGTTCCCATCTGCACAACAGGAGCTAAACCAAGGATAGATCCACTCAGATCATCTGGGATCTGTGACGGACCACCTTGAGCTGCGATCTTGTCACAATATGTTAGCAGTGCTGGGTCCATCTGTGACAGCATCCCATGCACCTGAAACATGAAAGTAATAAAGGGTTCAGAGGAAAGCTTGGGGGAAGATAGACGTGCAGAAGTTTTTTATGGGAGACTATATATGCAGTAGTCTAAGAGACTTGGAAACATACTACATCTCGAAGCTCATAAGCTCTACTAACAATTCTCGCTCCAGTGTAATCATCTCCATTGTATGCCTGGATAAATAACCGGAAAACATAAGTCAGCCACCATCAAAACATTACTTCATTGGCAAGACTATCATTCCCAAGCACAGGTTTGGAAACGACTAAATCGTGCATATTTCTTCTTAAGAAAACAGCTATTTCGTCAAAATATCAAATGATAGATAATATAACTTAATGAGTATTGAAATAGTAGTCAGGATAATGTCCACACCAACCAACAAAAATCCAACACCGATAGGTAAGACTCTCTCGCTCTCTCCTTATTACTATGCTAGTGCAGAGACCACGTATTCTGAAGTGTCAAGGTTTTGTAGCCATATAAGAAAATAGATGTGTCATAAAGTAGTAGTGACCTTGGCATTTTTCACAATGAGATCAACATCTTGCATGAATGGTGAACATGTGAGGTACTGTCCAGCATCAACACGCTGCAGCAGAGTAGCTGTATCCATTGGATTTTGAATTATTGAGCGATAGTTTGGAGCATCTTCGTCACTAACTGGGAAGTGGAATGCACTGAATCTTTTATCATATAATATCCTGCGCAGCAATAGTACTCCACAAGTTAAAAAAATATACATAAAAAGAATAACAGAAGACAATTATAACGGACTTTTATGGAATATTCAAGAAAAATCCCTACTCCCTACAAGATGAACTTGGCACTAACAGATCTACATACTCTACATCGAGCACACTTTGAATGGATGTTTATTAAAGTGGCCATACACATTTACCTATTGCAAACATCTCTGAGACACATACGCAATCGTCTAAGAGCATGCTGCTCTGCTTCCACCTTGGCTTTTATTTCTGCAGGTTTTGGACCACTAGGTGCTTTTGGAACCTTGGGAAGCTCTGAAAGAGGTTGTGGTCCATCAGATTTGCCATTTAAGCCTGAAATGACTGAGAGAGCAGCTTCAATCAAACGGTCAAAGAACAAAGATCTGTCCTCCCTTGATGGTTTGTCCACAGTATAGCTGAAAGAAAATGTGCGCAATCTGAGAAACTGAGTAAAAAGTCCATGCGTGACTTTCTTTTGTTGTTCCATAAACAAAAACTTACACAGATCGATTGTCAAATATTGACTGCTCTTCCATTTCAGATAATTCCCCATACGATGTAGCAAGTAATAATATGGGCAAATTTGATGGCAACTCTTCTAACAAAGTCAGAAATACAGCCCTAAGTTGTTCATGTGCCTGCAGTTAACAGTATTAAGATCATCAGACTGGCAACTAAAGATTCAAGGCAGTTCCTGCTACAACCAACAGGACAACCTAATATATAATCATAAGCAAACATGTTTGCAAAAGCAACTACAGCATTGTGAATATGGATGGAAGTAAACACACTTACATTTTCCCACCAATTGTTAAACATCGGTATGTATAATATTGATGGTGTTGTTCTCCTAGCTTCACTGAATATATGTACTAGCGCCTCCTCTGGAGTCTTTGCACCAGGATCCGAAAGGAGAGATGGAAGTCCCAGCGAATGAATAGGAAATTTTTCTAGCTCATGTAGAATTGCAGGCCCAAGATGATCCTGTTAGGCTAGCAAGTAAGTGAATTCAGTTCATACTAACAAGGCATTCTGACATAATCACAGTAAACGACAAGAAATTACCAGTCCAACACCTTCACCACCAAGCAGCAGAAGTCGAGGACGATAAACTAGTGGAATTGCAGATCCAAATGAAAGTATTGACAGCTTGGTCAACTCTGATGATGTGGCTGACGAGGGAAAAATATCTGATATTAAACTCATGGATTCAAGGAGCTGTCGTTGTAAACATGGCAATACAACTGGAGAGAGTGGTCTGGACTGCACCACAGAACCTCTATGGGCAGCAGGTGTAATAGCTGACATTGCCTCTACAAAGTGGCTCTTCTCAACCTTAACCAACCCAACATCTATGGCATATTTATCATCACTGGTATAAACTTGTGGATATTTCTCACGAAAAGAACGAATAGCAGCTTCAGTGCACAAAGCTTTAAGATCAGCACCACAATACCCTACACAAGTAGCTGCCAGTTCCTCTTTTAGCTCCCTAGTAGGTGGATTCTTCCATTTACGAGTGTGGATATCCAGTATTTCAGCCCGTGCTTCGCAGCCTGGTAAGGAAAAATTGAACTCCCGATCAAATCTGCCAGGGCGGCGTAATGCTCCATCTATTGCATCTACCCTGTTTGTTGCTCCAATGAGAACAACTTGACCACGAGAATCAAGGCCATCCATCAGCGCCAGCAAAGTTGAAACAATGGAATTATGTATTTGTTCTTGTTTGCTAGACCTCACAGGAGCAAGACCATCAATTTCATCAAAAAATATTATAGAAGGCTGATTTTTCTGAGCCTCCTCAAAGAGTAGCTTTAGTTGTCTCTCAGCCTCGCCAACCCACTTGCTAAGGACATCAGCACCTTTCCGCATATAAAAGCTAACTTTCTGACCAGCTTTGGAAGCAGCACATGCTAATGCTCGAGCAATTAGTGTTTTACCAGTGCCTGGAGGACCACACAGCAGTACACCTCTGGGAGGAGTAATGCTGTAACTTGCAAAGAACTCTGGGTATAGCAACGGAAAGAAGACCATTTCCTTTAAATCATTAATGTACTCAGAGAGCCCACCAATGTCATCAAAATTTATATCCTCGTTAATCTGCAGTGGCTGTATATCTGCACCTCCTTTAGAGCTTGGCCCAGCAGTCTGAGCACCAGAAGTCAAGGCAGCCAAACCATCACTTTGGTGACCCCAACCAGAAGCTCCAACATTCGACCCCAACGAACTTGCCCCGTATGTGTCCAAACCCCCAAATAGCCAAGGTGGTCCAGATCTGTTTCCACCTCGAGCCCAGGGAATTGCAGGGCCCTGGTCCAACTCATCCACAAGAAGAGAATCATCTGAATCATCTGTTCTTGTAAAGCGATGGCGCTTGTGAGGCCGAGACCCACCTCTCCTGACATCCCTTCCAACCCTGGTGCTCATCCCTTGATGCAAAACTCTTCGAGGAGATCTAGGATGTTGTTGCTTGTTAAGATCTTCAGCAGGCATCCTCCGCACTTCAGCACGGTTTCGCAGATCATATCTCTTCCTTCCCTCCTGTTCTTCATCACCTTCTTCATCATCATCACCATCTTCTTCTCCCTCATCTTCCCCATCACCCTCATCTTCCCCATCACCTTCATCTTCTCCATCACCTTCATCTTCTCCATTACCCTCATCTTCAGCCTCAATCTCATTTTCGCCATCATCTGCATCATGGTCATCTAGTTCATTCCCATTCTCGATTTCCTCTTGGCCATCTTTCTCTTCTGATGTATCTTGATTAACACCAGATTCTGTTTTCAGTCGTTTATTAGCAATTATCTTTGAACTACGAGGACGGAGACCTTCACGCCGTGGTGCCGATTCAGTTTCCATAGCATTTCTACCTTTCGAATTTGAGTATTTTTTATGAACTCCATTATTGACTCTACTCCTCATATTTCGATATGCTGGACTCTGAAACAGTTCAGAAACTTATTCTCAAAAGGCATACCCAGTAATTAAAAACAGGATAAAGTTTCATAAGTCAAAAGCCATTTTCTAGAAGAAAATATCCTCACCATCATATCTTCATCCTCCGCTCCAGAACTGTCTGTATAGTCCTCAAGATTTACTGACATTCTTCTCTTCCTTGTGGAACGCCGGAGGTCGGATGCAATTGGCTGTACATCATTAGCAATGTTATCACCATTCTGGTTTCATCAGACTAAAGATAAATCGTATGCATTAGAAGACAACTATTTAGACAAAACAGATAATTGTTGGGCAATAATGATCATCTTCTTCAAAGTGAATATTTAACAGATCAAAAACTTTGTAGCAGCCAAAAGCAGGCACCTCAAACAGAAGCTGGCATGTACTTAATACTCAGTAGGACGAGAAATGCTCTTAATATGCTTAGCTGGCTCGAGTATTCTTAAGAACATGTTCAATGATAGAAACTTAAAATGCTTACCGTAGCATTAGATGCCCGTGCTGGACGGTTCCCTTTATGCAGCATCTTTGCGATCTGTGAGGCTGCTGTTCTTGTCTTTGTGGTTCTTTTCCTATTATGTATAATGTTTGGTGAGTAGTAATAGTATGAGCGACCAAATATTTTGGGCCTCCTCCTAAGCCTATCGCTGCTTCTAACTGGCTTCGTATCTGCCCCATCTCCCTGACTTGATCGCTTTGGATGCATAGGAAAATGCTACCACTGCTGATTATCTCCTTCCATAAACTACAAACTCAAGATTCACAGATCACATTTCCGCACAGTAGCCAGCACAAAATAAAGAAGAGGTTCATAAAATACCAAAAATGGGCTACAGATTTTATCGGAAAAACGAGAATAACTTCATAATCTACATCTATGAAAGAAATCAAATACCACAAAAAACGTAATATGGTTTCTGACAGGCCTGTGATCTACACACATCACACGCATACTAAGAAATTATAGAAAAAAAATTCTTTCACATATCAAAATAATCCCAGAAGCAATATTACTATGGCAACTTCTAATTCACATGCATTCACAGACACAAAACCCAAAGGGAAACCCACTAAACCTCTAAGAAAAACAAAGAAGATTATGAACCAAACCCTAGAAACTGAAGCTGGAAGTGATCGGCTAAATCAAATCAACAGTTACTGTGCAGAACGATGAACAGATTCTTCATTCTCAACATCTAAACCGACTATTTATCTGATTGCATTAGCCTTAGAACTCGACGAGACAATCAACTGAAGAAATGAACGGAGGTAAATGCAAAATCAAGCAAGCTTTAGAGATAGATACAAAAATTCGTAGAAACCTGAAGATTGCAGAGGGTGAAAGGAGAGAAAAATCGAAAGTGTCAGTGGAGACTGCAGAATTTGCAGGTCCGTCTTCGTTGCTCTTCTCCCTCTTTTTTTTTTTCTCTTCGAGCGTTTTTTTTTTCTTTTTAGTTTTTTTCCGGCTGCTGCTTTAATAAATTTTTCTAACCCACTCCCTGTTTGGACGTCAGACTATTTCTATCACTACCTCTCTTAGTCCGTGGATATTCATACACGTTTGGGTTATTTCGAAGTTACACCCAGTAGTTATTAAAAGTCATAAATTGACCCCATAACTTCTTTTATTTCCAACAATTGACCCCGTGACTTAATTCCACCCAGTAGCATCCAATATCAACGAACAGTGACCGTTAACATTAATGACCTTACTTTAAAATTAAGTCTTGAAAACTCAGTCTGTTGGTAAAACATAAAATACCAGTTACTTGAACATTGTCAGTAATCTCAATCTCTTCATAAGTATCTGGTAATCCTTAATTACATGCCCAATTTCATAAGGGCAAGTTTCGGTGTTAAAAGTCATACAATGGTCGGATGCTCTTGCAGACCACATAAACCTATACAATTTCTTGGGTACAATTTAACTTCTACAGAGGACTAATCACAAAATGGGTTAAAAAATGATCTAGAAGGAGAATTCAGAGCCAAAGTAACTAAAGTTTCTTGCTTTTGATAGATTTCTTCAATTTGGCTGATGCGCTCGAGGTCTCCTTGAAGGCAGAAGGGCAAAGATCAGTGATACTACAGCTTCCACAGCGTGGTCTTAGTGGTGTACATATCGTTTGTCCGAAACTTACCTGTTGAAATTTCAGACAACAAGAATAGACAGGATGAAGATTAAGTGGTGTTACAGGGGTTTCAACCATTTATCTTTAAGTTGGAATCTCCAAAGATTACGCACCAACAGAAAGTTAATAGCGACCCATTCTTCTTTTGGTAGCCATTGTTGGAGAGCTATTCTAGTTTCCTCAGGGGAAGACGTTTTCTGGTCAAGAAAAAAGTCGAGATAGGTGACAAATAGCAGATGAGAAAACAAAAGAAGAAGCAAAATTTTACCAAGTGTTAAGAAATTAATCTCATAGATACAGAACTCAAACATAAGCCTGATGTTAGAGAAGCACCTGTTTCGTTCCTGGTTTAGACACCCAGCCAAGTCTATTGCAAATGCGATGCACATGTGTGTCTACACATATCCCTTGAACATCATTCCAGGCTACATGCAAAACCTATCGCAGGACATTAAAACATGTATCTCTCTTACAAAACTTATAATATGGGCAAGTTCTACCAGATGCGCAATCTTAGGACCAACTCCTGGAAGTGAGAGTAGTTCTTCCAAAGAGCTTGGAATGTCACCGTCATATTTCATTAGACAAATTTTTGCAACTTTCTTCACATTAGCAGCCTTTCTAGTATAAAATCCAACCTAATAATAAAGGGCAAACAGTAAGTTTCAGACGATATTATAATGACAACGATAATTTCCATCTAGTTTCTCACTCCTTTCCTTTTCATTTCTTAAATACTTTCCATCAAAATCGCATCAACAGGGTCATAGCAGAGTCAAAGTGGCCTTCAACAACATGACATAAAATAAGCTAGGGATAAATGTACCGGATAGATCAATTCCCTAATGGTTGATTCATCGGCTTTGTCAATGGCTTCGGGAGTGAGAAGGCCGTTTTGATGAAGACGTTCTACTGCAGCTGCATATTAGAAGTGTTTAGATATAATATCAGGAAACTTGGAGGGCCAGATGATATCATAGATACTAAATGTTGAAATTAAGCACCGGGATAGGTCATTAAAAGCTCACCACCAGTTACGTGCTCTTTAGTCTGACTTGAAAGAAGTGTTCCTATGAGCACATAGAAGCGCCTTTCCTATAAATATGGAGAGATAAGGTCAAAGCAAAAACAAGACGCGCAATCTATCTCTCCACCTTTAAGCATATGAATTTAGGAAATGTGATAACAACAAAGGCAGCAAGAATAAGAGAATTTCCTAATCGTACACCAGCATTTACCAATATCAAAAAGGGTTAGGGTATTTCTACGGTAAACAACCTGGAGTAGTTTCCAACCTATGCATAAATTACCACATAATAATGGAAAACAAATGAGAAAGCAATGTGCATATCTCACTGCATACTTCCATGTGATACTACAGGTTCCACAGCGTGGTCTTAGTGGTGTGCATATCGTTTGTCCAGTCGTGGGAGGCGTGAGCCTTATAATAGGCACATATTTAGCCATATCTCAATCCTATATAGAGTAAAATATTTCTACCTTTGGAGGTAAAAAGCTTCCGGTTCTGTCGCATTCCACAGTGTTAACTGGTGCTTCTTCTGAAGATTTCATTTGTCGAATACCCTCGAGCACCTTTTCCCAGTTTTCAGGTGGTCTGCCTAATTAGACTTCTTAGGGACATCCCATTTTCCAAAGAGAACAAATGTACACCAAAATACCACTAAGAATAGTAGAGTATCGTGAAGGAAAACCTGCTGTTTCGATTGATGCCGAAGTGCTAGCTTCTGTTGATTTTATAGATGAGTTTAGTTTTGACGCCCCTGCAAAACCATTAATTCTATATATAAGTTTAGCTTTGACGTCCTTGAAGAACCATTTCATACCAAGAAATCATTTCATGAGTTGAAGAGTAGTGAGAACTGAGAACAAGGTGTAGTACGATCACTTTATTTTTTGGGTTATAAATATTACAATCCATTAGACATCTTACCTAAACTTGACTCATGAATATGACTAAACTTTTGTTTTATATAGAACAGTGAGACTTACTAGATGAAGGAGATCTATTTGTCTTCTTGTAAGGAAAGTCTTCTATATCAGAAACTCCACATATCTCCTGCATCATTACACGAACAAAGACCAAGAGGATCACATGAGAACAATGACAAGATAACAAAACTTTAATTGAGAAAAAGTTATCCCTACAAAACTCCGATTGTTAAAGAACATAGAAAGCTGTAAATCCATGTGTGTCTCAATTTCAGAAACTTTTCAAGTCAAGAAGGGATCAACAAATTGCCAACAAGTCTCTAAAGCTCTAAAAAATTATCATACTCTGACGCAAGATTTGTAATTTTTCCAGAACCCTAGAATATTACTTTACGGGCATTGAGTCCTCTGCTGAAACCTTCCTCCACGGGATCCAAATCTTCCTTCTTTAGCCTTTTCTTCCTTAAAGAGACTCGAGTCTCAGACTCAGAAGTTGCATTAGCTGCTTCTGATACCAAAATAAGCACCAAACAAACAAATCGACAAGTTACACAGCCAAGTCCCAAAAAGATGAACTTTCCCAAAAATTAGGAGAAAGAGAAAACCTGAGTTGGAATCGGAACGAGGATTAAAGGATTCTGTGGACATGGATTTGCAAGATGATCGAGTCGCAACATACATTCGGCGATTCATAGCTTTAAAAACTCGAGAGGCGATGGCAAAACTCGAAGCGGCTCCGTTGATAAGAATCATAGAGCACAACATTTGTGGATGAACAAATTAACTTTGACAATAAATATTTATTTTTTTGACGCTATTTACTATTGACAGTATCTTAAGGTTCTAAGTGTGTAACGTTCATACAATCAAAATGAGAATCTGATTTAAACTCAGTATGAAGAGAAAAAAGGAACAAAATTAGTTGCCAAAGACAGGTTTTTTTATTTTGGCAACTATATAATCTACAGTTTTCAGAGAATCATCGAACAAGAAAGTGTCAAGAGTTAAATTCTGAATCTATACCCTCTCTACCTTTAAAACTCACCAAGCCCCACTGCATTTTCTATTGAGAAATCATTCATCAATGCGAAATCGTCTTCCAACATAGTTTTGCTTCTGCGGTTTATGAGCTTTTTAGTTGTTATATCCACTTTGGCTTTCTCTGCTGCAAGTACTTCAGCCACTTCAATAGGTACAACCTTTGTGTTAGAATGAGTTCCATCTCATGTATAGAAGAAGTCCAACTTGGACTCAAAACAAGAGAGGCCCATTACTTGTTGCCAAAGAATAGTTTCCTTTTTTACTCTTCTAAGGCTCCTCTTGTGTACATATATATTTGTAAATCATGTACAAACCTAATTAAGTGAATAACACAAAATTCACTTATTCTCTTCAGCCCCCATACTCTCACGTCTCCTCTCTCTATTCTTCTACTCTCTTTGTTTCTCTTAATCTCTATTTCTTCACTTTGAACATGTTTTGCTTGACTTTCTCAATCTAGATGGCAAACTTTTATTCCTCTTTACGCTGTTTCTGATGGACTCGGTCTTGATGATATCATTTTTCTTGTTGTTGCTATTGCTGATTGTTCGTTTGAGTTCTGGAAGCTTGGATGCGTTTGTTACGGGACCATTAAACATAAGCTTTCTTTTACATCCTTCTTTGAGATCTAGTTTCCTTGTCTGGAGAAGCTGTGTCCTCATAGATCTTGGAGACGTATCTGCAGAAACTTTTGCATTTAATAACTTCTTTTTCCGAGGTGACATTGTGAAATGCTTCAAGATATCCTCTGGTGTCCAATCAAATCTCTGCTCATATGGCCAAAATAGCGGCTCATCAACGTTACTACGGCTCTTAGAATCCACAGTCTCTGCAATTTTCTTATCAAACTTTTTCTCACCAACCAAAGAAGTTGTTGTGAGAATACTCGGACCAGAGGGAACATCAAAGGAGTTCTGTACCTGAAGATGAGGAAAAGCTAACTTTCTTTCCTAATGAACTCTGAGTAGAAGAATGCAGAACTGCTGAATTTGCAGCAGAACTGCTGAATTTGCAGCAGAACTAGATGAATCTTTCTTCTCAATGTTCTCTGCATTCGCCTTAGTATTCCTTGGGATTTTAGGACGCTCTTTAATGGAACTTTCTTCGTGAGTATTCAGAGAAAGAGAAGATTTGGCAAGGTCTGATAACCAAGAAACTACACTCTCATCAACCGAGAAACGAAATGTAACAGATAATCTACGTTCCTCAAGAAGAGAAGTAGGAGATGCACAATCTGAAGATAAACATATTGAATCACAATCATCAAAGCTTCTCCATTTGACAAAGTTCTTATTTGTCCCACCATTGCCACGACGATCATCGACCTTTTCCCTTCTTGGTTGTGGCGTTACGCCAGCTGATAATTTCGTCCTTGTCTTTTTTGTGACATCTGAAATCTTCTTTGTTGCAAGTAAATTCATGGATTCGAAGTTAGTAGAACCTGTTGATTTCGATCTTGGAAGCAACTTTGGTTCACTTGTTGCATTCTTCTTCTTCCGCATGGAGAGAGACGAGGCCACTCTCTTCACAAATCCCTTGGGTCCATCTTTTACATCCTTAGAAGCCATTGAAAATCCAGTAGCTTTCTGAAAAAGTTAGCCTGAGACAATATCAGACGAGCAGTGAGTTATTGTTTGAGGAGTACATGTAGAATTACAACGAAAACGAAAGAAAAGAATCAATGAAGATAATGACACACCAAGCACTAACTTTTTGGAGAATTGAAAGAAGTCAACACAATTAAGCTTTAAAGAAACACTAATTGCATTACATAGAAGATTTTCTTTTTCTTTTGCAGTTCTTTTCCAAATCTCGAAATTGTGTTTCGCGCGTTATTCTCATAATTAAAGGCAAATAAATTTTTAAATTCTAAGTAACTTATTGGACAGACGTTTTTTTGACCATTGTAGGTGTATTGACCAATGTCAGACTGAAACGTCAGCATTTTGTAAGCGACAATACTACTATATGTTTCATCCTACAGTAACCAAATGTGTAGAGAAGTGTGTTATCATAATCTCAATGTTCACAAACATTCATTGTTGTAGACCCACAAAATTATAACAGATTCTATCTTGAGGTGTTTTGGATTCAAAACTACAAGCAATTAATGTAAGGATCATGTAGTAGGTGAAACAGACTAACACAAAGGAGGTCCCAATTGCTCTTGACCTAGATATTTTTTTCAGACATGAGACTTCAGTTCGGTTTGCAGACAATGCACTAGCAGAGCAAAAGACAATGAGCCAAAGTAACAACAATGTGCAAATTCTTTTACACTATACAATATTTAGGCAAGTAAAACTATCATAAACCCTTAACACAGAGAGGGATATAGGTTACTTGTGCGTGCAGTCGTGTGCCACAATAGTCATCAAACTCAGGTGGAAACTGCTGGAAAGTATTTTTAACCACAAACGTTTCTCCAATATGCTTAGCTCGTTAAAGTTTTTTCTTTTTCTTCCAAGTACCGGTGGTACGCAGGAGAGAGACCTTAGGATGTAACTGAAACCTGAGGGATCTCAGTTTTCATCTGGGTTTCTGCTGGATCCACCACTTTTGGAGCTTCCTTTACCTTTTCCACCGCCTTTTGTTTTGCTAGAAGATTTAGAGTTTGTTGATTTGCTGCTGGCCGCTTGTGAATCTACATCAGCAAGACCATTCTCCAGAGCTTTCACCAAATTCTCAAAGTAAGTTTTCGTTATGCTGTTTATACACGATAAAAGCCATTGGGGTTAGCATTCGTATAGTTGTTTAAAGTCTCAACTAGTTCAGCCAAACCTATAAAAGGATCTGACCACAGATGACAATCGATCTGAATATAGCTTAAACTAATGACCAGTAAGACTCATCTTAAAGTCAGATACAGATTCTATTTTGATCTGTCTTAAATGTTGATGCCTTTTTTCTTGTTATGTATCGAACAACCGGATAGATTTTAGAAAGAAATTTATTACCTGGTCAGACCAGTTAATTTTGTCCGGAACTGATTGAAATCTTCTGAAGGACCTTCAGCATTTTGAAACACCTCTAGTTCCTTCTCTACGCATTTGTGGAGTCTCTCCAAACCTGACTCAGCCTCCCCTGATCAGATCAACAATAGTATTTTTAGCTTCATGGGTTCACTGACACAACCAACTATTCCAACCAATTCTACAGATGAGTTATGACCTTGTAAATACTCAAAAAATTGTCTCTTAGCATGATCAGGTAGATAGTACCCATATGCATATGTCCATTTCAGCACCCGTCTGCATTCAATGATCTGCAAAGATATAAATCAAATGACAGAACATTCAGAGAGATGTTGTGCATAAATCTCATAGTTATCTGAAGATTTTAGTTGCTAACCTGGAGCCACGCCTCTGTGATGAACTTGAGCTGAGATTCTGGTGTGCACTGTATGTCACTAAGCTTCTCAAGCTAGCAGAACAATGAAAAAAGTTTAACAACAGCATGTGAGAAACTGCCAAAAGCCTTAGGCTTAAAATTCTATATAACTGCCCACATGCTAAAAGCAACAGAAATTCAAAACAAACGACAAAAAGGAACAACAATATAGTCTCAATTTATTCTAGATACGATTTGGTGTTGCAAACAAAAGCAATACGTATAGCTGTTAGCTCACGTCTTTCTCTACTCCAGAGAAGAACTACCTATCATTGAGTAGATAAAGGAAATAAATCTGAAAAACAATTATTACCTTTTCTGATTGCATTTTCTGCAGATCTGCCAGAGCTTTTTGTCTTGACTGCCAAATCACTCGAAAAAGTAAATATATATGATGGGAAGACATAAAACCTCTTAACATAGAGGTAGAAGATTATGTCTTAGAAGTAATTTTGCTATGTAGAAAACGTGAATTTCTAATCATATTGGCTGTGGGATGTAAATAGCCTACAAAATTCCATTAGTTGGTTCGACTTCCAAATTAAAAGAAACATGCCAGCAGAGCAATTACTGAAACACACCCTTCACATGAATCACATTATCATGGTTCACAAAAGCTAATGCTCACAACAGGAGAATTTAAATGGATACGCTACGACATGCAACAATTTTTTTTTATCCTGCCAAGCTCATTATAATGTTATTCTTCCAAGTTTCGTTGACGTATTACTAAGAGCACTATTTGCTCACAACTAATGAATCCATAATCTCTTAGTTCTCTATCTTATCGTGGATTTTTAGGCTTTCAATGGTCCAAAAGCAGTAGAAATTCTAAAAAACATTGATCATACCAATTGATTGCTTGCCCAGCGTTCATAATAATGAGTGTATCTCTCTAGTGAATTCTTAGCCATCTCTCGCCTCCTTTCAGCCTCATCATACTAAAACAGGGAAAAATATAATGGTTAGCAACAAACCATTATTGACAACCATCAGCTCACGTGATTGCAGAAAATTCCCCCACAAATGATCAAATAAGTACAAGAAGTCCTACAACTCCTTCTTGCTTGGCCGCCTCATACCGGTTGCAGGCATAAAAACCACCAGTTCTTTCCCCATGATCTGTCCAAGCATTAAGGCAGAGCCTAATGATTTAAAGTAAAGATATATTCATTAGTGCTTCCATCACAAGCTTAAATCCGAAATTATCAGACGGTAACAAACATGCAACCTAACACTGCAGAGAAAGAATAACAACCAAAGTACAACACCTTCTGAGATGGGGAGAAAGCATTACCAACAAAACTCATATTTACAAGGAGGTGTGCATGTCATGTGCATACAGCCATGATTCTTTTCGATTGGCCGTTTACACCTTGGACAAGGCTTTGAATTGGCAAGTATCCTAGGAATAACGAGACAAAATAAGATTAGCAAGAAACATATACATTGGAAGATACAAGAAAAAACATAGCTCCAGCGATAATTAAACATATTTTAGTAATATCCTGAATATGAGGGGGCATACATACAAAAGAAGAGCATATACCAATTCATGTTTTCAGATTCAGCGCTGTTCTTTAGTATCCATTTTGCAACTGTGTCACAATCCACAGGACGGTGAGCCTCTTCAGTGCACTGGAAATTCAGATATATCACAGTTCCAAAATGACCACTTAGTCAAACCATATTAGATTAGAGGGATTTGACTCCAACAACTTACATTCCAGCAAAAGCTGTGCAAACACAAGCACGAAACATCATAACTTCCCGTCCCGGCAGAAAAATCAATTGCATGCTCACATCCTGGGGCAGGACACCACTTCATCTGAAGCAGAAAAAAAAAACAAATGGGGGCAACATTAAAATTAGATAAGCACCATATCGCAGACATGAATATAAAGGAGAAAGTCCTATAGTTTGCTCAAAGCAACAGCACTGAAACAAGTTTCCATATTGGAATTTGAGATTTAATTCAAGACAAAAACCTGGAAGCCTTCTATACAAGATTAAGAAAAGGAAAAATTAGGTAAAACTAGGAGTAGAGAGAATCTAAATCAATACTCGTATATGCTAATATTGGAGCTTTATTTACAATTGTAATAGCCAGTTCACATCATAGAGAAGTAAAAGCTTCCTGGAGATGGGTGTCAATTTAAGCACCATTGGGAGGGCACAAGGATAGACAGTGACTTTCAAAGGTAAAATTCAATAGACCTATCAAAAAAACTCGAAAAGGACATCAACTAGTTTCTGATCCTTTCGTATATATGCAGTCTCGAATATGTTATTCTGGAAGCCTTACCTTTCTGTTGTCTTCAACATAAGACCTTAGAAAATATCTATAGTACTTCTCCTTGTCTTCCTTAGAAACCAGTTTATCGATCATGTCTTGACCTACAGCAGCAGAACAAGAAGGCTCGGGACATTTTAGCATCAAACATCCTGGGCCATCATTGATGGTTGTGCTTATATAACCTATGAAAGTGTACAGTATCAAACAAAAAGTATCAGAAATGATATGCTCTAGCAGAAAAACAAAATATAAAACGTAATCCTAAGCATTTCAGACATGAAAGAAACTCAGCTTCAGAATAAATTCATAGGCAAATATCTTCCAAATTGTGTAGCCAAAATGCTAACTATATGTCTATATATACATTTAGTGATTTTGATCAATCAAAGAAAATGATAAATCTAACATCCTTGTTTGTGAAGAAGTGACAGATGTAAATAATTATAAGAAAAAAAGGAGAAAAAACAACATACCCCTCCAGCATGTAGTGCAGAAAGGATGACCACAAGAAGCCAATGCAATTTCCTCAAGAGAGTAGGAGTCAAAGCATATTCCACATGTAATCTAAACATCAAATCGTGTGTCAATAAAATATGAATTACCAAGCAAGAATTATAGAAAAACAAGTTATAGTCGACAAATCAAAGGTAGTACTTCTCGGCCATTAGGTGTTGTAACAACAGATCCCTCTAATATGCCAAGAGCTCTCCGAACTCTCTCCTCATCCGCAAACCATTCATCATGAACTTTACCAACATTCCTAAAGAGAAAAATTTCTCAGAACATTAGGAAACTAGAGAAAGCGCATCACTTTGGACATTAAAATATGTTCTCAAAGAACCTATAGAAACCATTAAATTAGCAGGTCATAACAATGCCATAGACGAGGAAAAACATTTGGAAACAATTTGAGGATAAACAATGTCGCATATATACAATGGAGCAAATAGGAACCGCGAGATCAAAAATCACATGTCAAGGAATTTACCAGTGATAGTGAAGAAGCAAAATGCTCGCTTCTACCTCGCTTATGGAGAGGACCGTGGAAACTCGTCCAATGTCATCCTTCTGATGCCTGCGGATATCTTCTTCCCTGAGTACTACATAGTTTATCTGGAAGCATACATCATTACAACAACAATGAGTTGATGGTCACAGTAAAATACGAGCAGATGTGAATAAAAGCAATAAACAGGTAGAGACTAAAGTAAGCTCAAAAGGGCAACACATTCCAAACTTCAACAACCATTTATTGCTTACTATCAAATGAAGTAAGCAACAAGAGCCATAAACCCACTAATACTAAGAAGAAGAAAAAGGAAACAAAATCATCTTAGCACATCTTCCAGCTGCAAAAGCAAGAAACTCTAAAGACAATTAAATCCAAACACGCAGCAACGGCGCAAGTAAGAAAGAACTCGAAGAAAATGACAAATTTGTAAGCAAACCCACCTGAGAGCGATGCGAAGCGATCATCGCGGAATCGTCTAGGTCTTCCTCAACAAACCCATAATCCGGTTCATCGTCGTCATCATGATCATCATCACTATCGTTGTAATCATCGGTCCCTTCGCTATAAAAATCATCCTCTCCAGATTCCATATCGTGAGCATCGAGCATATCATCCTCAGAATCCATGATTAGCCTTCTTTAAAAACTGGAGATTTAGAGAAATCAGACGAAAAGCCTCTTCCTTTCTCACAGGTTAAAGTAGGGTTTGGGTTTCGCTACCAAACCAAGAAATAAAAAAAAAGGTTTCTGCTTTAAAGAAGAGAGAAGTTAGCAGCTTTACAAGGAAACAAACTTCAATAATCTGATCAAGAAATTGTAGCTCGATTCCGGATCGCTGGCTTCGCGATTACGAACTCGAGGAATGGGCTTCTACAAGTACAGGCTTAATGATTTTAGAAGAACAACAAATTATTAAAATGTAAGTAATGTTACGAACGACACGTCTCAAAGCATGTACCACATCGATCAAAATCATTTTGTGTACTGCTCATCACTAGTATATATAGGACCTTTATGTAGTAGTTATAATTCGATCTACTTTATGTCAATCCTAGTACCTCACCAGCCAATCAGATTTTATACAGTTATATTTACTCTTTAAAAAAAAAGGAAACTGTTGACAAGAAAATGGAAATTTTGCTTAAAATGTAAGAATCTAGGAAATTTAATAACGTGGACAAGTTGTGAAAACGAAAGGTCATGTTCGATTGTAAAACAGCACCATAAAGCCAATATCGTTTTGCATCACCACATGTTAACCAAATCGAACCAATATTGGTTTCGGTTATTGGAGTAAACCATTTGTATTGAACATTGAATCTAAAATTACGTGTCGTATTTGGTGTTGTATGTCTAATTAATGAATTGTTGGTGTGATTTGATTTGTTTTCCAAGTGTTAAAAACATTGTAAACCCAAAGATCTATAAAAATGAAGACTTTTTTGGTTTGAGTATTTAATACAGATTGCAATCAAGGGACCAGAATAATAGGATCTGTGGTCGGCAATACAGATGCACAATCGACTTGAAATAAACTGGAAATCAACAATCAGTCTCTGATAACGGCTCGAACCACCTCGCTCGTTAAATGGAGTTTCTGAACTTTATATCAAAAAAAGGAGTTTTTGGGCTTGTGGGACACGAGACCACAATTGGTGTATCAACATTCTCCGGAACATTGACACTAGCTTCTCCGTTGAGTATACTTTGAGACCTATTTGAAGCAGCAGTACAACATTAGCTAAACCATTCTCTAGCTTTCTGACCAGTCTCTCGTTGTGTTCTCGTATTATGCTAGTTAGTTCAGTTAACTTGATGCATAATTCATTGAAATTCTCTGATGGTTCCTCCCCATATTGAAACGTCGGCAGGTCTCTCTCTACACTGTCTTTGAGCTTCTCAGAAGAAACTGTACAGTATCTGACCAACAAATATTGTGAGCTTATAATCAATCTCTTAGTTTCAAATGCTAATGCTAAGGGAAGTTACAGACCTCGAGTACACGTCAAGAAAGCTTGTTTGGCTTCATCATAGTCGATTAGGTAATATTCATAAGCA